>JARHVA010000742.1:4470000-4577500 GCA_037957365.1 Torreya grandis | reverse complement strand
CTACCTCATAGATTAACAAATATCTTATTTATTGGTCTAGTGTGTTATGGGTTACTTGATTGATCGCCAATAGATGGTGTGCCTAGACTTCCCAATCTTCATTTTCCACCATGAATACTAAACCATGCTTTCTCTACAAAATATGGTGTAGAATAAAAATTTATATGCTTTGGGAAGGGATTAGGACATAAAGTGGGATCCCCACAGAGTCATCAACACCCATGTTGTAAAATAAGCAACCTGAATAAACATCACATATCACCATGAGCTACATGAAGACAATGGCATTCACCTAGATCCATTAAATGATACTAATGTACTCATGAGGGTAGAATCATAAAAAAATAATGGAAGTAGGCCTAGTCTATAATAGTCATTGAAGAAAGGCACCCACAACGTTCATAGGCTCTACCAATATAATCAATTCTACCACAACAATCCACGGGGCCATGCCAATTCAACTAGGAAAGTATATGTAGGAAACTATTTTGCACATATCAAGGATAATTGTATAAAGGGTCCTTGCACCTTACCTCCATGATTTTATCCACCCTAGTCTCATATCTATCTTCACTACCTCCAATTTTAAAGGTCACTCAATTGTAATCAGTGCAAGTGTTGCACTTTGACAATGATAGGAACCCTAAAACAAGCCCAAATTGGGACCAACAAGAGACACCAATGGATATTCCTTTCCCCACTACCACCACCTCTCCATAACCCATAAAAACCCCCAATATTCCCTACTCTTACCAATCATATTCTAATGAGGCCTCCCCTAGTTTCTATTAGGTAAGATCCTAAATTCACTTGAGTACCTCTGGCCCTCACCATGTTTAGCATCCTTAATTCCAAATTCCCCTCCAATAAATGTATTCCACCTATAATAATATCAACATCTCTAGGAGTCTCAATTATATGGCCCTCATCTCTAAGGGTATCCAATACAATTCAATCATCTCCCTTAACTCTAAGGATGTCTCAAATTTTTGTGAATCCCATATTTATATTGTCAACATAATCTATGGTTTCCATGTCAATAGTTCTAATGGATACTCCTTTAATGCAAACAAATTTCATGTTCCCACCTTAACTATATTAATATATTCTACCTCAGTGACAAATGAACCCATTTTTATAACTCAGGTGATCCCTATCTTCATGTTACATTCATTCACTCTTCTAGCTCCAGAGGGTTCCCCAACAATAATCACTACTATATATCCTTCAATTACTATGACACAAGTCAATCTGAGCACAATGCCTCAAAAGAGGAAAAGGCAAAATTTTCCATGCCTCCACCTTAGTTCTCAATCACCATGACACCTCCTTTAACAATGACCATGGATCTAGTGGATTTATGACACCTCCCTTTCAACCTTATATTCATCTTATCCCTCTCAGTGCTCTTCATTCATATTTTTCTATCACCATAGGCCTCCAAATATTTAGCTTTAACCAAATAATTTCCTTATTCTTATTAAACACCCAACTACCCAATATCAATGATGCATAGGTAAACATGAGCCCTAACTAATGGCATGCCCAATTATTCTCATGGGGTGGCATTCTTCCTTCCTCCTTTTTCTCTCATGCCTCATCTTCCTCTTCCAATCCCTTTTTCTTTCCCTCCTCCCCTTTTAACCATTTATTTACCATCCACCTCTACCTTTACCACCCTACCTTCATCCTCTTCCACTCCTTTCTTCTTTCCCTCCTCCCCTTTCAACCATTTTCTTTCCATATAATGAAACCTTTATCACACCACCTTCCTCCTCTTTCACCACCTTAGGAGTTACCACAACCTTAGTCTATGATAGTTCTATTATAACTCAAACTATGTATTTGTTGAATTGGAATAATTGGTTTGGTGAGATAATGGGATTGTCCTTAAGGTGTGGGACACTTGCACTCCTTGGGATGACCATCTAGAGTAGGATAGCTTCCTTTTATTCTAGATGTATCTGGATTAGGACCAATGCATATACCTACAAATAGCATAATGAAATCTAAAACTAGTGTTAAACCTAAACTTGACAAGGGGAAAAAGGAGATGAAAAGTAAGAGGGTTGATGGAATGTAAAATATGACATACCAAGAATAGAGTGATCACCTCACCTACTTAATGACACAATAATACTAATAGACTAAATGCAAAAAAAATCAAACCAAACACACTGTATAAGTGTTTTGTATCAGGGTAAGGGAACATAATGTAGCATTAGGATGGAAGAAAAATTATTCATAGATAATGCATACAAAATTAATGTATACACAACATGAGACTTGCAAGTAATTTTGGTTCTACATAGAGGTATGAAGGGAGGATATAAATTAGGGGGATGGACATCCTAGATAAGGGTCAACAACCATGAATGCACACATAACATAGAGCATGAAGAAAATTAATTATTTATTATTAATCTCAAGGTCTAAGGCAATATTAAAAACTTGAATAAACAAAGCTTTTTTATACCAAGAGAGGGCTCTTGAAGGGAAAAGTTTGGTAGCATTATGGTGCCTAGAAATGTTGACTATTTTACAATGTAATCAAGATTTATAAGTAATATGAAGGCCAAAAGTCATTGATTATAATTATAAATTGAGACATGATCTCTCTACAAATAAAATATGGGTGGCCAAAATTAATCGGTACTCTAAGTACATCCTTGAGGTATGGTATTGATTGCCTTGAACTTAAGCTTGTTATATCAAGACACTCTCTCATTGGTTGTGTAATAACCAATATTTGATCTCTCAATGACCACATCTTGATTTTATAGCTTCCATGTGCAAGAATGCATCCATAAATCTTTTGGAATTATTGCATTATAAGATTTTGGCCTAATTTTATCACCTCTACTTTCAATTATTCTACCTAGACACTATCAAGCCATTCTTGTCATTAAGACACTCATGTTGTCAATATATAGAGCACCCTATTCAAATAAATGCAAGCAAACCTTATATTCATCTAAAATAATGGGATCTTCTTAGAGTTTGGGTGACTCTAAAGTGAGAAGAACCTCCAAATAGGGTTGGTTCCCTTGGATTTATCACCTAAACTAATCACTTGCTTGGAAAAGGGAAAGAAAGTGATAATAATTCATGAAAATGTGTAAAATAAGGTAATGCACCAATTATTTTAAATACTTATAATTACACATGACACACACTATTAGACACTTTAAAAACCTACAAATATCATTTCACTCACTCTTTGATCAACTTCCACATAAGTATTTCACAAAAATGCATGAAGTTTCTATCAATCTAGCATGGGAGGGAAAATCTCAAGTCTTTTCCACTTTCAAACCAATCAAAAATATATCTATGGCACTTATAATGAATTTTAGAAGCTAAAAAAACACTTTATGAAGGTGCGAAAACTCATAAAGAGGAAAAGGAAAGCATACATTCACTTAACCAAATCAATGAATTCATAGGACACACTTCAATTCATGTTGTAAATGGAGGAATTTAGTCTTTTATTGTATCAAATAGGTGTTGAGAACAAAATTTGGCATATATTGAGCATGCCAAAAGCATAAGAGTCTCTTCTTCACTAGATCAAGCAAAGCTTTAGAACACATAGAAGTACTTTTATGTGAGGTGGAGAGTGTACATTGGGTGTTAAACTAGAGCCTTAGTTGATCATTGCTTTTTCTCTATCACCTTGGCCCATTTGAGCTATGATCATCACTTTATACCATTCAATAAGATCCATTAAAAACCTAGGTGCTAATAACTTGCCTGCTATCTAGTGTAAATGGTATAACAATGGCACTCATACCAAGTGATTGCCTAGTTTTGGTTATGAACCCCAATAGTAACACTTGATGAGTATCAAGTACAGGCTTGTAGGTAAATAATAGGCACTATAGGTATATTTTGAGCATAATATAATAAAGTACCATATCCTATATTAATCTATGATGACATTCTCCACAAACATAATGACCTTATTGAAATGGTCATAATTCATTGATGTGTATTCAAAACATGATCTTCTATTGGGGCCTTTATAGTGGCCTTCAAGTGTTTCAAAGCCATAATAGGGTCTATCCACCATGTTAAAAATTGTATCTAGCTTAATCCTTGCTTGATCAAACTCCCATTACATAATGGACTTAAATTCCATCATGATATATTTATGTGACCCTTTCTATTGCACTAAAACATAGGGTTCATAACCCATTTTTCCATATAATAGTCTTGAAACCTCTTAAGGCTCTCTTTAGCTCCACTGTGTCCTCATTTTCACAAAGGGTAGAACTCACAAATATTTATATCCATGGACTTGACTATGATTGAATATTATAAGCAGTAGTGAAGTTTCTCAAGGAGCTTGATTAAGCTTTAATGGTAGGCTATTGAATTTAAATTGTTTTCTTTGGTAACCCACAGGTCCATAAAATATTTTGGTCTAATGTGTCCACCCATGTGGCATTTACCTACCATACTATTTATTTCTAATTAAAATATGATTGTCACTTTAGACACATGTCTTCATCTTATGCCCCTTGAAACTTGATCAAATTTATACCATTGATCTCCTCGAAAGTAACTTGGCCTTGACTTTCAAAATCAATCATTATTCTTTAATCTACACTCAAGATTGTGACATTGGTAGCCCTACATACCTTATGTTTACCTTGTTATTAGTCTCCATCTGGTTATCACTCTTATGCCATGTGGCAGCCTCACATGTAATATGGGTTGATTGACTTTTTGACCTTGATCTACACCATTGATCTACTTCTACATAGTTAAATATGCACCATAGATATTTGATCTACCCAATCAAATGTGAACCATTTATATTTATCTAAACCATATAATCAAACATGGTCCATCAATTTGATTATGAGTTCACCATGATCAAGACACTTGGTACCACTACATTCATTATTTAGATCAGATGATTTGAGTTTGCCCATATGTTGATTTTAAGGAAGCACATGGCATCATATCATGGGTCTAGTGGGGACACACATATTATCAAAAGACTCTTAGAGGAGTCCTTTGGATTTTTAGACAAGAGTAACATGGAAATGGCATGTCTTTTGGAGTGACAAACTTCACTCTCAGTGGGCTCCCAAAAGAGTCATTTAGATTATCAGAAGAGCATAGTGTAAGCATGATACGTGTCCTTTAGAGGGGCACACATCACTCTTAAAAGGGGCCTTGACTATCAATGTCAGTCATTGATATTTGATCATAGGATTGAACATGCACAATAGATCTTGATTGACTTATTGACCTCATTATTACCTGTGTTATTGATTTGATGATTCAATTGAGAAAAGTTTTGACACTTGGTAGCCCTACATTAAATTTTAGCCTATTGATTTTTAAAAATTAAAAATAGATATTTACTATAGCCTTAATGTGATGTCCCTTTACATAACCCATAGTACTAGATCATCTTTGAAGGCTTGTATATTGAAATAGAAAAAACATCAAGACATCAGACATGAAGGGGATATTCATGGCACAAAATACATCATTTCATGTAAATATTCAACTTTGGTTGACATCCCAAGCACACTTATTAAATGAATAATAAATCCAACTTGTTCACTCCTACATGACATGTTAAAATAACTTAGTTCTTATTGTTCATTTTAAGGAATTTTCAAGACCAAGTCACTAATTCACAAGACAAAATGGTGTGATGTGCAAAGTTTTGAATGATAGGGGTGACATTTTGACCTGTAAGGTCAAAAGTTTCAGCATTTTGGTGAATCAACTAGGAAGCATGCCTGCTATTCTTATAAACCAAACCATTTCCATGACTTTTGGACTCATAAACAATGAAAAATCTGATCTGTGACTACAAGAAACTCTTGAATTGAAAATAATAAAACCTATTCCTCTGGAATAAAGAAGGAAAATATTGTTAATTTAAATATAACCTTATTCAAATAAATTCAATTAAACCTTATATTCAACTAAAATAATGGGATCTTCTCAGAGTATGGGTGACTCTTGTTGTATAAAAGTTCTTAGATGTTAGATTATTTTCCTTGTCATGCACCTAGAAAGTAATCCAAGTCTATTTTGGACTCTATACAACTAGGTGCAAGCATAACAAAGTCATGGGTGCACAAAATTTAAATGCACTACTACATTGGCATATAACTACACAAGGTGCAAGCCTTGTGAACTCACTTAAAGCACATTAGAGAAGAGATTGGGGCCTGCATTGGGCTAGTTGAAACATGGAGAAACTTAGTCTTTTGGGGACTTGGTCATTTCCATAATAAGCTTAGATAGGCTCATTGGGGAAAGTCATTCTTGGTAGCATCAATAGGTGTAAGAAGGTAGCTGGTTTTAGCCATAGAGGCTCAATTCAATGGTATTCCAAGCTAAGTGTCATTCGAGCACTTAATGATCTAAGAAAAAGCTCTATACTTAGTGGTTCATTCCTCATGCTAGCAATCTAGTCATAGGTTTTATGGATTTCATACATGCCTTCCCCAATACTTAGGAAATTTTATGACTTAATCCAAAGTCACTATCTAACACAAGGATGCCATTAACGACTTGGAGCAAACCTTCACTCAATAGCATATGCAAATATGAAATTTATACTATGAATAGTACTCCATTCTATCCATAATTATAAAATAATGCTATAACCATCTAAATAGGATAAATACTCAAATTTTTTCAATGTCATTCTTCATTAACTCAAAGTTCAATAAAATATAGTAAATTTTATATAAAATAGAGCACATGTTCATCTAAATTTTATTAAAAGCCCAACAGATCACAAGCAAGTTTGGGAGATACATGCTAGTTTTCCAAAGTATTCATATTAGATATAAACTAAATACATGTATAATTATGGAGATAATATTGTAGAGCTTCATTGCATTAATGTTGGGTCATTCTTATCTAGGTTTAAGCTTGTTTTTATAGGCAAGGAAACATCTTTGTGACAGGTTGGATTGGAGCACACTAGGAGTCATTATTCCATGTGCTCCACTACTCTAACACATATGCTTTCCAATTTCCATGTGTAGTACTCAAAGGGATGTCCCTTAAAACCTAGGTGCTAAGCAATCACCTACCATTTGGTGTAAGATCTTTGAAGATCCTCCTAGTTGGCACCAAAATTACCAAAAGAGTAATCATTTGAAATGATTTCCTCACATTTAGATGTGTTAAGTTGGTATGGTCTACTAGTTAGCACAAAAAGGGGTTCAACATTACACCTTAAAAAATTTCTAGTTTACCTTCAAACTAGTCTTTCAATGCCTTTGATGCACAAAATTTGGGCATGCCCTACTATAGTTCCACCTTGAAGTCTTAAAAACCCAAATGATGAGCTTAATTTATTTGATGGTTCTTTTTTATTTTGTTGATGCAGCCTCAAGTGTGAGCACATCTATGTTCTATAGTTCCTTCTTGAAGGCTTCTAGCCTTTCTTCTACCCTTCTTACCCTATAATCTAATATGACCCCTTTCTCACTTACCTTTGTCTAAAAGGCATAAAATATTGCTTCTAGGTCTCACTCCTAGGTTTTTAGTTGGGAACTTAAGGTGTTGACCTACACCATAACTTGGGTGTGCTCAGTCTTGCTCATAGTGAAAGCATGATTCATCAAAGTATCATTCTCCTCCTTTACCTTTTGAAGGCTTGCATCAATAACTAAAAATTGAGTGGTGAAACTGTAAAATATGACATCATATTATTATACACCCTATTATAGCTTTGAAAAGAGGTCCTCTACCACATCAAGCTTTTTGGTTATCTCTCTCCTGATGGATTTGTAGGGGTCCTCTTCTTCTTCTTGTACTAGTTTCATCTAGGGGAGCATTTGGTCTACTAACACACATACCTTATAAAAAAAATTCATTTCTAAAGTATCAACACCATAAAAAAGAGATGTCTCCACTTCTTTAATGCACTCGACCAACAAATAGATTTTGAGATTCATTGATTTTATCTCTTCATTTGATTCTTGCACTATTTGTTTTCACTTGTTGGCATGAACATTATTGATATTGTTCTTGTTCACTAATTTTGAGGCCATTTCATCGAGGGATTTAGTTGACCTAATGGGGTTCATATCCCTTAGATTCATGAGCTAGTATTCATGCCCCTCTTCTAGTTTCTTGTTGCTTAAAATTACTTTCATAGGCACCTCAAAATGGGGCTCATCCATGTAGCAATCAAGCGCCCAAGAAACTTGATGGCACATTAGGGTCATGGTAGCTATAGGGGGTATGTACTCCATCATATAAAAATCATCATCTTGGGTGAACCCCCTTTACATTTTTTCTCTATAGCTTATCTCATACTCCTCAACTTTGATGGTTACCTTTATGTGCTCTTATTCTTCCTCATTAGAGTTAGGGCCTTCTTCTATACCTTCTTTTTCTTCTTCTCTTAGGGTTTATTCTTCTTCTTCAAACTTCTCCCCTTGGTCTAACTCTTATCCTTCCCTGGTGGTAGTTTAATCACCTTGTTTTTGAAGGGGTTCTTCCTCAAACATTTCCCTTTTTTTTCTTCTTCTTCTTGAGGCTCCTTTGAGTGAACATCTATAGGTCCCTTCTCCATGCCAACCTCCTATTACCCTTATTTCTCTATTTCCCCCTTTGAGGCACCATCATAACCTTATTTATCCTTAGGTACCCCTTTAGTACTTGGGCACACCTATTGTATAGCTTCTTCTGCTAGGCTAGTGTGAGAACTAGGCACCTCTACTATCTTGGTTTTAATGGGTTATATGCCTGCATCAACCCTCTCTTCATTTTTATTCATAACCTTTTCCTTCTAGGCCTTATTTATTATTGTCTTTATATTTTTAATGATTTTTGTGGTTTTCTCCTCTTTGGACTATATCTCCTTAGCCTCTACTTTCTTAATTTACTCCTGGGACATGCCTTTGGCCCTCATGGCCTCCTTCTTGTGGTATAATTCTAGCATCATGTTCTTGTGATCCTAATCTAGGCCCATGTCTTTTCATTGTTTTCCAACTCTTATTTAGTTGACATGCTTTATGGTCTTACTTTTTCAATCATAGCAGTAGTTTCACCTTTGATAGACTCATGCACTTTCACCTTGTTGGGATCTTCATCTATTCCTTCTTTCTTCCTTTTTTCTTTCCTCTCAGCTTTCATGCTTTACATTTCTCCCATTATCTCTTATGCTATATGGCTTGACCATCTCAATGGATTATTTTAACATCTCAACCTTCATCATTTCTTCTCTTCTTACCTCTAACTCTTGTACCTTCTAGAGAGTGGTGTCACTAAGGCCAAGTTTCTTCCATCTCCTCATCTTCTTCTCTAATTCACTTTGAGGGGTTAGAGAGGGGTTAATTTCACTCGATGAGGAGTCATCTTCCTTTGGAAAATGTATATTCCCCTCCCAAATGTTTCTTCTTCCATCTTTTTTCCTATGTCCGATAGGGTTATTATTAGTGCCATAAGAGGAACCCTCCCCTTCCACTTCTCCTTGGTGCTAGGGGAAGTCTTTCATGTGAATCTCACATGGTTCTTTGTTGGGGCTGAAGGAGAGGATTCTTCTTCTAAGGTGATATTGAGCCTTATTCTCCCATCTATCTCTTCCAAAGTATCCCCCTTCTTCTTGGGAGACTTCTTCTCTACTAACACCAGGGTCCATTCATCATTGATCTTGATAGGGTGATCATTGTTATACTCTACACTTTAGGCCCTTATTATTTGTCTTCATCTCATAGTAGAACATATGGATATGCCCAACTATGGTTGCCTCTTGGATAGGATGGATGTTAGTGTGATCCAACTCATCTTCTTCATCCTTAATGGCCTTCCCATTTGCATAAATGAATTTACACCTCATCTTACACCTCTCCATATCTCATTCTTTTACTCGAATGTCTATCTGCTACACATTGGGGATCCTACATAAAACTTACTTGAAGTATCTTTAAAATAAGATATGAGGGATATTTATCCAACCTAATCTATTCCCATCTAAAAGTACCAAGAACATGACATAGTAGTGTTGCATAATAGTGAAGATCACCATTACAAACATACTTTTTGGAAGGTCCTATGGAATAAACCACTCCAACTCAAAGGCCTCTATGTATCTTTCACACCATCCCATGATGTGAGTTTTATATTTAGTGATGAAGGAGAGGGGGAACATGAAGTCCTTATACTTCTACATTGGGGACCCATTATGCTCTAGAAAGATCTATAGGTTGTCCTCATCCCTATCTAGAATTCCAATGTCCTCCATGATAATTAGGATGAGAATGGATCCCCACCTCAAGGTCCCTTTTATCTTATGGCAATCTTGTGTGTTTCTCATAAATTACTTGGTGATGAATTTGGTAATGTTGAACTGCATACCCTATGTCATGTGAAAGGAGATGTAAAGGTAAGCCTTAGTCACATCAGTCTAGTGACTACCTAGGCATAGTTTGGATCTTACAAGATGCATTATCACCCTCATGCTATGGTATTTTCATTCATTGATGGGGAATATGAAACATTCTTTAAATTAATTTAGAATTTATGAAATATGTTCCACTTCATCATCATCCATCACATGGTAGATGTTTTAGATAGCATTTAAAAGATTGGTTATTATTTTTATCAATTGCACCAAATATTCATGTGCCTCCCTGCAAAGTAAATATAGTCCTCATGGAATTGCAAGAGTGGGAACTATGTAAGATCCTTTAGATTCTTGAAGCATGGAAACTCATAGAGTAGAGTTTTAATATAAGACACCAACTTGTATCAGATTGAGACATCAAATAGGGTAATGCCTTGATTTGTCTTGCACCCTTTATCTACCATCCAACCATGCATGAGATCTTTTAAATGGCTAGACATTCAATATTTATAATCCTTTAATGGTAGGTGTGTACAAAGGACTACCAATTTCCCATATTATGACATCTTGGGGGAATTTCATGGCTTCGTATGACATGTTTGTGGGCATTTTAGTGTTCACTTATGCCATGTTGACTATTTCTACTCACTCCATCATTATTTTTGTAGTGGCCACTTCAGGTACTACACACACCTATTTTGGATCCTATAATGCCTGATATAAGGTTGATCCTTTCTATTTTCTCACCATCCTTAACTTACTAGTGTTAAATCATGATGGGTGCAGCTTGCCAAAGCTACAAATAGTGATAATGCTTTTATAGTCATAGGATTTTTAACTATTTCTTTGACTCTCAAGATTCACTATCTATTAATGGTAACTTAGGTGACAAATGATTCTCCATCTATCTAAATTCTTTCCCCAAAATTCCCAAAATTGATCCTATTATGAATGCAAACCTATCCATTATGCATTCATTTACTCTTAGTCTTGGGGTACTTGAATTCTCACTTGGTACACTTTAGCTCTCTAGTCCTTGATTTAGTTTAATCTAAGTACCAAATTATAATAAGGTTTGTAAACTAAACCCATGTGATTTTTTCCACTTTATACCCCACTCTTTTAGCTACCATCATTAATGCAGGTATTTTATGGCATAATAGTGCATAGATTTCTTGGACTCATAAAATTTCAATAAATTAATGAAAATACATTGTCATTAATACATTAAATATGTATCTTTATGCCCCCACCACTACCTCATTAAATGATCCTAATAATAATTTGGTGAAGTGACATTTAGTTTAAATGGTCACTTCTCTCTCAAACCTAGGTGGACACTAACTATATTTGATAATTTTCCTTCTATATTTTGTTCACTCAGTATCACCTTCACCTTTCTTGTGATAACTTGGCTGTATCAGCTCACATGTATATGATTCAACATCCTTAGTTCTAGCTTATCTTCCTATTATAGTTCCATTTCAATCACACTTCTCTATCTTGGTTAGTTTCTTGTGCTTCATATTGATTTGGCATGTCCTACCCCATACAAATCCCTTACACTAGCCCTCTAGTACTTTAATCCCTAGTTTTCTTGTATATGATCATGTTTGTGAATCTTTTCTTTCCCTCTTGAGTACATCCATGTTGTTCATCTTCACTCTCTTCTTTGATTTATGGTGCATGATCAATTGATGAACATCTTTCTAACTTTGGCATAAAGGCTACCTTTACACTTATGCACTTTGTCATTTTATTCTCAAATCATTAAAATATGACAACTCCCTCATGCCCAAAAACTTAGGTGTCTAGCCCCAAGTGATTAGGAAGTAAATGGGCTTGAGTCACCCAATTAGTATTATGCACTAAGATGCCAAAGTAGTTTGTTCTTAGGCTATCAAAATCCCTACAATTTGCATCATGTGGGATTTTATGCATCTCTTACATCTAGTGAGTTTTGTATGCCCACCACTTAGATTTTTGGCCTCATGTATTTAGAAATTATAAGTGCTCAAGTCACCCAATTGGAATTATGTATCAAATGCTATATGATTTTAATAGTGGAGTGCAATATCTCTTGGATTTCTTGATTTATGATTTTATAAACTCTTCTCCCTAAAACTAGTAATCCTCATGTACCCAAAAACTTAGTTGTCTAGCCTTAGGTGCATTTATAAAGCATAAGTGACCAACTGAGCCAACTAGAATTATGCATGAAGTGTCAATATATTTTCCTTATGAGATTTAAAGCACCATTTATTCCCTCTTTACACTAAACAAGACTCAAAATAAAATTTAAAATAATTGTTTGGCTTGTGTCAAACATTATTCTGGTTAGTGTACTCAAATTGACTAGTGACTAAGATGTTGGTGTCCTCATGGCATAAACACCACTCTATTACTAGTATGGCTTTAATAGGTTGTCATTAAAATGACTAGGGAGCATCTCACCTGATAAAGTGTGCAACTTGCATGTTCTTGTATCCAATATGTGGTGGATGATATAGGGGCCCATCTACCATATATGCAATTTTCTTGGGTGCTTAATGTACATAGAATCATAAAGCAACACTAATGCTCCTTAATTTATATCCTTACACTTGATTTGATTATCATGTCAAAGATTCTAGTGTGCCTTCTTGATTTTTTAACTCCATCTTTCTTGGGCATGCTTTTCATCTAATCACTCTAATTCTTCCATCTTTTTTCTTAAATATTCTTGGTCATCTAGGTGAAAAATGTGTGCAATGCATAAGGATGGCACCATGAATTCCATGGGGAGAACTAATTTAGCTCCAAACACTAGTTAAAATGGTGTGGCCTTGTTCAAGTGCTTGTATGTTGTGTGGTATTCCCATAGCACTACTGACACTCTATCATCCCAATCTTTGCGACCAATGTCACATATCTTCATCAAGAACATTCCCAAGATATTTCTAAAGGCTTTAGTTATGTCATTTTCCTATGGATGATAGGGGTGGTTCTATGGTGCATCACCATGTATTCAACTAAGAAGGTGTATACCATCTCATTAATGAAATGTTTTCCCCTGTCACTAGTAAAACTAAGTAGGCACCCATATCAACTTATTATGTTCTCCCAGATGAAGTGCATTACTATTGTGACTATGCAATCTTTTGTCAGCATGGCCTCAACTCACTTCATGAAATAATTAGTAGCCATTAGATTATACCAAGCACCTGTACACCATGTTGTGGGAATTATTAGCCCAATAAAATCAATGGCCCATTTCTCAAATGGAACTTCAGAAAGAATAGGGGTGAGAGTCATCTCATCTTCATGGTTAGGATTCTTAGTGCACTAGAATATGTTGCATGACTTAGATTAATCCTTTATGTCTTGTAATAGGCTTGGCCAGCACAAACTTGACTATAGTATATTGCATGTTATTACATCTCTAGTGTAATGGCCTCTTGTGATGCTTTTATGCACCTCTTTCAAGATGGGGTCCCTTTCATGTTATAGAACACACTATCATAGGAATTCATCTCAACCTAGTTTATACAACTCCCACTTAATGAGCTAGATGGGGGTAGTGCAAATAATAAGTTATTTACTTTCCTTATTTGACATGGTGTGGGATGCAAACCCAAACTTTATGAAAGGTTCAATCTCTTCCAAGTCTTTAAGGACATGTTGGATTTAGTATAGTTGTGCATCTGGAATATCATCCTTAATAGGTGCCACCATATCACCAAAATTTATGTGAAACAAATGATCTATCCCTAAATTCTACTTTCTAAGTTTGAAAATAACTAAAAACTATAAATCCTAGAATAGAATTATCCATCTGCATATGCACTTGTGTAACATAATCTTGTTCACGAGGTACTTTAGCACCTCATAATCAATAAAGAAGATGAATGGGGTCACTAGTAGATATTTCCTAAATTTTTGTAAGGCATAAACCATTTCTAGTGCCTCACACTTAGTGGTGGTGTAATTCTACTCCACTTGTGTTAATTTCTTGATTATAAAAGAGATGGGGTGATCCATATTTCCTTCACCTAGTTTCACCAATATGGCACCAATTACAAAGCCCAAAGCATCAACATAGACATGAAAAAGAGTTGTCCATTTAGGGAATTACAAAATTGGCATGCTTACCAATTTTAGATTTAATGTTTCAAAAGCCTCCTTTTACACTCCAATCCAATAGAATGGGCCATATTTGTGTAAGAGATCCTTTAGAGGTATTATAATATTTGCATAGTTATTTATAAACTTATTTTTTTACCCATAATAGCCTGAAAGGTGTGAACATATTTCTATGTCATGGTAGTCTAGAGTTAAATGATGATGGATATATTCATAAGATCAACAAGTAAACCATCTTTATAGACAATTTACTCAAGAAATATTCCAAAGGGGGATGTAAAGATTCACTTCTTTAGGTTTAATGATATATGAAGTTGCTTTCACCTATCAAACATGAGGCACTGATTGTCATAGTGGTCCTTTACAAGGCCATATATAGTCCAATCATCGAGATAGACTTGGAGGAATTTATGGATGAATTATTTGAAAGTAGTGATCACCACTCTAGAGAATACAAATAGCACACTCTTGAGTCTAAAGGGAATCACATTATAAGTAAAACAATCCCATTTAGTTGTAAAGGTTATCTTAGGCTTATCCTCTTTTATTATCACCTAATGATAGGCCAAGAAACCATTAGTGAATATATAGATTTAGTAACCTATGATGCCATCCAAGACCTCATTAGTAAATGAGGTTAGGAAAGAGTCAGTGATGTAGGTGGCATTTAATAGCTAGTTTTTGATGTAGATCTAGATGCACCCATCCTTTTTAATGTTTATGACCATTAGGCTTACCCATTTGGAGTCTTGTATAGGGTAACTAATGCCCATGACTAGTATTATATCAATCTCCATTTTCACATTGGCGTAGATATTAGGATCCATTTTATACGATCACTTCTTGATAAGCCTCATTTCGTATACCAAATTGATGCTAATTTTTCCAAGGGTAGGGTGGGTGCCATTTTTATCTTGTTATTTTCAAAATAACAAGTCCTAAAACTCTTTTAGGAGGTATTCCTAGTCTCCTCTCCTTGAGTACCTCTATCTCCTATATCTTGGTGTATTTAGTTTACAATGTACCATGCTTATGCCCATGTTTTAAAAGTCTTATAGTAGGCATACACCCATAGGATTATTAGCACATTATCACCAAATATAATCCAGGTTTATTCAAACAAACATACATGCATAATTGGGTTAGAATCACCTGAGTAAGTAGGTATGTCAAAGTCCTCTTTAATATTTCCAAACCCAAAACATATTCTTTCCTTCACATCTTGATATGTTGGCAAGCTCTACGTTTACACTTCCCAACAATGAGAAATAGTGCTCTTTAGGGTATGCACTAGTGTGCCCATTTGATTTATTTATTTGGAGATGCACACTTCAATGTCATGGACATAGTTCACTACTAAATAGCTCCATCCATATTTGGTGAGTGCTAAGATACTCCCTTTACTCAATTGGAACACCCTTTTCCCTACCTTTTTGGTGTGGGGAACCCATTTATTCTGAGTGTAATCAAACTTAATCAATCTTATTTTGGCTAGCCTTGGCTCAATTGCTCACACTAGGTGGTACCTTCAGCTAGTAACCTCATAAGCCTATTTGACCCATTGATCATAAGGTACATTAGATATATCATAATTTTATTGTCCATCCTCCCATTTGAGCACTCCTTGGTTACTTGGGTTAAGCTTCTAGGCACATCACACTGTGATTTTATAAATGTGGTTGATCTCATCTTTTAGATCAATGCTTTCCACATATGGATGCCCTTGATCACTTGATAGGGGAATGACCAACCTCTCTCTACCATTCTTGAAAGTCATGTAACACTTATTAAAGTGCATGTCCACATTGTTGGCATAACACTATGCTATACCTAAGAGCATTGGGTAGTTATCATGCTTTACCAAATCAATTACCTTAAAACTTAGAATTTGGTACCCATAATATCTACAATGGCACCCTTCAAGATCTTAATAGGTTGTGCTTTGGTTTTATTGTCCATAAATAACATATGAGGGGATGGATTTAAGGGTGGCCATCCCAACCTCTACTAGGAAATTTTGGTCAGAATGTTAACCTTGATGCCTATGTCTACAAGGACATCATAAATAAACTATCTATTGATAGTGGCATTTATTAGTAATTCTTAGTCATACTCTATGTTCTGAGTATGCCTTACTTCATGCACCCACTCCATATATAGTGCAAAAATTTCAATCATTTAAGGTGTAGCTTATTCCTTTGGTTTCTTCCCTACATGCTCTAAAAGTAAACTTTTCAATAAGTATAGCATCCCTTCAAATTATAGGTGTAAGATCTTAGTCAACTCCTATAATTGATCCTCCTAGCTATGTTGCTTTCTACAAGAGGTAGTAGCCTATGCTTCTAGATCTCTAGATAGTTGTATCTCTCTTTAAAAACTTTATATTATGCTCATACCTTATTTTAGGACATCCTTATATTGTGTAGGGTTAGGGTAGGGAGTAGATTTTAGATCAGGTCATAATATGCACTCATCTTACCTTGACTTGCCATATTCCAAGCATAGTTATTTTGTTAGTGCAGTAGGTAGCTATGTGGTGAACCTACTCTAAGTTATGTCCTACACCTTAGGTGGATTTTTGTGAGTCTACTATGGTTTAGGAGTCTATTTTTCCTCCTTTGTCTCATACCTAAGCATTATGGCACCCTTATCTATGTCGAGCTGACCTTTAGTCAGTGTTTTATACAAGTCTAGTCAATCCTCAACTACATGTTATCCCTAACAATACTAACATATTGGGTGTGTGGGTTAGTCACATTGATAATGATCAGTTGACCTGCACTTGTAATATTCTCATAGTGGGAATCATTGAAACCATGTCCTCCACCTCACCTGCACATGCCTCACTAATTCTCATAGCTTGTATTTTTTTGGCCATAGCCTTCATTTCCTTGGTTTGCCTACTCACTAGCTATTGTTATTACCTTATGTGAACCCCTATCCATTTTTTGGTGACTTTAATTAATGAATAAATAGTTCATTATTAAATGAGTATAGGCATCACATAGGTTACAATAGATAGTGGTGTTCACTTGATTGGGGCATTACAATAGGGGATAATACTAAGAGTCATGTAGCCCATGACAAACTTCACAGTTGAGAAGTAAGGTGCAAAGATTTATTTATGGGCAATTATTCTTGTTATTCCCCTCCATCTCATAGTCATTACACCATAATCTACTACAAGTGTCATGCATCAAAATAGTAATCAGATTATCTAGATAAGAGGCCATTAACATGATCTATACCTCCATAAAAGGGCTAATCACAATGTCATAGCTATTGGAAATATTGTCATTGATGTCAAAGGTTTAGTATTATTGGTGATAAAGGCCCCATTGAATTTAATGTTCCTGGTAATAAATATATCTTGGCTAATATGAGTTAATATTTATTTAATATTAATGAATATATTTTTGGTTGCATATGAGACAAAGGAAGGGCCCATGGAGAAGTCAAAGAGTCATGGGATAAAGATAAAAGAAGGATGGGACACATTTTCCCAAGAAGAGTCATCTTGGGGAATACCAAGAGTCACCAAGTGAAGACAAAAGAGTAAGGGAGAATTTCTCATGAAGGGACACTTTAAGGAATACAAAAAGTCACCAAAGACAAGGACAAAAGTGGGGAGGACGTTTTTGGTCATGAAGGGTCACCACATGACTTTTCAAATGCTTGGATATGAAGGGTCATCCACGATTCGCACCATTTTCCATGAGGATTGAAAGGTCACAAAGGGGGAAGGCCAAAGGTCATTTGGAAAGCTATAAATAAAGGCTTGAGTAGCCATTTGTAATATGGATGTGAGAGGTTGATTTGATATTGTGATATCTAGCTTAGAAGAGCAATTGTGAGAGATGAATATGATTTGTATTTGTTATATCTAGCTTAAAAGAGCAAAAGTGAGAGAGAGAAAAGAGATGTTGTATTGATCTATCATTTATTGAGATAGCAACATTGAGAGATAGGTGTGTGGTATACACAAAGGGGTTGGTGCTCCTGTGGGTTGGTGCTCATGAATTGTTGCTAAGTTGGTGCTTGGCAAACGGGTTGGTGCTCCTGTGGGTTGGTGCTCGGCAAAGGGGTTGGTGCTCCTATGGGTTGGTGCTCATGAATAGGTGCTGGGTTGGTGCTCGGCAAAGGGGTTTGAAGCTCCTATGGGTTGTTGCTCATGAATTTTATCTGAGGTTTTTACTTGGCAAAGGGGTATGGTGTTCTTATGGGTTTGTTCTCATGAATATATTTGAGATTGATTCTCTATGGTTTTTCCCACATTGAGTTTCCTTGTTATATTTGGTGTCTCTCTATCTTGTGTGATGTTTATTGTTTGAGTTTTATTACATATCTTGAATGTTTGATTAAGTGGAATTTGGTTAAGGGAAAGATTTATAAGATATATAATATACTGATTCACCCCCCCCTCTCAGTATATTTTGTACTTAACAATAGCTACTTACTACCTTAGTCTAGAGCACATATTCAAGCAATTTAATGAGGGTTCATGAAGTTCTTCATGGAAAATTCTCTTCTCAAAGGTACTAGTAGGCCTCCAACAAACCATTACACATGTTGGGAAGGGTGGATGTCATATGGAAGCTTAGAGAGGATTCTTAAACTACACATCATATAGGAGCATGCTCTTGAATAACCTTTGGCTAATTTTCTTGAGTGTTGTAATTCTCTATTTTTTAAACTCAAGGATATAAAATTCCATCAAAAAAACCTCCTTTATTATATCATAATCAAGTATATCCTAGTTTAGATCAAATGTTTACCAAGTATGGGCACAATCAAATAAGGTGGTCACAAACTAGGTCTCCTTATGCTCTAATTGGTTGATACCCCAAGTGTGTTATTGAAGTTCACACTTGAGCACATGATCTATGAAATTATCTACACCATGATACTCAATAAAGTACATCACCATTTTGTAGTAAATCTATTGAGGTGGTGGTGTTAGAATCTAAGGTGCTTGCCCCCCTGGTGTCTATATTGAGGGAGGTCCTCCAATACCTCTAGTTATAGGGTTGAATATTGACTTTATTATTATAATTTACATCATTAAACTCAACATCATGGTAGTACTAATTTGTAGTGCTAAAACACTTCTTATGATTTGTTACCCAGTCGATGTATCAAGCATTCTCTAAATGGGAATGCTTGCACTTATGTTCTAGATTCTTGGGTTGGTTCTCACTAGTTTCATGGTATTCCTATTAAATTATTTGTAAGGAATCAATTTTTTATCATAAAGTATTGGTTCAAATTTTTATATCTATCAAAGTCAATTTTGATAATAGGGTTAGTTATTGTTCTTCTATCTTCTGGTTGAAAATCTAGCACATGAGCTTATGCTTTAGATTTAAAGGGGGTAGGGGATTTTATCACATCCTCAATCACCACATTATGTAGGAACCTAATGTATTTGGTACCTATATTTTGACCTTAACTTCTTGCTTTTTCCTCTCTCCTTGTATTTTTATAATTCAAGGGATCCTTCCCCATGCCCTCCCTACTTATTATAGGACCTATCAACACTTCCAAGTTTTAGATCCTCTATCAGCCTATGCCTTCACTTATTATAGTTCTTCTTCTAAAGCTTTCAAGTGTTAGGTTGCTCATCCCCTTCCATTGTGCCTTACCTACACTTCCCTTTCTCACCTTTTGTGCTTACTCATATACATAAATATTTTAGCCTTTCATTCTTATGGTTTTAATACCATAATTCACCAATAATTTCTTTAGTTTGGTGTTGAGCCCTCTTATGAACGTTCCCCTTAGTTCACAAAAAAAATCATACTTTAATTTTTTAGGGCAAGATAAGGTTGTCACTATGAATTCTAACACATAATTATTCAAAGTACTGCTCTACCACTTTTCTATAGTGCATGTCCAAACATCATCTAGGTTGTCAAGCCTTTCTTGACACTCCTTTGTTCACTCAGCACTAGCCATATATTCATCTTCTAGAGATTGTGTAGGCAACCAACCATTGGTACACATGCTTAGGTAGTTCACAAAATAACACCTCATAGAAATCAACATATAAGTTGGATTTCACCCATTCTCTTGGCTCCTATCCTTGACATGTCAGATGTTTCTATGTGAAACTATCATCCACTTGCTCTAGCTAGTGCTAGATGTTATCAAGTGAAATTAAGAGCATCATTCGATTGCACCATTTCAACAACAAAATTGAACATGGTTCCCAATAATAGAACAAAAATGTTGTAGAAAATTTCTTATATTTTAGCTTATTTTCCTTCTCACATGCCTAAAAAGCAATCTAAGTCAATTTGGCATCAAACTACACAAGGTTTAAGCCTTGTGTACTCACTTAAATCATAGTAGAGAAGGGACTGAGGCCCATGTTGGGATATTTGAAACATCACACAACTTAGTCTCATTGGTAATTAGTCGTTTACACAATGAGATTAGATAGGTTCATTGGTGTAAGTCATTTTTGGTAGCATCAATAGGAGAAAACCTATTTAAGGTAGCTAGTTATAGACATAGAGGCTCAAGTCATTAGGATGCCAAGCTAAGTTTCATTTAGGCACTTAGTGATTTAGGGAAATGCTCTATACCTAGTGGTTTAGTCCTCATAATAGCACTCTAGGCATAGGTTTTGGGAATTAGATACTTGCCTTCCTCAACACTTTGGCAATTTTAAGTTTTAAGCCAAAGTCGCTATTTATCATAAGGATACCATTAATGACTTGGAGAAACCTTTGCTCAACATCATATAAAAATATGGAATTTATACTATCAATACTACTCTATTCCATTCATTATTATAAAATTATTCTATAACCATATAAATAAGATCAATACTCAATGTGTTTCACTATCATTCTTCATTAACTCAAAGTTTAGTAAAATATAGTATAGTTTATATAAAATAAAGTGAAAATTCATCTAAATTATATTATTAGCCTAGTGGCTCATAGGTGAGCTTTGGAAATACATGGTGATTATCCAAAGTATTCATTCTAGATATAAACTAAATGCGTGTATAGTTCTAGAACTAATCCTATAAAGCTTCACTGTATTAATGACATGTCATTCTTCTCTAGGTTCAAGCTTGTTTTTAAAGGCAAGGGAGCATCTTTCTGCCAAGTTTTATGGCCACACACTCAGTGCTAAACTATTATTTGGAGTCATTATTCCACTAGCTCCACTACTCTAATACCTATGCTCTCCAACCACCATGTACAGTAATCAAAGTGATGTCCCTTAATATTCAAGCACTGAGCAATTTCCTACTAGCTAGCATAAGATCTTTGAAGATCCTCCTAGTTAGAGTCAAAACTACCAAAAGAGAAATCATTTAAAATGATTACCTCACATAAATATGTTCTAAGTTTTCATGGTCCAATAGTTACCACAAAAAGTGGCCCAACAACTCTAAGAACCTCTAAAGAGGGTTGGTTCCCTTAGATCTATCACCTAAACTAATCACTTGGTTGGAAAAGGGAAATAAAGTTATAATAATTCATGAAAACATGTAAAATAAGGTGATGGACCAATTTATTTGAACACTTATAATTGCACATGAATCAAAATATCAAACACTTTCAAAAATACAAATATCACTTCACTCACTCTTTGATCAGCTTCCACATAAGTATTTCACAAAAAGGCATGAACTAGATATCAATCAAGCATGGGAGGGAAGATCTCAGGTATTTTCCACTTCCAAAACAAACAACAATCTATATATAGCAATTATAATGACCTATGAAATCTATAAAATGCTTCATGAAGGTGAGAAAACTCAGACAGAGCCAAAGGCAATCATATATTCACTTAACTACATCAATGAATTCATAAGACACACTTTAATTTAGCTTAAAAATCGAGGAATTCAATCTTTTATTTCATCAAATATGTTTTGAGTAAAAAAATTAGCATATCTTAGGCATACCAAAATAATAAGGGTATCTTCTTTACTAGATCAAGCCAGACATTAAATCACATAGAAGCATCTTTGTGCCAAGGTGGAGAGTTCATGTCAGGTGTTGAGTTAGATCCCTATTTGATCATTTCATCTACTCCATCACCTTGTCCCCTCTATGCTACATTCATCATGTTTATCCATTAAATAAGATCCCCTAAAAACCAAGTGCTAGTAACTTGCCTCCTAGCTGGTGTAAAAAGTATGACAGTGGCACTCATACCAAGTGATTGCCTAGCTTTAGTTAAGAATGCCAATAGTAACACTTGATGAGTGTCAAGTATAGGCTTGTAGGTGAATAAAAGGAATTATAGATCGATTTTAAGGATGGTATCATGAATTTCCATTTCCTATCTTAAAGCTATGATGACATTCTCCACAAAAAATGACCTTATTGAAATGGTCATATCTCTTTAACGTGTATTCAAAATATGATGTTCCATTAGGGCCTCTGTAGTGGTATTAAAGTGTTATAAAACCATAATAGGTTATTTAAAACTTATTAACAAATATATATAGCTTAATACTTACTTGATCAAACTCACATTACACCATGGACATGAATTCCATCATGCTCTATCCATGTGACCCTATCCATTGCACTAAAACATAGGATTCAGAGCCCATTTTCCATCTGACACTCTTGACACCTTCTCTTAAGGCTCTCCTTAGCTCTCCATTATGTCCTCATTTTCATAAAGGGTAGAACTCCCAAACCTTTATATCCATGGACTTGACCATTATTTGATAGTATAAATGGTGGTGAAGTCTCTCAGTGAGCTTAATTGAGCTTTACTGATGAGCTATTGAATTTGAAGTGTTTGCTTTAGTAACCCATGGGTCCATAGAATATTTTGGTCTAACATGTTCACCTATGTGGCATCTCCCTACCATAATATTTATTTATAATTAAAGTATGACCTTTAATTTGGAGACGTGCATTCATATTGTTCCCTTTGAAACTTCATCAAATTTGTACCATCAATCTCCTTAGGAGTCTCTTGGCCTTGACTTTCAATACTAGCCATTGATATTTATTTTTCACTCAAGATTATGACACTCAGAAACCTTTCACACCTTTTATGGACCATATTATCAGTCTTCATCTTGTTAGAAAATTTACACCACATAAAAACCTCTCATTTAATCTTGTCTCATTAACTTTTTGACCTTGATCCATATCATTGATATACTTCTACATATTTGAACATGCACTATAGATCTTTGATCTAATAGATAAAATGTGCACCATTGATATTTATCTAAATCATATAATCAAACATGGTCTATTAATTTGCTTAGGATTTCACCATGATCAAGATACTTGACACCACCATGTTTGTTCTTTACATAAGATGGTCTGGGTGTGTTCATGTGTTGATTTGAAGGAAACACATGGCATAATCTCATGGGTCTAGTGGGGACACATGTCTTCTCAATAGAATCTCATATGAGTCCTTCGGATTGTTAGATAGGAGTAGTGCAAGCATGACACATGTACTTTAGAGGTACATTCATCACTCTTAGTGGGCTCTTAGAGTCATCCTTTGGATTTTTATATAGGAGTAGCAAAGGAATGACATGCATCTGTAGACACCGCAAACGTGTCTACACCTTGGTCCTCCCCCTTGGCCTTAAACCCCTATCCTAACCCTTGGCCCCCTTTCCACCCTACCCTTGCCACCTTGGATCCTCCCTTGAATCCCTCCACCTTCCCCCTAGCATTTATTAGGCCAAATCTCTTCTTTATTTTCCCCCCACGCCCATTTTGGCATCCTCGTGACCGTTCTTCCCACACCCCCTCGCTCGGCGGCATGCAAGAATGCGTAGAGGCTATTTTTAACCTCTGTCCCCATTCTGCGACCGCCGACGTCGGCGACCCTTCGGCCGACGTCGGCGAAACTGCCGGCATCGGCATCCTTCATTACCCCTTTCTGCATCCGTTGCAGCCCCCCTGGACCCTTGAGCTCGAAAGCAGACTTCTCTTGGCGCTTTAGCTTTCGTCTCTCCTCTGTCTTGACCTCGTGCAATAGCAGCAACAGGTGAAAAGGCTCTGGATCAGGGATTCTCTTCTTGCAACAAGTCTTCCGTGGCTCCAACAACAGCACCTCCTTTCTTCAGTCAGCAAAAAGGTAAGCAAAGTCTGGTTTTCTTCATTTTATTTATTTAGTTTTCAGTAATCTATCCTATCTATTATCCTCTACTCCCTCTGTTCTTCCCCCTGAGAAGCTGCAAAGCCTTCTCAGGTCCTGTCATCTGTGTTTCTTCCTCTTCCCCATCCCCCTGTCAACAAAGACCTTGTATAAGGCACCTGACCAGAGCTAGACCACTCCCCAGTCCATCTAAATTTGTCCCTGAACTCTATCTCACCTCCATTCATGAACCAGACCCGTCCACAGTCCAGAAAGTAACTCAGACCCGACTACAGGCCATAACCCCGACCGACGCCGGTCATTACCCCAACCGACGTCGGCAGGATAGCCGACGCCGGCAGATCAGATAACCGACGCCGGCAACATTTCCGACCTCGGTGACTGTCTTCAGCCCAACAGCTCCTTCAGGTGTCATTCCTCCATAGCCAAAGAGGAGTGCCCATAAACGTCTGGATTACGGTGCGCAGTCTTTAGTCCAGGTACTTCCCAAGCCTTGTCCATTACTTCTTTTTAGTTTCTTCTTTCTCTTAGATCTAAAAGCGAATTTTGAGTGGAAACATTCTGGCATGCCCGGTGGGACCCTAGGTTCCTCCTGGGTTCCTTTTTCTTCATTCATTTAGGAGCATTAGGTTCTTACCTTTTCTCCTCTTTCTCTTCTTCTCAATGACACTATAAGCAGGACTAAAACGAATCTTTCTTCCTTGCATTTCTAGACTAGTCTAAACATCATACTCTCAACCCTTTCTCAAACTTGTCTGCATCACAACATCGCATTTTGACTTGGGCATTAAAATGTATTGCACTTTCATTTCTGCTTGTGCTTGCATTAGTCCACATCTAGTAACTTAGACGCATATTGAATGAATCGTAGACACTTGATGTTACACTACCAAACCACATGCACTAAAACGAACATAAAACATACCTGAGACAAGGCCCGACTAGGATTTCATCCCCCAGCGGATACCTTACCCGTCCCGGTGACCCTACTTGGATTTCATCACCAAGGGGGAAGCCCACTCCGTTCTCTGGCGGAGTATAAACTCTAGGCGAGGTATATCTTGGCTAAGCGAGACCAGCTAACCACTAGAATCGTGAAGTGAGGGGAGCTTGCTCCTTAGCACCAGGCCACGTACCAGACCCTAACACAGATCTTTGAGCACCTAAAACAACACCTGAAACCATCTTTAGACTGCCTTCTTCTAGGACCCTTTTTTCAGCCAATCTCCCCAAACATTCATCTAAGGCATAAGCCACAATTTCTAAGGTTAATTCCTAGGATTTATCACTTAGGCTTATCTGTCTTTCTCTATTTTCCTCTTCTCATCTGTTTGTTTGAGTGAGTGAGGTCACTTTCTTCATTGTTTTCCAAGAACCTTTTGGTTCTCTGGAAGACACAGTCACCGACATCGGTTCTGCCACCGACGTCGGCTTCCCCTGTCACCGGCATCGGTTTTAATACCGACGTCGGCTTCATCTGTTACCGACATCGGTTATCTGACCGACGTCAGTCTCTATCACTGTCCTTTTTCTTCAAAACCAGCAGCCTGAAACCTGTCCTTTCTCTGCCAAAGACTCCATCCTGGTTTTTTGGAACTGAGCAACACAGTTCCTGAGACCTGAACCTTCTTTGCCTTGCATGGTTTTGACTCGTAGCCAAGCCAAAGCTCTTGTCAACCACGCTAGCCATCAACCACTTCCGTCCACCCCGTCTGTGACCAAGCCTACAATGGAGTTCAACTCAGAGACTGAAAGAACTCCCATTCGTCCAACACCGCCGCAGACTCCCATTGTCCAAGAAGGGGACCAAGACTTCGAGCGATTCTTGGACCTCAACGTCAAGGCCTTGCAACATTATCTCGTGCATAGCCGAACGCGAGACTCCTTGGGCAATCCAATCTATGGAATGCCAACCTCCCTTGTCGCGACTACGGCTGTATCGACAACATCCATAGTTCAACCTTTGGACACCCAGGCCATCGTTTCGACCACTGACCAGACTCAGACTTTGACCAATCCTCCAGGTGTGGCCTCTCCCTCTATCATTGGGCCCACTTCCACCGGGGTTCTGGCCCCCTGTCAACTTCAATCCTCTCAACCGCTATCCACTCCTTTTCAAAACCTTATCATCTCTATTCCGCCTACCCTGGCCCCTATCAACACCAGGGTGGCTTCTTACCCCTTGGGCCCCGTTACCATAGTTCAACCTCTTGTGGCGACAATGGGCCCAGCTATGTCTTCCACCCAACCAACTTTAGCCTCCACCTCTGCCCCTGCGATTAGTCATCCGTATCTTGTACAACCGACTATGTCTCATACTTCCTCTAGCCTCTTCCAAGCGCCCTACAACTTAGGGGGCGCGCAACCTGTCAATCCGTCGGCAGACAACATCAAAATGCTTATGGACAAGATGACCAGTCTTGAGACCTCTGTTTCTGGCTCGCGCAACACTCTTTCATACGAGCAGATCTGTAATGAGCCCATTCATCCTTCTATCCCAATTAGACCATATCCTAGCCAGTGGGAGCTTTTGAAGTTTTCTCATTTTCAAAACAAGGAAGACCCACAACAACACTTGCGGACATTCAGACATGCCTGCTACCTTATTGGCCATGACGATGCGTTACTCTTACGCACGTTTCCTATGTCTCTCTCAGGTGCTGCACTTGACTGGTACAGCTCCCTTCCTAGCCATTCTCTCTTCTCATTCACACAATTGGCTCAGCTCTTCCTCGATCACTTTTCCATTAACATAACCAAGAAGGTCTCAATCACAGACCTCTATTTTATTCGACAATTAGAGGACGAGTCCATAGCCGACTTCGTTGCTCGATGGAGAGGCCTTATCAATCAACTCTCCTTTTCCTTACCCCAGGCTGAGCTTATTGAACTCTTTTCCCAAGCCTGCGCCAGACATATCTCTTCCACCCTGAGGGTTCAAACCTTCCACACTTTTGACGAAGCCTTCACGATGGCTCGCAAACTTGAGTTGCGTGCCATCGAGGAGAATAAAGTCAAGCTACGGAGCAAGAATCCCAGCTCTAAGACCAATGACTCTTCCTCTACCAAGCCATCATCATCCAATTCTAAATCCAAGGCTTCAGCTAATGCCGTGGTTGTCAGACCTTCATCCTCTTCGACCAACCAGCCTGAGCCATCTACATCTCAGAGCGCTACTCGCCAGTTCTAGCAAAGATACGTGCAGCGGCGATATACTCCTCTCGGAGAATCATATGCATCTGTGCTGGACAAGCTTCTCAAACAGGGGGCCCTCAATCTCCCTCAAGCCCGACCTCCTCCACAATTCGATCCCTCACACGCTATTCTCGCGTGGTATAGGGAGCATGACTTCTGCAGCTTCCACCGTGCTAAGGGCCATGACACGGAAAACTACAAAACCTTTAAGAACATAATCCAAGACATGCTCAAAAAGGGGGATCTCATCTTAGACAATCCAAATGCACCCCCTAATTAGGCCATTGACATCTTCAAATAACCTTTCCCCAATCATCTGCCAACTCAAAACAACGTCCAGACCATAATTGACGACAATCATGAGCACAACGTTTGAACAGTCAATACAGTCTCTCCTTTCGTCCCCAATCAACCTCAAAAGGTTAGTCCATCAATCAGTCCGTCACATGTAGACAAACCTCTCTCCCTGGCTAGTTCTCCACCGACCTCTCTCATCTTGGAGGACACCTCAGCTTTACCTGCACCACCAGTCTCGCCATCCTTCATTTTACTGCCTATGGAGGACCCGACCCTTCCTACTCCTCAGCTGCAAGTGGAGGGCACCGTCATCCCTGCCCTTTACCCGCTCGGGGAGCCTCGCTTTTCAGATTCTTCTCCACCCAGGGAAGAACCTATCTCCCCTTTGCCTTCATCTAAATCTATCATGACTTCACCACACCAGGCGTCTAAGACCACTACACCCATCTCGTCTTCAACCTCCCAACCATCAACATCTTCTTCTCAGCCATTTTCCCGGTTAGTGGAGAAAATCGTGCTTCTCCCTCCAAGGAAAGTGACGCCTCAGGTGTTGTGGGAGCGTCTTAAAGCCCTTCAACATACCCGCGCCCTCTCATCACGTGTCGTTAATCCTCCTAAGGCGAAATCTCATCAGACTCTTGACAAAGACCAGACTCTCAAACCTCAACCAAACCCGTCCAAACCAAAACCTGCATCTACCTCGTCTAAACCCATCAAGTCATTTGGCATTCGTCCTGTCTCCGCCCTCACTCACCCACAAGTGAAGGTGGACCTAGGCCAGACCTCGACCAGCAGTACTCTTCCAACCAAGTCAAAGAGGGCTGCCAGACCACAGAAATGAACGCCTCCTTCTCCGTCACCATTGCCATCAATTTTGGGCCCCCATCCTTTGACCTTGACCAGCATCCTTCCCACTCCGGCCTTCAACCAAAACTCGTTGCCTCCTTTGCTTCCTCTGCCTATCTCCAGTCGGCCCTCTCCTAAAAAGGCATTCTCAATCATCAAGAAAGAGCCGTCTCTATCTGTCACCGCGCCATCAACCCATAAGGTGGTATGGAAATCTCCTCTAGCCTCACCTAAGTCACCAACCTCACGCATATCAAATAACACGGACCCTCTATTGGGCTCATACTCGTTGATATTGCACTGACTTCTCCAGACTTTTGACATAACCCTTCCGCCCATCAAGCCTTTCCAACCTCTCGGGTCCAAGCCCTCCTGGTTCGACGATACAAAAATTTGTTTATATCATCGTACACCAGGACATGACACCGAGACTTGCTGTGCCCTCAAGGCCGTCATCCGCCGCCATATGGAGAAGGACACTCTTCTCCTTGAGGACACTCTCGACCAGACCCTAACTCCTTTCTCTTCAAACACATCAACATCTCACCAGCAAGACATGACCCCTTCTTCACCTCCCATTTTTGAAATCAATGCTATCCGTATAACCACTAGGTCACAACAGGACAAGGCCAAAGCAAAAGCTGCCATTCCTTGGACCTATCCCTTCGTCAAGCCACCTCTTGCGCCCAAGCCTAAAATTTCTATCCTCGGCGCATCCCAACCTTCTTCGTCTTCCTCTTCTGGGCCAATTCATGACTCCATGCTGAAGCAGCTTCATCAGACACCTGTGAAGATGTCTCTTTATGACCTTATCCAAACCTCGCCTCAGCACCGTCAAGCCCTTGTCCAAGCCTTGCAAGCAGCGGAGGTCCAACCCGAGGACCCCGAACCACTCGCTACCCTCGTCCATTCTTTATCTCCTGTCAACTCCATCACATTCAGCGATTCTGAAATTCCCACATCTAACACAGAAGATCAGGACGTCACCCTCTTCATCACTGCCTATGTTGATCGGACACGCATCAAACGTGTTATGATCAACAGTGGCGCTAGCATCAACATAATCTCTACTCACGCCTTTGATCAGCTATCTCTTCCCAAGAATTACATCTCCAAAACTGACACGATCTTACGCTCTTTCAATGACACCACCGCCACGACCATTGGCACAGTCATCCTTCACATCTGTGTTGGCCCACGCACAGTCCCAGAGCTCTTCTATATCATCGAAGGAGAGTTTCAATATAACCTTCTACTAGGCCGACCTTGGATCCGTGCCATGGCCTGTATTCCTTCCACCCTACACCGTTGTGTGAAGTTTGAGCATGACGGGCAAGTCCATACCATTCTCGCTGACCCTTCACCCTTCAAGACTTGCAACACCACCTACCATCCCAACAATGTCCTCATTCCCATCAAACCATCAACTCTGACACCGCCTCCATCTGCGAAAGCTTCGACCAGTTCGCAATCGGTGGTCGCCCTCGCCCCTCCTCTTCAAGCGCCGACCAAAGACCCCATGGAAGACATCTTCCAATGACTATCACTTGGGGAATATCGCTTGTTGACCCTCGACATGTTCCAAACTCCGCAAGAGTATGGACGCCTTCACCTCAGTCCCAATTACGACCATCGGATCAGGATGGTCGTACCTTATGGTCCTCCTCACTTCCAAACCAACTTTGTCTATGGGGGGCTTAATCAAGCTCCTACCAATGGCAATTCCCTCTCTTCACCCTAACCTTTCACATCTGATTTCTCGTTTCTTGGCAACCCCGCCTTTGCACACACTTACCTTCACAGGTGTGCATGGAAGGGTTTCGGTCTCGAACGTTATGAGCAGGGCTCCCATCAGCCCATCGAGCCGCTCAATGATCACGATGTCAAGAAACGGTATGGCCTGGGATATCATGACCCCACTTAGGCTCCTTCTGACCTCTATCCCGAGCCAACCATCGACCAATCTCCTTCAGACTCGCCCATTTCTCCTTCGTCACCTATGGAGTCGGTGGTTTCCATCCCTCCTAGTTTTTTTTTTCCATAAACACCATCTGCCTGGAACCCCTGACCTATCAGTTCAATGGGATGTCTAGGTCTCTCCCTCTCATTTTTCCTAGCATGGTAGAAGATGAGTCGGCAACCGTTCACACTGTCCACTGCATTGACGATGACGCCATCCTTTCCTACATGGGTGCCGACGACTCTTTCATCCAGCATTTCCTCCCTTTCGAGACCCAGGTTATGTTAAATGAATCCACCATTGACATCAACCTCCCTTCTTCTTCCGATGTTCCTCACGTCTTAAAGATTGGCCAATCTTTAGACGCTCAGGATCAGCTTGACTATGCCCAGTTCCTTTCCAACCATAGCAAGGCCTTTGCCTGGACTTACAGCAATATGCCTGGCATCGACCCCACCATTGCTACCCATAACATTGTCACCAAACCAGAGGCTAAGCCTATTAGGCAAAAGCTTCGAAAGATGCATCCTCACATTGCACTCCTTGTCAAAGAGGAGCTTCAACGCCTTCTTTCTGTCTCCTTCATCCAACCCATCGATTATCCACAGTGGGTCTCTAACATCGTCCCAGTTACTAAAGCAACTAGGGGGATTCGGATCTACACGGACTATCACGACCTTAACCTAGCCTGTCCTAAAGATGACTTTCCTCTTCCTAACATTGACCAGCTTGTTGATCTCACAGCTGGCCACGAGATGCTATCTCTCATGGACGGGTTTTCAGGATACAATCAAATCCTAATCGCACCAGAAGATCAGCACAAGACTACCTTTATCACCCCATGGGGGACTTTCTACTATCGAGTCATGCCTTTCGGCTTGAAAAATGCTGGTGCCACCTATCAGCGCGCCATGACCTACATTTTCCACGATCTCTTCCACAAAATCATGGAGGATTATGTGGATGACCTTCTCGGCAAGTCCAAACTTCGCCGCGACCACTTGACCATTCTCACAATCATCTTCTCTCGCCTTCTTCAATACAATGTCCGCCTTAACCCCAAGAAGTGTGTCTTTGGGTTCCTCTCAGGCAAACTTCTCAGCTTCATCGTTTCCTTTCGTGGTATCGAGATAGATCCCGCCAAGATCCGTGCTATCCTCGAAATGCCACCCCTGACCAATCTCAAGCAGCTTCGCAGTCTACAAGGGAAGCTCCAGTCCATTCGCCATTTCATCTCGCAACTTTCAGACCACTGCCAACCTTTCCATCACCTCCTTAAGAAGGACGTCTCCTTTAAATGGGATAAGGACTGTCAAGAGGCTTTTGAGGCCCTCAAAAGCTATCTGGTCTCCCCACCAGTCCTCATTCCACCTAAGGACGACCAACCCTTCTACCTTTATATCTCTGCCACCAACCATTCGTTAGGTGCCATGATCGCGCATCGAGATGAGCATCATCGTGAGCAAGCGGTTTACTATATCAACTGAACACTGGTTGACTATGAAACTCGGTATACTCATACCGAGAAACTCTGTTTGGCATTAGTCTTTTTTGCTACCAAGCTCTGCCACTATCTTCTCAACCACAAAACCTTTGTCGTCACTCACACCAACCCTCTCAAGTACATGCACTCCAAACCATACCAGAACCAACATATGGCTCGGTGGCTCATGCTGCTTGCAGAGTTTGACCTCGAATTCATCCAACAGAAATCTATCAAGGGGCAAACCATCGCTGACCAACTGGTAGATGCCCCTCTTCCCGACAACCAACCTTCCCACTGCGAGTTCCCTGATGAGTCTATCGCTACCCTTTCCACCGATGACATCGTCTACCAAATGACCATGTTCTTTGATGGCTCTAAATGTCAACTCAGCGGGGGTGCGGGGGTCATCCTCATCCCACTCGAAGGGGAGCCCATGCCTCTATCTTTCAAGCTTGACTTTGATTGTACCAATAATATGGCCGAATACGAGGCCTTAATTTTGGGACTTCAAACTGCCCTTTCCCTCCACATCAAGTCTATCAACATCTTCGGCGACTCGCAACTCGTCGTTAATCAAGTTAACGGTTCATATCTCTGTAAAAATGAAGTTTTACAGAGGTATAAGAATCGTGTTGACCTTCTTTTAGCATCTTTCGACCATTACCTTTTACAGACTGTTCCACGCTCTACGAACAAGTTTGCTGACACCATGGCTTCTCTTGCTTCGCATATCCCATCTTCATCATCATCATCTCACCTTTTTGTCATAGTGCATCGTGTACCTTTGACTTCATACATCTCTCCTCACATCGACCATATCAACACTATCAATTCTAGCCCACAAGATGATTGGTATAAGCAACTCGTGGACTACTTGTCTCTTTCTGTCACTCTTCCCAACCTCTCTAGCAATGCGCGGTGAGCTTTCATCAAGCGCACAGCTCGCTATACCATGCTAGGGGGTCTTCTCTATAAACAAGGCTTCGACGGCCTCCTTCTTCACTGTCTAACCTCCACTGAAGCTCTTCAAGCCATAAAGCAAGTCCACGACGAGATTTGTGGTGGACACTTCAGTGGAAACTCGATTGCCAAGCGCATCCTTCACCTGGGTTATTATTGGCCTACCCTTCATCAAGACTGTAGCGACTATGTTCGACGTTGCATCAAGTGTCAGCAACACTCTAACCTGCTTCATCTCCCCAGCCACGCCTTGCAAGTCGCTCAGGATTTTTGGCCTTTCTCTCAGTGGGGCTTGGATCTCATCGGTGAGATCAACCCTCACTCGTCTCTTCGTCATCAGTCCATCATCACTGCCACTGAGTATTTTACCAAGTGAGTGGAAGCCATTCCTCTTGTCTCCACAAAAGCCGACAAAATTGCCGAGTTCATCAACAGCCACATCATATGTCATTTCGGTGTCCCTCACAAAATCATTACTGACAACGGCAAGTCCTTCAAAAACAAGACTGTCCAAAAACTATGCGACTCATTTGGCATCAAACTCAGCTTTTCTTCGCCTTACTACCCACAAGCAAATGGGCAGGCAGAGGCTTCCAACAAAATTCTCACTAAAATTCTCATGAAGGTGGTCGACGATACAGGAAGGGATTGGCACATTCATATTCCCTTCGCTTTGTGGGCCTACCGCACTAGCATCCGAACCTCTACGGGTGCTACTCCCTTCTCTCTCGTGTACGAAACAGAGGCTGTCTTACCTCTCGAAGTACAGATCCTGTCTCTCCGCATCTCCCTGCATGACATTCTCTCCAATGATGACTTTCATCAAGATCGCCTAGCTCAACTTGAGTTACTCGACGAGCACCGTCTTGCTGCCCTTAATCATCTCCATGTCTACCAAAGTCGCATAAAGCGGGCCTACGACAAAAATTTGCGAGAACGAGATTTCAACATCGGAGACCTCGTCCTCAAAGAGAATCAGCACGTGACCAATATGGAGCGAAGTAAACAAGGCAAGTTCACCCCTAATTGGCTTGGACCTTTTATCATCACGCACAAGTATGGGTCAGGGACTTATCGTCTGTCTTCCCTCGACGGACGGCCAGAACCTGAGCCTCTTAATGCATTGCATCTTCGACCATTCTTCTGCTAGTCGAGTACTCGTCTACTTGACACGTAACTTGAGCTCGTCCCTTGAGCAATCCTCGTCCTCTTAATCCTCATCCCTTTCAACCCTATTTCCCTTTAACAAGTCCTCTACAACCCTTTTATGATGCATGGATGCTTTGTCCTAATAAAAGGGGCGTCCTTGAACTTCTACAGCCTTGTCCATGACTCTAATCAAACAAATCAAAAAACAATATATATCAAGATGTCAAAACATATCCATGGTCACAAAATCAAGTCAAATCAAAAAGACAGACTGCTCCCTCGAAGGACAGCTGTACTATCATTACTGTATTACTAGACTGATCCCTCGAAGGACAGCTAGGCCAACTTATCAAACATTATAAAGCAAAAATATAGACCACTCCCTCGAAGGATGGCTATGATTAAATCTTGCTACAAACAGCACTTTTCTTAGAAGCTTCCCGCATTGATCAGCTTCGCAACACGACCACTACATCAAAAGACATCTCTATGTAGGCTTCCCGCATCGATCAGTCTGCGCAAAAAAAAAAAAAAAAAAAAAAAAAAAACGAGTCATGGACTTGGCTTGTAGTTGTCTCAGGGTCTCCTATAAAAAGGGGCAAGGTTATTCTTGCTCTTAAACTGGGTTATCCTATCCTCCTCCTATCACCTGCTCAAGGGACTTCGATCTCACTTTAATGTCAAAGTGATTCGATTACCGTTCTAACTCAACACTGGTCAACGACGTAATGCATGAACGGGGCTTTTGTTCTAATAAACCCCCATCTATGCTTCCTTTCTGGTCCTTGTCAATGAAAGAGCGATTTGCCTTTCATCTTTTCTCTTTGCTTTGGTCACATTTAACCACATCAATCGGCGACTCATCTCAAACCCAGCCATTTTCATCATTTTCAGCTGGCATCATCCTAGACCATTTCACATAGTTTCTATGGACACCAATACACATGGAAACTACCGACTAGACCCAATTTATGTTAAGCATAAACCAATACTTGCTGAAGCATAAATAGACTTCTATTCATTTTTAGCATATATCCATCGCGACTATGGAAACTTGCTAGGGATGAAAGACTCTCGACCAATTCTATAGAATACACCATCTGTAGCATCATTTTATCCTCATCTTACCCTCGTCATTTCAACACATGACCAATCTCATCATCAACCAATCTTCTCAATTTGTCCGAACTACATTGGTCTGAGGCCCTATGACCAGGGCTATGTAGGCAGCACTCAGATAACACATCCTCTGAGGTTAGCTCGACCACCCCCGTTTGTTTGTCTCTTTGATGAACAAACCTTCTCTCCTGTGACCTTAACCTTGACCTTGACCAAGACCAATCATTCTCTTTGACCAAGACCAATCATTCTCTTTGACCAAGACCAATCACTTTCTTTGTCCAAGACCAATCATTCCCTTTGACCAAGACCAATCATTTTCCTTGTCCAAGACCAATCATCGACTTTGACTAAGACCAATCAATCCCTCTGACCCTCCCTCCCTTTTAGGGAGAACTACATCAGCCTGAGGCCCCTATGACAGGGGCTATGTAGGCAGCACTCAGTTGACATGGGGTCTTCTAGGGTTAGCTCGGCTGCATCCTTTCGTCCATCCATCCTCTTGACCAATGACCATTGGAGATCATGCGTATCTCCTTCGACCTTCGACCACTTCCAAGACAATGTTGCCTTGGTTGTTTTTTGCATGTGTGCTACCTCCCGGTTGGTTAGCAGAATTGTCCGTAGACTATTTTTGACCCTTCGCAAGTATAGGATCGCGAGCCAGTTGATCCCTACTACTTGTGGTTTTTTCGTGTTTCTGGGAGCACTTCCTGAGCCCTGGATACCTGGAACACGATGACCATTTGGAGCTTCAACTTAAATTGAGTGACCCGATCAGCAGACGACTAAATGCTGGGGCCCAGTTACTTCAATTTTGGCACTCCTTGACCCTCGACATGCGATAATTTGACCCGACCATCCCGTGATGTGGTATACGCGCAATCACGACTTTTGCAGCATTTTCACTCACTTTTCATCTTTCTCATCCATTTCTCTGTCAAATCGACACTCGATCTTCGGTTCCCTTCTCTCGACTATCGCTTTGAGGGGGGAACACCTCATCCCTTTTCTGGGGCAACCAACTCCTGTTTTTGTCTTGCAGTTCGTCTAGAACAACCAACAAGACAAAAAGGGGCAAATGTAGACACCGCAAACGTGTCTGCACCTTGGTCCTCCCCCTTGGCCTTAAACCCCTATCCTAACCCTTGGCCCCCTTTTCACCCTACCCTTGCCACCTTGGATCCTCCCTTGAATCCCTCCACCTTCCCCCTAGCATTTATTAGGCCAAATCTCTTCTTTATTTTCCCCCCACACCCATTTTGGCATCCTCGTGACCGTTCTTCCCACACCCCCTCGCTCGACGGTGTGCAAGAATGCGCAGAGGCTATTTTTAGCCTCTATCCCCATTCTGCGACCACCCACGTCGATGACCCTTCGGCCGACATCGGCAAAACTGTCAGCATCGGCATCCTTCATTACCCCTTTCTGCATCCGTTGCAGCCCCCCTGGACCCTTGAGCTCAAAAGCAGACTTCTCTTGGCGCTTTAGCTTTTGTCTCTCCTCTATCTTGACCTCGTGCAACAGCAGCAACAGGTGAAAAGGCTCTGGATCAGGGATTCTCTTCTTGCAACAAGTCTTTCGTGGCTCCAACAACAGCACCTCCTTTCTTCAGTCAACAAAAAGGTAAGCAAAGTCTGGTTTTCTTCATTTTATTTATTTAGTTTTCAGTAATCTATCCTATCTATTATCCTCTGCTCCCTCTGTTCTTCCCCCTGAGAAGCTGCAAAGCCTTCTCAGGTCCTGTCATCTGTGTTTCTTCCTCTTCCCCATCCCCCTGTCAATAAAGACCTTGTATAAGGCACCCGACCAGAGCTAGACCACTCCCCAGTCCATCTAAATTTGTCCCTGAACTCTATCTCGCCTCCATTCATGAACCAGACCCGTCCATAGTCCAGAAAGCAACTCAGACCCGACTACAGGCCATAACCCTGACCGACGCCGGTCATTACCCCAACTGACGTCGGCAGGATAGCCGACACTGGCAGATCAGATAACCAACGCCGGCAACATTTCTGACCTCGGCGACTGTCTTCAGCCCAACAGCTCCTTCAGGTGTCATTCCTCCACAGCCAAAGAGGAGTGCCCACAAACGTCTGGATTACGGTGCACAGTCTTTAGTCCAGGTACTTCCCAAGCCTTGTCCATTACTTCTTTTTAGTTTCTTCTTTCTCTTAGATCTAAAAGCGAATTTTGAGTGGAAACAGTATCCTTTAGAGTGACACACATCACTCTCAGTGGGATCTCAAAGGAATCCTTTGGATTTTTAGAGGAGAGTAACACATGCATGATGTGTGTCCTTTAGAGGGAAATCCATCACTCTTAGAGGGGGCCTTGAATTTCAATATCAACCATTAATCTTTGATCACAAGATTGAACACATGCCATAGATATTAATTTACTGATTGACCTCTCTATTACCCATGTACCATTGATATCATGATCCAATTGAGTGAGGTTTCAATAATTGGTAGCCTTATGTTCAATTCATCATATTAAATTTTTTTAATCCAAACAACTATTTTTTATGACCTTAATTTGATGTCCCCAGGCACATACCATACTACTAGATCATCTTTGAAGCATTATATCTTGAAATATAAAACACATCAAGACACTAAACTTGTAAGGGATATTCATGGCACAAAATACATTTTTTTTTTACATAACTCTTCAACTTTAGCTGAATCCCAAACACACTTATTAAATGCACAAAAAATCTGACCTATTCACTCCTGCATGACATGTTAAGGTATTTTGGTTCCAATTTATCATTTTAAGGAATTTTCAAGACTAAATCATTGATTTAAAAGACAAACTGGCATGATGTGAAAAGTTTTTAATAGTAGGGGTGACATTTTGACCTATGAGGTCAAAATTGTCAATATTTTGGTAAATCAACTAGGAAGCATGCCTACTATGCTTGTGATCAAAACCATTTACTTGAATTTTAGACTCATAAAAAATGATAAATTTGATCTATGACTATAAAAAAACCTTGAATTGAAAATAAGAAAACCTATTCCTCTAGAACAAGGAAGGAAACACACAAAATAAAGAAACTAATCTAATGAAACACATGTGCAAACAAAGCACTTATTTAAAACACAACAAACTAATGCGATAAAATAGCACTTGGAGGAAATATAAAAAAATAATTATGTACAAGGAACCTAAATTTCAATAGCAATGTTTTAGATGTATCCCAATAACTGGGATAAAAATCTCCTCAGCATCCACCTTTTGTGAGTTGGAAGGCATTGTCATATTTTAAGCTAAAGATTATGTATGGACCAATCTAAAGAGAGTCAAGATTTGTATGCCTTCTTGGTTTATCTCTATCCTCATCCCATTTGAGGATCAAATATCCTAATTTTAAAATTCATGATTCTATCAGCCCATAGAGCTGATTTTAACTTGAGATGCCATGACCTCTAATTATCTTCAATAAGTTCTTAATTGTGGACTCAACAAAGGCCATTGCCTTATGGATAGTAATTTGATGAAGTGATGAGATAGACACCATGTTTAATAGCCTAATGGCTGATCCTAGTCCCCATTAATGTTGTAACATTTTTAGAAATAATGGTTGAGGGATCTCCAAATCTAGTAAGCAAACCATCATAGAAATCTAGAACATTGGATTCATTTGCTTCTTTCAATACTACTGCTTCTATCCATCTAGTGAAGTAATATATATTAGTTAGTATCCATTTATGTCCTAAGATTAAAGGAGGATTTATGAGACCAATAAATTATAATCCCTATTGAATAAAAGGCTGATCCACCATAATTGGTTGAATAGGTAAGGCTACACTTTTCACTTTTTCAACAAACATAACACACCATTTTCACTTCTTAACCCATGTATGACAATCACCAAATCTTCTTGGAAAATAATATCCACCTATTTTGATATTTAGGGATGTATTTCTTGTATAAAATTATCCTCCACAATGTCCATCATGGAACTCTTCAAATCAATATGTATGTTTGGCTTGGCTCTATGCATATTCAAAACATGTCAATGAAATATTTCTTGAACAAAACACCATCAACAAGAAGAAATGGAATTTATTGTAATATAAAATATCTTATTTTTTAATACCATCTTTGAGATATCTTACCAAGTCATAAGACTAGTTGTAAGGTGAGGTATAATCAGTTGCAACATCTTCATCATTTGACACTAAAACCACCTCATTTACCTTTTGTAAGTCTTGGGCTAGATGATGACAAAGTCATTTTCCTCTAATAATATTTTTGACCTTAATTTACACATCATACTCTATTACCTTAGTTATCCAATGAGATCTCTTCTCATTTATATCTTTATTCAAAAAGAACTCATTAATGCTTGGATGGGTAAAAATGGTTGTTTCTTATTATTAGACAACAAGTATCTAAACTTCTTGAGTGGGTTTATAACTAAAAGTACATGATTTTAAACCAAAGAGCACCTAGTTTCATACTCCTCTAAGCCTTGATTTAATAAGGCTATTGGTAGCTCCAATCCCTCATGATTATGTTTCATAAGAATGCTTAAAATGGTGTCCATGTTAGCATAGGTGTAAAATATGAAATCTTTGGTGAAATCTATATTTATGAGTGTAGGAGCACTAGCTATGGATTTCTTTGTCTCTTTAAAAATCTTTACTCATTCCTTATACCAGATGAAACTCTTATTCCTTTTTATCATGGTTGTAAGTGGCTTAGCTAAAATGGAAAAATCTAAAATGTATCTTAATATAAAATAGATTTCCCCTAAGAAGCTTTACAAAGGATTTTTGTGCTTGGGTAAGGAAAGCACAAGAATTGAATCTATATTTTAAAAATATACACTAAAACCATATTTTAAAACCATATGCCTAAGAAGATTACCTTCATGAACTGAGAAGACACACTTTTTGGGATTTAGAGATACCCCAAATTGCCTACACCTTCTAAACACCTTCTTGAGGTGAACCATGTACTCAATTTCACTCTTTGAGAAAATTATTATATCATCAAAATTAATAATTAAAAAACTATTAAGAAGGCTCTGTAATTCCATATCCATGTCTCTCTAAAAGGTTGCTCTAGCATTGGATAAATCGAAGGGCATCTTTCTATATGAAAATGTCTCCCACTTTGTAGTGAAGGTTGTTTTAAATTAGTCCTATTACTTGACAAAAATATGATTATAACCACTATATCCATCCAAAAAATAAAACCTCTCTAATCTTGTAACTATTTGTAATTTTTTTTCCATAGATGATAATGGGTAGTGATCTTTAAGGGAAGCCTTGTTCAAATCATGGAAGTCAATAGATAGTCTACTCGCACCATTATTCTTCTATACTATAATAAGGTTACCACCCAAGTTGAGTTATTTATTGGAAATATAATATTTGACTCTATGATCTTATAAAGCTCAGCTCTTATCAAAGGCTCAAGCTTCAGATTGGCGGGCCTTTACCTTTTTCTCACTAGTTTAGTTTTAGATTCTAACTCAATGGTGTATTGATTTAGATTTGGATCACATAATTTGAGATCACTATATTTACATGAAAACACATCAAAAAAACATGAAGATAGTTTAATTAAATATTTATTTTATGAAGGAGTGCATACCTTATCAATATTTACTAGCTATAATCTCCACATCGGCATAGTCTTCCTCCTTTGTTGACTAAGATAACTTTTATTTTATCAAATCATCATCACCAGTAAATATTTTCTCAAGTTTAACCAATCCATTGGGTAAATTTTTTATTTTTAGTTTCAAAATTTGATCACCATACTGCTACAAGAACTTTGATTGATTTCTTGAGGAAAACTCAACCTCTTCTTACAAGAACTTGAAAATTTGATTGTCATCTTCAAAAACTTGCCAATTCTCATGGTTATCCTAAAGAGAGGGCCTTATAATCACCTTAATTTGTGACTATTTTTTTTAATTTTTATATCATCTGGGATACTAAATTGTGCCCCAATGGTATCCAACCTATCTACGTCTTTGTTCTGAATCCTTGGTATTGCTTGAATGTTAAAATCTTGAAAACACTCAAGTAAGTCCTATAATATATGATTATAATATCTAAGAAACAATTTTTTTCACATATTAAGACTATTACTTGGTGAACTATAATTTTACTATCACTAAAAGCATTCAAGGTGTTGACTTTCATCATCCTGGCCCACTACAAACCATGAACTAGTGCCTCATATTTTACAAAATTATTTTAATAACCAAAATGAAACTTAATAGAAGATAAATAACTTTGAATTTTTAGATAAATAAACATAATTACATACATATTACCATTCTTATTCCTTGATCCATCAAAGTATAATTTCTATAGACCATCACTAGACTCATCATCCTTAATCATGGTTGGAATTGGTGCATCATTCTCATGGAGGCAATAAACAGCAAGTCCCTCTTCTTCAATTAGATAATAAGGATAATAACCATGAAATTTGGAGGAATAATCATCAAGTAAAAAATATTTAATTCCATCTAAAGGTGATTTAATTGCCACTTCACTAGCTTCTATCACCTCATTTGAGATGATACAGTTAGTGTTCACAACACTTGGCATATATGGCTCCAAATGGAAATGTGATATGGATTAAAAAATTATTTTTATCCTAGTAGCATACCTATTTATAAAAACCAAATATTTCTAATAAAATTATAATTATCATCCAATGTTTGAGGTGAGATCCCTTGAAAGACACATGGCAAGGTATGGAGGCTAGTCTATCAAAACTACATCTTGATGAATGATAACATTGGGAAAATCATGTGGTGCCAACTTCAGATATTTAATAATTCCTATTGTATTTTTTTGTGACCCATACAATTTTGATACTCCCTTATTATTTGGTTTATAGATAAGACCAAGCTTATCTATAATTTACTTAGGCATAATAGTTCTACTAGCTCCACTATCCACCATGTAATCATGAGATAATGTATCACCAACTATCAAAGAGAGGTAGAAATAAGGAATTTTGTTTAATTTTACCTAATTTATTTTCACCTTTACCATCTTATGTACCTATTTTACTTTTTGCTTAGTTGGCTAGTCTGAATTAGTTAAGATAACACCTTCCTTCTTGACCAATTTTGGAGACAACTTAAGAGATGAAAGCTCTTGAATGAGCATGTCCTTTTGCCATAGAATAGAGATGGAATCCTAAATGATAATTTTTATGTTATAAATATTCATTTGATCCACTATACTGAATTGAAATTTATTAACCTTTGGCTACACCTTTTGAATCACTGGTTGTTCATAAACTAGAGATACTTGATGAAGCTTTCCAACCTCTATATTCTAATTTTTCTATGTTATAAGGGTAGTGAGTTCATATTTGGTAATATTAGAAACTAAAATAGGAGTAATTTAAGAATTTATCACATATTGAGACTCATCAATGGATATTATTTTACCTCTAGTTACAATCACAACTTCAATAATTGAAGTGTTGATTTTACCACCCTGATTAAAAGTGACATGATCATCCATTTGCCAATTCATATTAACAGAATTAGGTTTCCCTTGAAATTTTTGAGTATGTTTGTGTGATACCAAACTTGTCTCTTGCTATTGACTTATTTGAAGAGAAAACTCTTTTTGTGTCATTTATGGCATAGTAATATTTTATGACACCAAGGCTTGGTTTTGAAAATCATTGAGATTGGATGGATGCCAACCCAAATCTTACATCAAATTATTTTGTGGTAGTGTGGGAAAAATAACATTTGAAGTGGAAGTTGCATAAGGATCAAGAGTTGTATATGGTTTAGCTTGAGTTATGTCTCCTTGTGTTTGGTAGGGTGGTTTATTCTCTCTAAACCCTTGATAAGTAGGCCTTTGATCTCTAAAGGGTTGATAGGTGGTCTGATTTTGTTATTTATAAGTCTTATTAGTCTGATATTATTGTTTATTAAGTTGTACTATTTCATTTCCAAAATATTGTAGCCTTTTAGCTCACCAAGCTCACTAGCTCGACTAGAAGGGGATTTAACTTGGGCTTGAGGAGATGGAATAAGAGCTAATGAAGGAATTTAAGGGACTTGAGGGGATGGTATAGAATGAAACATTGGGAATATATACATTATAGGCATTGGAAAAACATTACTAACTTGTATCAAACTATTATCTACCCTTATTCTAACCTGATAAGCATCTAGCAAATTAATACCACTCATTGACTATATAATCACACTAATATCAGAGTTGAGGGATTTGAGATAGTACAAAAGGCATATTATAGGGATGTTCTAATCAATATAGGTATCCTAGTCCATGTATTTTGGAATTTGAGGTTAAAATTGGATATGATCTCATGAAGGGATCTCTTTATGGTAGTTAGTTATTCAAATAAGGATAGGTAATCAAATTTGTACTCAAATTATCTAACTAAGGCTACACCTAATTCATCTTAGGTAGTAATGAAATTTAGTGGGAGGTTTCTAGACCACTGTATCACTTTTCCTTTGAAGGAAGCAACAAGTAGTCTAATAGCTACATTTTCTTGGATAACATTATGCACTAAACAAAGGTTGGAAACATCGTAGATGTGTTTAATAGGAGTTGTTTGACATTTTCTTAAGAATAATGGGATAATCTTAATATTAGATACAAGAATGTCATTAAACTAGGCTAAATTCAGTGGACTGCCTCTATTGAATGGAATAAACACTTGGTTTTTGATAGCCATTTGAATAGTGGGAATTTCCCTAATTAGGAAAATATGATGATTAGGAGATGAATATTACCTTCATGGATAAGGTTTTTTACTACTAAACCTTACTCTTTTATATGAAGTATAAGGAAACTCAATGAATTCAAGAGGAATACCTCTACTAGTTGACCTTGTGGTAACCTTGGCATGAAAGTATTGCCTAGATGATGCTATGAACTCTACAAGTGGAATAATATTTATCTTCTTATGATGATGTATGTCTTCATCTATTTTAAATAATTATCCTTGGCTTGAAACCTTAGTTATGCCAAAGATAATGTGTCCCACCAGGCATGAAATAAACTATTATCAATCTAAAGAGCATCATATTCAAATAAATGCAATAAAACCTTCTCTTCAACTAAAATAATGGGATATTCTTAGAGCATGGGTAACTCTAAAGTGAGAATAACTTCTAGAGAGGGATAGTTCCCTTGGATCTATCACCTGAACTAATCAATTGCTTGGAAAAGGGAAAGAAAGTGACAATAATTAATGAAAACATGTAAAAGAAGGTGATGCACCAATTTTTTTGAACACTTATAATTACACATGACACACACTATTAGATACTTTCAAAACTTTCAAATATCACTTCAATTAATCTTTGATCGACTTTCACATAAGTATTTTACAAAAAGGCATGAATTATGGTAATATTTTAGGTATGTTCCACTTAAAAACCAATTAAAAACTATCTATGGCACTTATAATAACTTAAAATTTTTGAAAAACTTCATTAAGGTGAGAAAAATTAGATAGAGGAAAAGGAAAACATACATTCACTTAATGACATCAATGAATTCATAAGACACACTTCAATTTAGCTTGTGAATAGAGGAATTCAGTCTTTTATTATATCAAATATCTGTTGACGATAAAAATTAGAATATCTTAGGCATGCCAAAATCATAAGAGTCTCTTGTTCATTAGATATGTCCAAGATTTAAAGCACACAAATGAATATTTATGCTAGGGTAGAGAGTACACATTAAGTGCTAAGCTAAAACCATAGTTGATCATTCTATCAACTCTATGACCTTGGTCCCTCTAGGCTATGGCCACCACATTTAGAAATTCAATAATATCCCATAATAAATTGGGCACTAGGAATTTTCCTACCAGCTAGTGCAAAGGTATGACAATGACACTCATACCAAGTGATTTCTTCACTTTGGTTAAGAACCCTAATAGTAACACTTGATGAGTGTCAAGTATAGGCTTGTAGGTTCATAATAGGCATTATTGATCCATTTTTATCATAATATCATGAAGTGTCATTTCCCATCTTAAAGCTATGATGAAATTCTCTACAAACATAATGAACTTATTGAAATGGTTAGAACTCTTTGATGTGTATTCAAAATATGATCTTCCATTGGGGCCTTTGTACTGGTCTTCAAGTGTTCCAAAGCCACAATAGGATCTATCCACCTTGTTGACAACTATATCAAACTTAATCCTTTCTTGATAAAACTAATATTACACCATGTAAATGAATTCCATCATGCTCTATCCATGTGACTCTATCTATTACACTAAAACACAAGGTTCAAAATGCCTTTTTCCATCTGACACTCTTGACACCTCTTAAGTTTCTTCATATCTCTACTATGTCCTCACTTTCATAGAGTGTAGAGATCCCAAACCTTTATATCCATGGAATTTATAATGTTTTTATAGTATAATTGGTGATGAATTCTCTTGAAGAGCTTGACTGAGCTTTAATGGTAGGCTAATATATTCAAAGTGTTTGATTTGATAACCCATGGCTCCACAAAATCTTTTGGTATAACATTTTTATCCATGTGGAATCTCCCTACCTTACTATTTATTTATAATTAAAATATGACCATCACTTTGGACATGTGTATTCATCTCATTATCCTTATAACTTGATCAAATTTTCAATGCCAATTTCCTCCTAAGTCTCCTGGCCTTGAATTTTAATGTTGGTCATTGATCTTCGATCTACACATGAGATTGTGACACTAGGAAGCCTTGTGCACCTTATATGGACCCTAATATTAATATCCATCTAGTTATCACTCTTATACCATGTAGAGGTCTCACTTATAATCTAGGCTCATTAAATTTTTAACCTTGATCCATATTATTGATCTGATTTTACATAGTTAAATGTATACCATAGATATTTTATCTACCATATCAAATGTGTGATTTTTATGTTTATCTAAACCATATAATCAAATGTGGTCCATCAATTTACTCAAGAGGTCACCATGATTGAGATACTTGGCACCACCATATTCATTCTTTAGATCAGACAGTTTAGGTGTGCCTATGTGTTGATTTGAAGGAAACATGTGGTATCATCTCATGGGTCTAGTGGTGACATGCATCTTATTAATAGACTCTTTTAGGAGTCCTTTAGATTTTTATAAAATATTATCACAATCATGACACTTATCCTTTGGAAGGACATGCATCACTTTTGATGGGATCTTATAGGAGCCCTTCAGACAAGAATAACATTGGCATGACATGTGTCCTCTTAAGGGACATGCATCACTATTGGTAAGCTCTAAGAGGAGTCATTTAGATTTTAAGAGAAGAGTAGCATGGGCATGAAATATGTCCTTTAGAGATACATGCATCACTCTGAGAAAGGTCCTTGACTTTCAATGTTATTTATTGATCTTTGATTATAGGATTGAACATGCACCATAGATCTTGATTGACTTATTGAACTCACTATTACCCACATTCCATTGATATACTGATTTAGTTGAGTGAGGTTTCTACACTTGGCAACCCTAAATTTAATTTTAGCCTATTAAATATTTTTTGAATCCAAATGGTTATTTCTTGTGGCCTTAATCTGGCATCCCCTAGCACATCTCATATTTTTAGATCATTTTTGAAGGATTATATCTTGAAATAGCACATACATCAAGAAAATAAACTTGTAGGGGACATTCATTGAAAAAAATACATCATTTTTTTAACTCTTCAACTTTGGTTAACCTCCTAAGCATACTTATTAAATGAATTAAAAAATGACATGTTTACTCCTACATGACTTGTTAATATAGTCTAGTTCCTATTGATGATTTTAAGGACTTTTCAATACCAACTCACTAATTCACAAGACAAAATAGCATGATGTGTAAATATTTGAATGGTATGGGTGAAATTTTGACCTATGAGGTCAAAATTATCAACAAATCCTTTGTCATATATGCTATAATGATGATCTTATCATACTAGTCTCACTCATGCCTTAATGTTAATAGTTGTATTAACATTAAATTTAATAGACTTAGGATTAATCCAATTTATTATGATAATTGTAACATCCTCTTGAGTCATTCATCTCATAATCTTGTGGTCTTTGTGCCATTGAGTTTTTATTCTACAAATCTCATTTATGATGGTCTTAATGGATGGATGGGCCATTAATTTTAGGCTAAGAGACTAATGATTTGGCACTATTTCATTCCCTACCTCCTTCATTACTTGATCACATCACCTTTTTAACACATTGAGCTCTGTCTATAGTCTATGTCTTTCACATGTCATATCCTTAACTATTTTGGTGTTTACACTATAGAACTATCATTTAGCTCATGTGGTTGCTTTTGATTTACCTTCCCTTTCCATAGACTCTATCGAATGAATCTATTAAGTGTTATTTGGCTCTTTACAATTCATCAAGTGCTCTTATAGTAATGTACTCAAGGATTACCATTTCTATGTGGCTCCTTCACACTCTTAATTCTTCCCTAACACACTACCAAACTTTCATGGACCACCTAGGGATGCAAAGCAATGAGATCATGATATCTAGTTCCATCCCACTCACCTACTATCCTAAGACTAAACACAGAGGTTTAGAGGATGACTCTGCCTTTTGGTCCTACATTCAAAACTGTAAAAAGATCACCTAGTCATACCCTTATGCAAAGAACCCATATACATTTACAGCGTTGGTACTTGAATATAGATGACCTGCTAAACCCTTTGAATGAAATCACTGCCTGGTGTAATACCATGCATGTCCTTTCTATTCAGGCCCATCTCGACCAAGCTGATAGTTCTTGCTTTGCAAGAAAGTTTTTATGGGGTGTCACTAGTTTATGGTGGCAGTCAATGACTGAGCCACAACAATATGAGCGTGTACATAACCAACCTGATTCTTTAGCAACATTATTTATTTTATTGATTAATGAGTTTGCACCTCCGATTGGAAATAGAGAATTGGATTCAAAGAAATGGTTATTAAAAATGGAGCTCTACGATTTAAAGTAGTTTGATGCTTTTGCCAAGCAATTTCGGCAACTTGCTTATTAAAGCCGATGTTATGCCTCTACTAAGATTAAGCTAAAATTTTTGCATGCTATACCTTACAACTTGATTGATAGAGTGCTTTCTTACATTGACCTCAAAGGACTCACGATCGAAGATCTAGCCCTTTCAGATGTCATGGATTTTGTGAAACAACAGATTATGACTTTAGTCTCTGAGACTAAGTCCATGCAAAAACTCAGTAAGCACCAAGCATCCCAGATTGCTCCTGTATTCTTAGAAATAGCCCTATTCAGCTGTAGACCATTTTTACAACCTCATTGCCAATAGAAGCAATGCCGCAAGTATGTCTCCTTTAAGCGCCACTCATTTCCTAAGAAGCATTCTTATGCTCCTCCTCACTGTTTCCTCAAGAAATGCCACAATTCTCGTCCTCCTTCCAAAAAGATGATTTGCTATATTTGCTGCAAACCTAGCCACATTGCTCCCAATTGCTCCTACAAAAATCTCATTATTAAAGCTATTTTTTCCTCCAATGCAGTAGCGTGGTGGGATATAGTAGATGAAGATGAAGACCTGTATCTTCAAGAAGATATATATGAGCCTACACTTGAAGATCTTCCTGATGAAGACTTTGATGATGAAGAAGATACAGTAGCTCTTGAATCACTTGCAAATGAATTAGAGCAACCAATGACAAATATGCAACATGGTGCAAGACACTATAGACCTCGACACAATGACTGGTCTATCTAGTCTAATGAAGCATATGGAGCTTGGTCACGCCATCACCATGAAGTACCTAAGTGACTAGAGAAACCAAGAGGAAGAGGATACTACAGAGGAGAATCATCTAGAGGGAGACAACCCTCTATGTTGAGATAACCACCCATAATGCACAGACTAGATCATCCTCCTGTGCAATATCCAAGCTCTTTCAAGCCAAGCGACTCTTGGATAAAGAATAAGTTCACCAGTAGAGAGCCGCCAAAATAAATAAGAGAGCCATTGTGAAATCAACTCCTACCAGTAGAAGAACTAGCTATAGCAGCAGAACCTCAGTGGGATAACGACAATGAAGAGGATGAAGTCAGAAGTATGTTTTATTCTGACCAAGATTACTACCCTGGTGAATGCAGTAATCTCCAAGAAGAAGAAGCTAAACTAGAAGAAGAAGTCTACCCTGAACTAGTAATTGTTTAGGATCCAGGAAGATAGAAACTGGTATGTACCAGTATTCCTTCTTTAGAACTTCCACAACTTACTTATTTAAATCATTTGATTAATGGCAGATTTGCCCAAATATTTACATTAGAAATAAATGGTAGACTGGTAGATGCACAAGTAGACACTGGTGCTTCTCTCTCATTTGCTAAACCACATCTCATCAGTGACTGGAAGACACTTGATGAAGCATCAGCTTATAAGAGTATAGATATCCAGGGGAATAACTTCACCTATACAAAGTACAAACACCAGTAACCCCTACGTATCCAAAATAAACTCTTCCATTATGATTTATTTGCCCTTGAGAAGATGCCCATTGACATCCTCCTTGGAGGATCATTTATTGATAGATATACACCCTATGGTGCTACTGCAAAAAGCATTATGTTCACCATAGAGAATGAAAGGCTTAGGATACCTCACCTAATCTATGCTACAAAATAGTTCCCAAGCTCCATGACTCAGAGCCCTGAAGTAATCCCAGCCGAAATAATAGAAATTGGAGATAGGATCAAGTCCTCTATCTGCTCAGAGAACCCCCAGTAGTTTTGGTCCAAAGCTATGACTGAAATGGAAATTAAGATAATTAAAGGCAAGCACATGAAGATCAGGAAGAAGATCTTGATACCGGCATAGGATTACGATGATATGGAAGCATAGATCAAAGATCTGGAAGCAAATGGCTTCATTTAAAAATCTACCTCTCCTTTCTGTTGCTATGCCTTTATGGTCAACAAGCATTCAGAGCAGAAATGAGGTAAGAAGAGAATGGTCATTAATTACAGACCATTAAATGCCATAATAGAGCCATATCCATATCTAATACTAGATAAAAGCTACTTGCTTGAGAAAGTTGTAGCTTGCAAGTATTTCTCATAGTTTGACTGCAAGTCAAGCTTTTACCAGATCTGAGTCAAAGAAGAAGATAGATCCAAGATAGCCTTCAGCTACCCCTTTGGCCATTATCAATGGACTGTCATGCCTTTCAGCCTTATGAATGCGCTGGCATACTATCAGGCATATATGGATAAAATTTTTTGTGGCACTTCTCATTTCCTTTGTGTATATATTGACGATATTTTAATTCTTAGTAATTCTTTAGATCAGCATGCTACTCATCTCTCCTAATTCTTTCAGCTGGCACAAGATGCAGGAATAGTCCTATCAGAGACTAAGATTCAGTTATGCAAGACTGAATGCAACTTCCTCAACATGGTGATTCGAGAATCTAAACTGCAAGTCCAGCCTCACATCAAATAAAAAGTCATCAATTTTCCCGAATGTTTGGATAAACCCAAGCTGCAAGCATTTTTGGGTTTGCTAAATTATTTGAACAGTTTCTATCCTAACTCTGGTGAAGACAAGTACATACTGCAAACACTTCTCCAAAAAAAGAAGGAATTTCATTGGGAAGAACAACATACAGTGGTAGTTCATAAAATCAAAGCAATTGTAGCTGCGCTACCAGAACTGCATATTCCAAAATCCAAACAGATGAAAGTCTATACTGATGCCTCTGACCTCACATGGGGAGGAGTACTTGTTTGTATTGTAGATAATAAAGAGTTTGTGTGTGAATTTACGAGTGGTGTGTTTAGCTCTGATGTCTTAAAATGGATCTCCTCTGATAAAGAGATCTATGATGTGAAAAAATGTCTAGAGAAGTTTATGCTAAAACTTCTACATTTGCCACATTTTGTAATTGTAACTGATTGTACTAGATTTCTGATCTTCAGAGAAAAAGATCATGGTCAGAAAGATGGTCATAGAAAATATGTCTGGTGGCAGGCATTCTTTCATCAGTTTAATTTTTCTGTGGAGCATATTATAGGTTATAATAATGTAATTATAGATTGGCTCAGCCAGAATCCTCCAGCAACATTGATGCATCAGCCTACACCTGGTTTCAATCTCACCAGGATTCTTAATTAAAGATTCGACTACATGAATTTTCTTGTTCAAGAACAAATCCTTCGAGAAGGCCTGCATCCCCGATACATGAGGATCTCTTATGCAACAACACAAGACCTGCAAATGTCTGTAGCAGTGACTATTCAAGCCAACCACAGACAAAACTCAGGAGTCATCATAATCGAAAGGCTCAATAGTGAATTCCTATACCACCAATTCACTGAGCTACTAAAGTGACCACTATGGATGTGGCACATTCAGATCAGATCCACATTCAACGAACATCTGTATCATTGGATTGCTCGACATGGCCTGCACAGAATAGATGAGGAAGAAAATCATGACCAAGATACTGTCGTGCACACAATCATTCACCGACAGCTTGAGTGGGAATCTTATTTCCAGTACACTCCATGACATACACCATGTGAAGTGGGACCCCCAAATTGTCGACATTGGCATCTCCAAAGCACTTTTCAGATAAGATGCTTTTTTAATCCAATATCTAAAGATGACCTCGTACAAGAAGTGAAAGACATGTTGAGCCCACAGCCTAGGATTCCATCCTCACCATCATCATCTTGTGGATCCAACGCTTCAAACAGCATCTCACTGTAGCCATCTTTTGAGCTGTAAAGCATGATGGGATTGACACCACCTTGCCAACGAGTAGGCAGGACCACCCAAAATTGTTATAAATAAGCCACTCTCCCATTGCATTATCATTGCAAGTTTTAGCTTTGAAAGTTTTTCTAAGCATTAGTAACTTGTTCACGAGTATGCTCTTCTCTTGCTCATTTTGATGGATCCTGAGAATTAGAAACTGAAACAAGTCTGTAATAATTTGTAATATTTAAGTTTGAAGCAATAGTGTGAAGCCATAGCCATTCGGCCCTTACCTACTATCGTAGGTTTCTTCCACATCAAGCTATTCAAATCTAGAGAAAAGGAGGTGTCTACTGACGTGATAAAAAATTGGTAATTTTTTTTATCACGTCAATAGACGCCTCCTTTTCTCTAGATTTGAATAGCTTGATGTGGAACAAACCTGTGGTAGTAGGTAGGGGCCAAATGGCTACGGCTTCACACTATTGCTTCAAACTTAAATATTACAAATTATTACAAAGACTTGTTTTAGTTTCTGATTCTTAGGATCCATCAAAATGGGCAAGAGAAGAGCATACTCGTGAACAAGTTACTAATGCTTAGAAAAACTTTCAAAGCTAAAACTTGTGATGATAATGCAATGGGAGAGAGGCTTATTTATAGCAATTTTGGATGGTCTTGCTTGCTCGCTGGCAAGGCAGTGTCAATCCCATCATGATTTACAACTCAAAATATGGCTACAGTGAGATGTTATTTGAAGCGTTGGATCCACAAGATGATGATGGTGAGGATGGAATCCTAGGCTGTGGGCCCAACATGTCTTCTGCTTCTTGTATGAGGTCATCTTCAGATATTGGATTAAAAAGGCATCTTATCTAAAAAGTGCTTTGGAGATGCCAATGTCGACAATTAGGGGGTCTCGCTTCACATGGCGTATGTCATGGAGTGCAGTGGAAATAAGATTCCCACTCAAGCTGTCGATGAATGATTATGTGCACGACAGTATCTTGGTCATGATTTTCTTCCTCATGTATTCTGTGTGGGCCATGTCAAGCAATCCAACGATACAGATGTTCATTGAATGTGGATCTGATTCGAATGTGCCATGTCCATAGTGGTCACTTTAGTAGCTCAGTGAATTGGTGGTACAGGAATTCACTGTTGAGCCTTTCAATTATGATGACTCCTGAGTTTTGTCTATGGTTGGCTTGAATAGTCATTGCTGCAGACATTTGTAGGTCTTGTGTTGCTGCATAGGAGATCCTCATGTATCGATGATGTAGGCCTTCTCAAAGGATTTATTCTTGAACAAGAACAATCATGGAGTTAAATCCTTGATTAAGAATCATGGTGAGATTGAAACCAGGTGCAGGCTGATGCATCAATGTTGCTAGAGGATTCCGGCTAAGCCAATCTGTAATTACATTATTAGAACCTATAATATGCTCCATAGAAAAATTAAACTGATGAAAGAATGCCTACCACCAGACATATTTTCCATGACCATCTTTTTGACCATGATCTTTTTCTCTGAAGGTCAGAAATCTAGTACTGTCGGTTACAATTACAAAATGTGGCAAATGTAGAAGTTTTAGCATAAACTTCTCTAGACATTTTTTCACAGCATAGATCTCTTTATCAGAGGAGATCCATTTTAAGACATCAGAGCTAAACACACCACTCACAAATTCACACACAAACTCTTTATTATCTACAATACAAACAAGTACTCCTCTCAATGCGAGGTCAGAGGCATTAGTATAGACTTTCATCTATTTGGATTTTGGAATATGCAAATTTTGGTAGCGCAGCTACAGTTGCTTTGATTTTACAATTGCTGCTATATGTTGTTCTTCCCAATGGAATGCCTTCTTTTTCTAGAGAAGTTTTGCAGTATGTACCTGTCTTCACCAGAGTTAGGATAGAAACTATTTAAATAATTTAGCAAACCCAAAAATGCTTATAGCTTGGGTTTATCCAAACATTCGGGAAAACTGATGACTTTTTCTTTGATGTGAGGCTATACTTGTAGTTTAGATTCTCTGATCACCATGCCGAGGAAGTTGCATTCAATTTTGCATAGCTGAATCTTAGTCTCTGATAGGACTATTCTTGCATCTTGTGCCAGCTAAAAGAATTGGGAGAGATGAGTAGCATGCTCATCTAAAGAATTACTAAAAATTAAAATATCATCAATATATACACAAAGGAAATGAGAAGTGCCTCCAAAAATTTTATCCATATGTGCCTGATAGTATGCTCGCACATTCATAAGGCCGAAAGGCATGACAATCCATTGATAATGGCCAAAGGGGCAGCTGAAGGTTGTCTTGGCTCTGTCTTCTTCTTTGACTCAGATCTGGTAAAAGCCTGACTTGCAGTCAAACTGTGAGAAATACTTGCAAGCTACAACTTTCTCAAGCAAGTAGCTTTTATCTGGTATTGGATATGGATATGGCTCTGTTATGGAATTTAATGGTCTGTAGTTAATGACCATTCTCTTCTTACCTCATTTTTGCTCTGAATGCTTGTTGACCATAAAGGCATAGCAATAGAAAGGAGAGGTAGATTTTTCAATGAAGCCATTTGCTTCCAGATCTTTGATCTGTGCTTCCATATGATTGTAATCCTGTGCTGGTATCAGGATCTTCTTCCTGATCTTCATGTGCTTGCCTTCAATTATCTTAATTTCCATTTCAGGCATAGCTTTGGACCAAAACTACTGGGGGTTCTCTGAGCAGATAGAGGACTTGATCCTATCTCCGATTTCTATTATTTTGGCTGGGATTATTTCAGGGCTCTGAGTCATGGAGCTCGGGAACTATTCTATAGCATATATTAGGTGAGGTATCCTAAGCCTTTCATTCTCTATGGTGAACATAATGCTTTTTGCAGTAGCACCATAGGGTGTATATCTATCAATAAATGATCCTCCAAGGAGGATGTCAATGGGCATCTTCTCAAGGGCAAAGAAATCACAATGGAAGATTTTATTTTGGATACGTAGGGGTTGCTAGTGTTTTTACTTTATACAGGTGAAGTTATTCCCCTGGATATCTATACTCTTATAAGCTGATGCTTCATCAAGTGTCTTCCAGTCACTGATGAGCTATGGTTTAGCAAATGAGAGAGAAGCACCAGTGTCTACTTGTGCATCTACCAGTCTGCCATTTATTTCTAATGTAAAGAATTGGGCAAATTTGCCATTAATCAAATGATTTAAATAAGTAGGCTGTGGAAGTTCTAGAGAAGGAATACTGGTACATACTAGTTTCTATCTTCCTGGATCCTGAACAATTACTGGTTCAAGGTAGACTTCTTCTTCTTCTAGTTCAGCTTCTTCTTCTTGGAGATTATTTCATTCACCAAGGTAGTAATCTTGGTCGAAATAAAACATACTTCTAACTTCATCCTCTTCATTATCGTTATCCCACTGAGGTTTTGCTACTATAGCTGGTTCTCCTGCTGGTAAGAGTTGATTCCATAATGGCTATCTTATTTCTTTTGGTAGCTCTCTGCTAGTGAACTTATTCTTTATCTAGGAGTCGCTTGGCTTGAAAGAGCTTGGATATTGCACAGGAGGATGATCTAGTCTATGCATTGTGGGTGGTTGTCTCGGTATAGAGGGTTGTCTCCCTCTGGATGATTCTCCTCTGGAGTATCCTCTTCCTCTTGGTTTCTCTGGTCACTCAGGTACTTCATGGTGATGGCGTGACCAGGCTCCATGTGCTTCATTGGACTGGATAGACCAGTCGTTGTGTCGAGGTCTGCAGTGTCTTCCACCACATTGCATATTTGTCATTGGTTGCTCTAATTCATCTGCAAGTGATTCAAGAGCTGTTGCATCTTCTTCATCATCAAAGTCTTCATCAGGAAGATTTTCAAGTGTAGGCTCATATATATCTTCTTGAAGATACAGGTCTTCATCTGCATCTACTATATCCCACCATGCTACTGCGTTAGAGGAAAAAATAGCTTTAACAGTGGGATTGTTACAAGAGCAATTGGGAGCAATGTGGTCGGGTTTGCGGCAAATATAGCAAATCAGCTTGTTGGAAGGAGGACGAGCATTGTGGCATTTCTTGAAGAAACGGTGAGGAGGAGCATAAGAATGCTTTTTAAGAAATGAGCAGCGCTTAAAGGAGACATGCTTGCTGCACTACTTTTGTTGGTGATGAGGTTGTACAAATGGTCTACAGCCAAATGCAACTATTTTTGGGAATACAGGAGCAATCTGGGATGCTTGGTGCTTACTGAGTTTTTGCATGGACTTAGTCTCAGAGACTAAAGTCATAATCTATTGTTTCACAAAATCCATGACATCTAAAAGGGCTAGATCTTTGATCGTGAGTCCTTTGAGGTCAATGTAAGAAAGCACTCTATCAATCAAGTTGTAAGGCATAGCATGCAAAAATTTTAGCTTAATCTTAGTAGAGGCATAACATCGGCTTTCATAAGCAAGTTGCTGAAATTGCTTGGCAAAAGCATCAAACTGCTTTAAATCACAGAGCTCCATTTTTAATAACCATTTCTTTGACTCCAGTTCTCTATTGCCAACCAGAGGTACAAACTCATTAATCAGTAAAAAAAATAATGTTGCTAAAGAATCAGGTTGGTTATGTACACGCTCATATTGTTATGGCTCAGTCATTGACTACCACCATAAACTAGTGACACCCCATAAAAACTTTGTTGCAAAGCAAGAACTACCAGCTTGGTCGAGATGGGCCTGAATAGAAAGGACACGCATGGTATTACACCAGGTAGTGATTTCATTCAAAGGGTTTAGCAGGTCATCTATATTCAAGTACCAAGGCTGCAAATGTATATGGGTTCTTTGCATAAGGGTATGGCTAGGTGATCCTTTTACAGTTTTGAATGTAGGACCAAAGGAGACTGAACACAGAGGCTTAGAGGATGACTTTGCCTTTTGGTCTTCTTTTGACAACCAACTAAGACTATCATCTAGTATATCTATTTTAGTATCAATTGATGATACTTTTTTCTCTATATTATTTACAATATCCTTAATGGACAAAACATCTCTACACAAATCATCAAAATTTTCCATAAAATGAGAATTAAATCTCGCAGTATAGTTCCTTTGCTTGAACTCATTAGAGGGGTTCTCATATGCAGCTGTAAAGTACTGCATAGTTCCTGTTGGTTACTTGTGGACACCTTTTGGTGGCAGCCATCTTCCTCCTCTGTACAGAGTAGTAGTATCTTCTGTGTAGAATTCTATACTGTCTTCTCTGGGAAGACTCATGAAAGTTCTTGGTAAATCATTGCCTTGATTTACCTCTTCATCTTCGATTAATATGTGACTAGTTTTGACAGATCTATGCGAAGAAGACGTAGATGGTCTGGTTGGTGAGAGACGAGAATTTACAGACAGGGATCTTGGAAAAATATTTACAGTTCTGCCATCGCTGTGGTGGACTGTGGCTTGAACTTTCATCTTTGGAGAAATGTTTTTTAACTATTCAAGTTTCCATTCATGGGGAATTTCAATTACTTCAATATGGCCTTTTTTCAGTTGGACAGTTCCACTTAATCTTCTGGCATATGGCAGATTCTCAAGGATTTTGGGGTGATTGGTGTTGGTCATACTATAGACAACGGAGATGTTAATGGATGCATACTTAAATTCACTAAACATGTCTAAACCAAATAGAGATGTGAACAGACCCCAACAATCTAGAGATCCATGTTTTACTTCTTTGTAACCTTTATCGCAGACTGCGACAGAGAGGTTGGGACAAAACTCAAAACAAATAATATCATCATTTAAGCGGCCAAGGCTAGATAACTATTTTTTATCATGTCATTAGATGCCTCCTTTTCTCCAGATTTGAATAGCTTGATGTGGAAGAAACCTTTGGTAGTAGGTAGGGGCTGAATGGCTACAGCTTCACACTATTGCTTCAAACTTAAATATTACAAATTATTACAAAGACTTGTTTCAGTTTCTGATTCTCAGGATCTATCAAAATGGGCAAGAGAAGAGCATACTCATGAACAAGATACTAATGCTTAGAAAAACATTCAAAGCTAAAACTTGCGATGATAATGCAATGGGAGAGAGGCTTATTTATAGCAATTTTGGGCGGTCCTGCCTGCTCGCTGGCAAGGCGGTGTCAATCCCATCATGCTTTACAGCTCAAAAGATGGCTACAGTGAGATGTTGTTTGAAGCATTAGATCCACAAGATGATGATGGTGAGGATGGAAACCTAGGCTATGGGCCCAACATGTCTTCCACTTCTTGTACGAGGTCATCTACGGATATTGGATTAAAAAGGCATCTTATCTGAAAAGTGCTTTGGAGATGCCAATGTCGATAATTAAGGGGTCCCACTTCACATGGCGTATGTCGTGGAGTGCAGTGGAAATAAGATTCCCACTCAAGCTGTCGGTGAATGATTGTGTGCACGACAGTATCTTGGTCATGATTTTCTTCCTCATGTATTCTGTGCGGGCCATGTCGAGAAATCCAATGATACAGATGTTTGTTGAATGTGGATCTGATCCAAATGCACCACGTCCATAGTGGTCACTTTAGTAGCTCAGTGAATTGGTGGTACAGGAATTCACTATTGAGCCTTTAGATTATGATGACTCCCGAGTTTTGTCTGCGATTGGCTTGAATCGTCACTGCTGCAGACATTTGTAGGTCTTGTGCTGCTGCATAGGGGATCCTCATGTATCAGGGATGCAAGCCTTCTCGAAGGATTTGTTCTTGAACAATAACATTCATGGAGTTGAATCCTTGATTAAGGATCTTGGTGAGATTGAAACCAGGTGCAGACTGATGCATCAATGTTGCTGGAGGATTTCGACTAAGCCAATCTACAATTACATTATTAGAACCTATAATATGCTCCACAGAAAAGTTAAACTGATGAAAGAATGCCTTCCACCAGACATATTTTCCACGACCATCTTTTCGACCATGATCTTTTTCTCTGAAGGTCAGAAATCTAGTACAGTCGATTACAATTACAAAATGTGGCAAATGTAGAAGTTTTAGCATAAACTTCTCTAGACATTTTTTCACAACATAGATCTCTTTATCAGAGGAGATCCATTTTAAGACATCGGAGCTAAGCACACCACTCCCAAATTCACACACAAACTCTTTATTATCTATAATATGAATAAGTACTCCTCCCCATGCGAGGTCAGAGGCATCAATATAGACTTTCATCTGTTTGGATTTTGGAATATGCAGTTCTGGTAGCGCGGCTACAGTTGCTTTGATTTTACAAGCTACTACTGTATGTTGTTCTTCCCAATGGAATGCCTTCTTTTTCTAGAGAAGTGTTTGTAGTATGTACTTGTCTTCACCAGAGTTAGGATAGAAACTATTCAAATAATTTAGCAAACCCAAAAATGCTTGCAGCTTGGGTTTATCCAAACATTCGAGAAAACTAATGACTTTTTCTTTATTGTGAGGCTAGACTTATAGTTTAGATTCTCAAATCACCATGTTGAGGAAGTTGCATTCAGTCTTGCATAACTAAATCTTAGTCTCTAATAGGACTATTCCTGCATCTTGTGCCAGCTAAAAGAATTGGGAGAGATGAGTAGCATGCTCATCTAAAGAATTTCTAAAAATTAAAATATCATCAATATATACACAAAGGAAATGAGAAGTGCCACCAAAAATTTTATCCATATGCGCCTGATAGTATGCTGGTGCATTCATAAGGCTGAAAGGCATGACTATCCATTGATAATGGCCAAAGGGGCAGCTGAAGGCTGTCTTGGCTCTGTCTTCTTCTTTGACTCGGATCTGGTAAAAGCCTGACTTGCAGTCAAACTGTGAGAAATACTTGCAAGCTATAACTTTCTCAAGCAAGTAGCTTTTATCTGGTATTGGATTTGGATATGGCTCTATTATGGCATTTAATGGTCTATAGTTAATGACCATTCTCTTCTTACCTCATTTTTGCTCTGAATGCTTGTTGACCATAAAGGTGTAGCAACAGAAAGGAGAGGTAGATTTTTCAATGAAGCCATTTGCTTCCAGATCTTTGATCTATGCTTCCATATCATTGTAATCTTATGCTGGTATCGGGATCTTCTTCCCGATCTTCATGTGCTTGCCTTCAATTATCTTAATTTCCATTTCAGGCATAGCTTTGGACCAAAACTGATGGGGGTTCTCTGAGCAAATAGAGGACTTGATCCTATCTCTGATTTCTATTATTTCGGCTTGGATTATTTCAGGGCTCTGAGTCATGGAGCTCGGGAACTATTTTGTAGCATAGATTAGGGGAGGTATCCTAAGCATTTCATTCTCTATGGTGAACATAATGCTTTTTGCAGTAGCACCATAGGGTGTATATCTATCAATAAATGATCCTCCAAGGAGGATGTCAATGGGCATCTTCTCAAGGGCAAAGAAATCACAATGGAAGAGTTTATTTTGGATACGCAGGGGTTGCTGGTGTTTGTACTTTGTACAGGTGAAGTTATTCCCTCGGATATCTATACTGTTATAAGCTGATGCTTCACCAAGTGTCTTCCAGTCACTGATGAGCTATGGTTTAGCAAATGAGAGAGAAGCACCAGTGTCTACTTGTGCATCTATCAGTCTGCCATTTATTTCTAATGTAAAGAATTGGGCAAATCTGTCATTAATCAAATGATTTAAATAAGCAGGCTGTGGAAGTTCTAGAGAAGGAATACTGGTACATACTAGTTTCTGTCTTCTTGGATCCTGAATAATTACTGGTTTAGGGTAGACTTCTTCTTCTTGTAGTTCAGCTTCTTCTTCTTGGAGATTATTGCATTCACCAGGGCAGTAATCTTGGTCAAAATAAAACATACTTCCAACTTCATCCTCTTCATTGTCATTATCCCATCGAGGTTCTATTGCTATAGCTGGTTCTTCTGCTGGTAGGAGTTGATTCCACAATGGCTCTCTTATTTCTTTTGGCGGCTCTCTGCTGGTGAACTTATTCTTTATCCAGGAGTTGCTTGGCTTGAAAGAGCTTCGATATTGCACAGGAGGATGATCTAGTCTATGCATTATGGGTGGTTATCTTGGCATAGAGGGATGTCTCCCTCTGGATGATTCTCCTCTGGAGTATCCTCTTCCTCTTGGTTTCTCTAGTCGCTCAGGTACTTCATGGTGATGGCGTGACCAGGATCCATATGCTTCATTGGACTGGATAGACCAGTCGTTGTGTCACAGTCTATAGTGTCTTACACCACATTGCATATTTGTCATTGGTTGCTCTAATTCATCTGCAAGTGATTCAAGAGCTGCTACATCTTCTTCATCATCAAAGTCTTCATCAGGAAGATCTTTAAGTGTAGGCTCATATATATCTTCTTGAAGATACAGGTCTTCATCTGCATCTACTATATCCCACCATGCTGTTGCATTGGAGGAAAAAATAGCTTTAACAGTTGGATTTTTGCAAGAGCAATTGGGAGCAATGTGGCCGGGTTTGCGGCAAATATAGCAAATCGGCTTGTTGGAAGGAGGACGAGCATTGCGGTGTTTCTTGAGGAAACAGTGAGGAGGAGCATAAGAATGCTTCTTAGGAAATGAGCAGCGCTTAAAGGAGACATGCTTAAGGTGCTACTTCTGTTGGCGATGAGGTTGTACAAATGGTCTACAGCCGAATGGGGTTGTTTCTAGGAATACAGGAGCAATCTGGGATGCTTGGTGCTTACTGAGTTTTTGCATGGACTTAGTCTCAGAGACTAAAGTCATAATCTATTGTTTCACAAAATCCATGACATCTGAAAGGGCTAGATCTTTGATCGTGAGTCCTTTGAGGTCAATGTAAGAAAACACTCTATCAATCAAGTTGTAAGGCATAGCATGCAAAAATTTTAGCTTAATCTTAGTACAGGCATAACATCGGCTTTCATAAGCAAGTTGCTGAAATTGCTTGACAAAAGCATCAAACTACTTTAAATCACAGAGCTCCATTTTTAATAACCATTTCTTTGACTCTAGTTCTCTATTGCCAATCGAAGGTGCAAACTCATTAATCAATAAAAGAAATAATGCTGCTAAAGAATTAGGTTGGTTATGTACATGCTCATATTGTTGTGGCTCAGTCATTGACTGCCACCATAAACTAGTGACACCCCATAAAAACTTTGTTGCAAAGCAAGAACTACCAGCTTGGTACTTGAATATAGATGACCTGCTAAACCCTTTGAATGAAATCACTGCCTGGTGTAATACCATGTGTGTCCTTTCTATTCAGGCCCATCTCGACTCTAATATACTATTTTTGATATTAAAAAATATCTACAAGAGTAGGGAAATAAGATTGTTCAATGTGGCATAATCTTGATAATCTGCTAACCTAAAGGGACTTAAACTTATATAAATAATTTCTATTCATTGGGTCATCAAGATTGTGACATGTAGAAACATCACAGTTGCCTTAGGATTTATTGACATCATTACCTCACTAAGTAACTTCTTGAAAATTGACTATGTATTTTAAAATAATTTTGAAAAGGCCCAAGATTGAATGGATATTGATGCATACCACCATGCAACTTTGAAGAGAAATGGATAAGTTTTTTTTAGTGGAAAAATGACATGTGGCTTTGGGAAAACACAAAGAATTGACTAAGTCTTTGGTTTCTTGACTCCTATGGGCTCCAATAAATTCTTCTAGGAAGTTTTGCTAGCTAATATACCTTAACCATTTTTTGTTGATCGTCCATAGAACTTTAAAAATTTGCAAGTGCTATTTAACCCAAAAACCAATATGGATATTACTCCTAATTTCATGTTTTTAAGTGTGTGCTTCCTTATATTTTACCTTATAAAAACTTAATATTTGAATGTAATTTATGCAAGGTGTGTGTACTACAAGATACGTAGTAGGATGGGCATTAGAGAGTAAAATCATAACAATGTTTTAAAGATATGATTTTGTAAAAGTCATGAATAACAACCTCTCTTGAACATTTTATAATTTAAAATTAGTCTTTTTACTAGACTCTAACTAAATATTGAAGCCCTAAATTATTAGACTTGGTGTTAATCTGTGTTGACTATTTTCCTTGGGTGATTGTGGGGAACATCTATACACAAGCCTATTTTTAAGGGATCCACTACTACACAATCATGAAAACCTTATGCGTATCATCTTAAAAACATTATTCAGACTAGGGTGACCTAGAGGATCAACACTTTTGGTGACCTTTGTAGGCCACTTGTTGTTGAGTGGGAACCCACTGAATTTGAATTGATCTATTTGGCATGGAGTCATTGAAGAATAAAATCCATCCATCCTAATAGTGTAATTATTACATGTGCTTTTCTACCTAGGCTTCACATGTATGTCTCTATGCACTACTTTTATTATGCGCTTCTATGCACTTTATCTACCTCATAATGCCTGGCCTACTACTAAAGAAATGGGTTTTATATAACAACAAACAAATAAAATAATTAAAAACAAATGTGTAAAAGTACTAACCTATGGATATATACATACACATGTAAGAACTTATGGAAAATTAAAGTAGTCTAATATATACAAATTGTAAATATGGGACTTAGACCACCTAGGTTAAAACAAATCCTCTTAGATATCCTTTATTTCATGCAAGTACATAAATGTATGATGGGCGGAATTGAATAGGTGATTGTTTGACATAAAAGGGTTATATTATAGTGCTTTTGAAAGAAGTTCAAGGAAGTTAGTCTACTTGATCTCCCTTCTAAGGAATGTCTCCGACCAACATTGCACAAGATTCTCACCTAGGTGGTAAATGTCTTCAAAACTAAACTATTCCCTTAATAATTTTTCATGCCCATCTACAATCTTTACTTGCATTGAGACTTCTAAAATTTAAGAAGCTAGTCCCTAATTTTTGAGAAGCCTATGAAATTGGAAATTTTTTTGCTATTGGTTCTTAATGTACACTATCCCATCAAAATGTGATTCCTCTATTATTGTGAATTTGTTCACTTCCTCATCTAACTACACTCGTGGATCATTATGTAGGTCTTTAACATTGAGGGGATCATTGTGATTATTTGGTTTAACTATAATCTCAACCTTGGGATAATATTATGGGATCATTGTGATTATTTGGTTCAATGAAATTTATTGTGAAGAAAAAACTCCTTTAATGACTTTACCCTATGTCTTGGGAGCAACTAGTTTGATGTGGGATTTTAAATCTTCAAATAATTCATTAAATTACTACCACAAGCCTATAGGATACTCATTTATCTTGGATATTTTTGACATAAGAGCACCTTCCTAATATGATCATGATTGTACCTATAAGTTTATCTGAATCTGATTAAGGCCTTTTTCTTCTTGAAACATGTACTCCTCTCAAAGGTTCCACTTTCTTTTAAATGTCCTCTTCCATTGTGTAAGGTGGTAGCTCCTTAAATAAGTTTAAAACCCCTATCTATTCCTCTTATTGAAACTCTCCATCCTCATCTTTCTCTTATAATAGGTTTGATCCTTTAGGTTTAATGGTGCAAAGTATGATTTCATTAATTATCTCTTCCATATCTTCACTTGGGGTATTCCCCTCCTCATCTAAATTGTCCTCATTTTGTCTTTATATAATGGATATTCATTTAAAAATGGAGATGGTGAGAGGGAAATAAGACTAAATTGGTGAAGGAGTGGATTTAACTATGCTTGACATCTTAAAATTAGGATGCTAGATCCAAGAAGCTTCTCATGATTACATCTAAGGCTTTTGAGGGAGAATATGATTCTGAGTTGGTATATTTTTAGGCTTCTCTATGGAATGGGAACCTCTAAAACTTGGGATTTTAAAACTTAGAGGCTTACTTAAGAGTTCAAAAGGATTAACTTTCCTTGAGCTCAGGACCTTGAGCATAGAAAGTTCCTACCTTATAGGTTGGTCTACAATCTAAGAGAAACTTATTTGAAGTTGGGGATAAAAGGGACTAGTTGGGATTTATTTTTTGTGTTTGTTTGAGTAGTTTACATATCTATTATTTCTTGATTTTTATTTGTATATCCAACAATTCCTCTCCATACCCTTTTTGTTCCTTCATTTACTATTGTTGGATGTAATCTTGGTAAGTAAACTCCTCATGTTGCCTATTATATTAAAGATCCTCATCAACCTCCTTCATCTACTATATGAAGCTCAACAAGATGTCCTTGATGCTTTGTTGGGGTTAATTAAGAGGGTGACAATGTTTATTAGGAGAAACATAGCTTTATTAAAGCTAATTGAAAGCATGATAAAGTGGCCAAAAGGGTTGAGTTGAGGTAGGATGGAGATGAACATTATGAAGTATGTATCCTACTAGTCCAGGATAATTTTTAAGTGAAACCAAGAGTGCTTTTAGTCTAATATGGGAAATGAGAAGCCATAACAAAAAGAAATCATGAAATGGGAGGGATGACATATTTTTTAGCACTTAGGATGCTTAAACTAATAGACGTGACATTTAGAGTCATCAAGTGATCTATATAGTATCTTCAACACTTGAATCAATAATAGTAGCATTGATCTCTTAACCAACTTTTGAACCTAGTCCAATCAGGCATGCTAAAAAATTTATCACTCAAACTATGCACCCATTAAGTTAGAAGAATTAGTTTAGTGAGAGAATGGGATCATCTCCCATGGTGTGGGACACTTATGCTCTTTAGGATAAATGTCTAGAGTAGATCATTTTATTTTTATTATATATGCACCTAGTTTAGGACTAATGCACAAATCTACAAAGAGCAAAATGAAATTTACAACTAAAACTAAACCTAAACTTGATAATGAGAAAGGGAGAAAAAATTAAAGAGGGTTGTTAGAATGTAAAAAGTGATGCACCAAGAATAGAATGAGCACCTCACCCACTTAACAACATAATAATACTAATAGATTAAATGTAAAAAACATTAAACTAGGTACATTGCATAACTATTTCACATAGACTGAAGGGAATACAACACAACATTAAGAGGGATGACAAATAGTCCACAGATAATACCTACACAAACTAGTTTATATATAACATGAGACCTAAAGATATTTTTTGTTTTGCATATAGGTCTGAAGGGAGGACAATAATGAGAGGGATGAAAATCCACATACAAGGGTAAATAACCATGAATACACATTGAAAATAGAGCATGAATAAAATTAATTGGTTCTTATTAATCTCATGGTCTAAGGAAATATTACAAACTTGAATAAATTAATCTTTTTTATACCAAGAGAGGGCTCTTGGAGGTCAAATTTTAGTAGTTTCGGGGTCCTTAGAAATGTTGACCATTTTAAAATGTAAGACTTGAGATTTATAATAAATGGGAAACCCATGGGTCATTGATTAGAATAAAAAATATAGATGAGAGAATTAAATTTAAGATTAGAAATTGAAACACATATCTATACAAATCAAATAGGGGTGGACAAAAGTAATCAGGACTCTGACTTCATCTTCAAGGCATGGTGATGATTACCTCAAATTTAAACTTTTCAAATAGAAAAAATATCTCATTGGTTATGTAACAACTAATCTCTGATCATTTAAGGACCATAGCTTGATTTTCCATCTTTCACGTGTAGGAATCTATCTATAGATATTTTAGAATTATTGCCTTGGAATATTTTGGCCTAATTCTACCACTTCTACCTTCAATGTTACCCCCTTGATACTTTCACACCATATTTGTCATTTAGGCACTCTTTTGTTTAATATGCTCTAATGATTATCTCATCCTATTAGTCTCATTCATGCCTTATTTCTATTAGTTGTATTAGTATTCAATTCAATTAACCTAGACTTAATCCAATTTACTGTGCTAGCTATAACATTTTGATTCTACAAATCTTAACTATGATAGTCTTGATGGATAGATGGGCCATTAATTTTAAGCTAGGTGATTGATGATTTGGTTATATTTCATTCATTGCCTCTTTCATTACTTGGTTGAATCACCCTTTTAATCCATTGAGCTTTGTTCATAGTCTATGGCCACCACATGTCATATCCTTAACTACTTTAGTCTCTATTAGGAATTTAGCTTTCAAATTGAGTAAATTTAGGTATTTATGAAATGGTAGAATAGTAATAAGTAAGTTACCATTACATAAATTAGTATTTAATATTATGGCTATAACCATATGGTTAATACAAGTAATTTATATAGGTTAGAATATTATCTTGTTAGATATATTATAAAAATATGTCATATTTAGGTTTGAATTATTATAGGAGAGATATTTTAGGGATTTGGGAATCCCCATATATAAGAATATAATTTCTATATGTTTTCATGTAATGTTTAGAATGAATAGTGTGAAATAATATTATCAGTGTATTTTTATAGTCTCTATGCATGCATTAATTTTTTTAGTGTGTTTAGCTCTCCATTGATTCCTATCATTGTTATCATAGTAGGTGGTTATATTCATGAGAGTCCTTATAGTAAACCATATGCTTCCTTGAGAGATATAAGTCTAGATTTGTTGAAAATATTAAGGCTCAGCATTTTACTATGTGATTCAACAAATTTATATCACCATGCAAATTACATGGCATTTTTAATTGTTAACTCCATCTATATTACCCATGCATTGACTATGTGCTCATTTATCAATGTGTTGTTTTGAGAAGTTTACTATATTAAAGGAAGAGATCACTATATTGTGAGCTCGGTCTTATAGGGTACCTTCTAAAACATTTATTAGTGTATTTTAAGATTGAAGTGACACCTTATTTGAGGACAAATTCATGGGTTTGACTCAGAGTTTGATCTACATATCCTTCAAAGGCTCAAAATTGGGCTAGACTATCAACATTTTACATTCATTCAATTACATCATTTCATCGACAGATTCATTATTGACCACTACCTCATGTACTTTAAAATAAATTGTTATAATCTAGAAACATTCTACAAATCTCGATGGCATTTTTAAACACTTCTAACACCATGCATATTCCATGGGTGCATCCTCATGACATGTAGAAGTCTTGTTGGTTTTGAGTTAATGTTTCCTAAAGAAACTTTATTCTCCAACCGTACATGTTGTCCATGCAAGGGTGATGGGCATTGTTACAAAGATTGATGGTGTAGCATATTATGGATTTATTATGGTCTTTATACATTCATCTATCAAACCTTCTAAATCCATACAGGAAATGGTTTTTTCCATGAAAGCTGGGTGATGTACAAAGTGAGTTGATTAGTCTTTCAAAGTGAGTTGAAAGGTTTAATATTTAAGTTCTTTTTTAGTCTATTTATTTTTTAAGATTGTTTGTAATTATCTAAGTTTAGGTATGGTATAAATTATATTCTATTTAAAATTCCATCATTAAATTGCTTAGTCAATAATCATTTAGTCATTTAAATTATTATATTAGTGTGTTTTTATTTAGTGTTTTAACTTATTTTATAAATTTGAAACTTTTTAAGATTGGTCTAAAGTTTTAAATAAATATATCTAATTTTGCCTATATTCATTATCATCTTATTGATAATGTAGTGTCAATAATATGTATCTTTTATTTAATAGAGTCTAGAATTAAAATTCTTTTGGTATTTTAATGTTTTGTATTTTGTCAAAAATTGAAAGTGTCAAAGTTGTTCTTATGTCAAAATTATCAAAATATGTCAAAGGGTCAATTTTTTATGTCGAGTGTGTCATCATTAGTAAAATTCATTTAGGTGAATTTGGTCTATATCATTTGAGTCTTTATCAAGATTCAAGAGTCTCAAAAATTTAAAAAAAAAATTGTAAAAAAAAAACAAAACTACCTTACAGATGCATTTTCACTTGTACGTGATGTCCACATTATGGGAGGGGGGGGGGGGATTTCCCTCAAAAAAATCATGCACCTAAGATACATCAACATACCATTTAAATAAAGAAATATAAACTAGATAATGGAGGACACACAGAGAATGGAAGTCTTTTAGTGACCTCTCATCAGTCACTAATGATGTGGTTGCACTAATGATGTGGTGACTTGTGTGGGTTTGTTACTTTTAATGTGTTTTTCATTTCCACTATGTGATTTACAAAATAATAATAGAATAATAACACTTCATGATTTTTAATTTGTGTGAAAATTCCAAACATGATTCCTTGAGGTAAAGACATTGTAAAAAGATAGAAAGCAGTAATGTAATTCAGTTCATGGATCTTGAAATGGTTTGTGATAGATATCTAGAAAACCACTAGGAGATGAACAATGTTTTGCCAATAGTTAGGAGATTAGCTACTGTAGAGATCACACAACTACCTTACTTCTTTATAGATATGACCCATAGTGACACATCTATTGCAGTCATGTAATATAAATATGGGATGCATTCCTTTAAATATAGTGGTCATGTGTAGCAATATTGTGTCATTAGTATGTAGGCGTATGAGTATGTGGTGGCATATAGTTCTATGCCAATTCTTAGAGGTATATGGTGTTCTTATTAATTTCAAGGTTTTTGGTAAACCTACAAAACCATGGGAGGAATGAGGCTCTATGTATCAAGCTCATGAGATAAATAGGGTATACTACAAGAGGTGAGAATATTGTAGATAAGAGTGTGAATGTTTTTACACCATGTAAAAACTATGTGGGGCAATGCTAATAATTTAGATTTTACATTGAGTAAATTAATGTATTTACAAAATCGTAAAATATTAATAAGGGAGTTACCATTATGTAAATTAGTATTTACTATTGTGGTTATAATTGTATGGCTAATACGGATAATTCGTATAGGCTAGAATATTTTGTTGTTAGATATATTATAACAATATATCATATTTAGGTTTGAATTATTATAGGAGGTTTTATAAGAGAGATATTTTAGAGATATTTTCATGTAATGTTTGGAATGAATAGTGTGATAATAGTGTGAAATAATATTATCATTATATTCTAATAGTCTCTATGCATACATTACTTTTTTGAGTGTGTTCGGCTCTCCATTGATTCTTATCAGTCTATATTTATCACTTGGGCCATGTGGATATTCTTTATTTTCCTTCCCTTTATTTGAAATCTATTATTTGGCTATGTTAAGTGCTAGTTGGTACTCTACCATTCACTATGTGTTCTTGTCATAGTTTACTCAGGGCCTACCACTTTCACATGGCTCATTCTAGCTCCTTCTATCCTAACACACTATTGTGATTGCATGGACCACACTAGGGATATGGAGTAGGAGGATCATGATACATGGTACCATCATAATCACCTACTAACTTTAGGATTTGACATATTATTTGGGTTATATGAAAATATCTGGGAGAGCAAGCTAGTGGGATTTCACCATGTGGTATCATCCTGCTAACCCATTATACTAGAAGGCATTCACATTATATGGATGGTTTATGACACAGGGAAGCATCTTACTTACCTAAGGCTTTCCTAATGTCATTGCCTCATTGGGAAACTTCTTAAAAATTAACTAAGTCTTTTAATATAATTTTGAATAAGCCTAATACTATAGGGAGCTTGATATGTGGTACCAAGTGAATTTAAAGAGAATGGCTAAGTCCCACTAAGAGGAAAAGTGACATGTCACTCTAGGTGAACACAAATAATCGACTAAGTCTTTTACTATTTGATTCCTATGGGCTCTAAAAAATTATACTTAGAAGTTTTGCTAATTTTTCTACCTAAGCCATTTTTTGGTGATCATCCTCAAAACTTGGAGAACCTATAAGTGATCTTGAAGTCCTGAACTAATGCATATGACACTCCCAAGTTCATGTTTCTAAGTATGCACTTCTCTTTCACCTTGTAAAAGCTTAATATTTAAATTCACTCTATGAAAAGGGTATGCACTAAAGCCTGCATATTAAAATGGGTGATGGAGATTAACATCATAGTGGTGTTTTAAACTTGTGATTATGTAAAAGGTAGAAAGACCAACCTCTCTTGAAAATTTTCTAAGTCAAAAGACTTAGTAATTTTATTAGAATTTGACTAAATGTTTAAGCCCTAAACTATTTAACTTAGGTGCTAATCTATGATGACTTCCATCATTAGGTACTTGTGGGAAACATCTATGTGCAAGCCTTTTTCTAAAGGACCAATTACTATGCAAGCATAAAAACCTTCTTTGAAATATCCTATAAACTCTATGTAGACTAGGGTAACTGAGAAGGTTAACAAATTCCTTCTCATTTATCAAAACATAAAGACCTAAAATTATTTATTTAGGCAACCTATATGTGTAATGGGACTTATATAGAGAGACTAAGATCGTGAATATTTCCTTCAAATAGATTTTCACTCAGAAAAGGGATCCAAGGATATACAAGACTAAGCATGACCTATTCTCCCTCACTAAAGTGATGACATCTAATGGGGAGGATAAAGTGGTTGAATATCTTTTATCCATGCTCTAAGATACTATTAAGATGACTGATAAGCTCATGGAATACATGTAACATCAAGTTAGATCACATAGCACATAGATGAGGAGCACTTTCCCAGTGGAGATGCTTGGTCAAGTTGAGGAGGCCCTTACATAGTTATGTACAAGTCTCAAAGAGGTGACCAGATCCCTAACCATGAGAAACTAAAAACTCATGCACACTCAAGTATACATGGAGAGGGTTGATTGCATGGGCATTATGTGTAAAAGGCTCATTGTATTTCTTAAAAAATGTATGTTCCTATATATTAATTCAATGCATCTAGTGGATCTAATACTGTATTAAACTTATGCCAAGAGCATGAGGACTTCAATTGAGTGGTTGGTCATAAAAAAATAGTGATTGAGCCTTTAGAGAGGAGAAGGGATCAAATGTTTACCTAATTTAAGGAGGTAAAAATCATGGTTGTATTCCACCCATATGTCACTCTACTAGACAAGGAGGAATTTAAGGTCCACTTAACCCAATTTGACTAGGTCATGTAGAGATAGGTGGTGAAATACAAAATGAATGGAGATAAGGTAAATCTATATTTGAAAACCCAATCAATGAATAATATTATCTAAGTGTCCGAAGTGAAAGTCTCCATCGATACCCCACTCTAAGTCCATGAGGGTTATTGGCCTTAACTAAGGTGATCTTTTGAGATCTGCCCATGAACCTAGAAAAATTAGATTAGGAGTTAAATTTGGTGATAGTTGTGCTAACAGCTAAGAGATCACATTCTAATAAGTTAGGAAGTGGATCACTTCTAGACTCTTCTTGATTCTCTCCTAGTGATCCTGGGGAATTTTGTTTCACTTTTTATTGGATATAGGATATTTTGGTATGATTCTATTACAACCATTTCATGCTATGATGTCCCAAAGTGGAACCCTATGCTACTAGGATATGAACCACATTCACCTTCTCTATATACTACTATGTAATATTTTGAAAGGTCTACTCTATTTTTAAAAAAAACTTTTAGATTAATGCATATATTATATATATATAAATACATCTAGTTTTCATTGATGTCTTCCATTTTTATTTTTATTTTAATGGATTAACACTAATGTTATAGGATTGTGATTTGTGATTTTATGCAAATTTTATGGATTAATTACGATGATATTTTTCTATTATAGTTAATTTCTTTGATTATTTTCATTTTATTTTAAGTCTATGGGGATCTATGTGTAGTAACTATAGTCCCATTTTTAGTTTATTCATCAAATGAATCCTAGAATCAAGGATTTACCTTTTCTCCTCAAACTCTCTCCTTGAGTCACTAGATCCTGAGCCATCATGAAACTTGGAATAGATTTATTAGTTTGGCACATTTTGATTCCTAGAAATGTTTTATGGCCATTTGTTAATAAATATCACTTTTTTTCCTTACCCTCTCTCCCCTTATGTTTATTTATTAATTTCAAGTGATCTACATCCACATATTTAGAAATTGTGAAGTGAAGTAAAGGAGGACTATTGAGAATATTATGACTTGTCATTTTTTTTGTCTTATGGATTCCTTTGTGTTCCTAAAACTCATAATAATTGTTGATGTTAGATATGAGGTGAAGCAAATTAGAGCTCAAAATTTCAATCCATTAAAATAGGTTGAGCTATAAGTATATAAGTTTTGTGTGTAAGTGATAAAACTGGTATTGGACCTCTCATGATAGTTTTGCATCTCTTGGATATCTATTCGACATAGGATATTTAATGGAACCTAATACATACAACTCATGCCCTAGATAATATTACCAAAAATCCTACAATGAGAGAACGTAAGTTCCCTAATTATTCCCCAAGATTAAATAGTGCCTATAATATAATAATTGCATCTAGATTATATATTTTAGACTGAATGATATTTAGAACCATAAGGAGGGCCCCTTCTCATTGATTAACAAAAATTATAGCTATTAAATAACTCAATGGAAACCTAGATTAACTATGCAAATCACTAGATCTTGAGTTTATCCTGGACAACTGATAATATCCCCTTTAAATTTAGTAGGAGAACCATAACTGATGGAGGAAGGTAGAGACCTTTGGTTATACCTACTAGCACATCCTCTCAGTCATCCCCTAACCAACCTCCACTTATGGTGTGGTTAGCTAGGTCTACCATTGACATTTCTAGAGTTATCTATGACCTAATAAAGAACCTAGAAAGGTACTTCCCAACATTCACACTAGACATAGTAATGAATTACATGTGACTTCATACAAAACTTCTCTCAAGATTATGAATGTTGAACATGAGGATGTTGTATGTATGCTTTTATTGTTCACTTTAATGGAAGTGGCATATTATTTTATCTTGAATTTTCCTAAAAGTTCAATTATGGGTTGGGACCAATTTATAAGTATGTTCCTCACTTATTTTTTACAATTCATTAACCCAAGTTTTGTGTATCAAAAATTTGTATGCATCAATAAATAACTGAACAATCCCTTAAGGAATTTCAATGCTAGGTTCCAAAAGATGTATAGTCAAATCATTATTTTTATACAACAAATACCCAATTGGCCTTTGAAATGTATAAAAACACATTATCAATTTTTTTTTTATTAATATTATAGCTACTACATCAAGCAACTTTATTAATTCATGTACTACTACTTCCTCTCAAACTACTACATCAACCAACTTGATGTAGGAAATTTTCCATTCGCCTGTATAACAAACTACATCAACCACCTTGATGTAGTATGTTCTTCCTAAACCAAAATATAATAGTTGATCTAAGATAACATAGTTTATTTTCCTAATCAATTTTAGTACAGTTCAATTTCAACCTTAGTTGATTTACTTCAACATTACACACCTTTATCTTAGTCTAATTTCACTCCTTTAGGATATGATGAGTAGCGCCCAATTTAAAAAAATTCTTGACTCCCATCTTAAATTTATTTCCTCAAACTCATGAATACTTCCCCCTTATCATCATGATTAATTGAGTTAACTTTTATTAAAAATGAACATCCCTCAACCTCCACCTATGGGGTAAAAAGACACTTTATTTGGGTCTAAGGATAGTGTTATTTAATAATTATTTAACCCTAAAAGGATCTATATTGGGGAATCCAGGGTTAAAGGTTATAGAGATAGCTTAATATATAAGGTTGATAAGTTATCTCTATACTAGGCTAATTATATGTTAAACTCAGATATAACATATGTTGAATTTATTAAATTTAGATAGGATAAAAATAGTAAGTATAATTATGCTAGATATGGAAATGACAAAGAAGTAATGTACTTAGATGGCTTTGATGTTGACATTTGTTGATCTATTATAGGTAAAAATCAAACTATAAGATGATTCAAGAATAGTCACCAAATTTTGGATCGAGTATGTTTTTATCCTCAAACACTAGCATCAACCTTAGATAATTGAGTCAATTTTACTATCTAAAATGGACATAAGTGTGTTGTATAATATACCTACTAGAAAAGGATGTGACCACCTAGATGATTCTAGGTTTGTCTTCACCTTCACTCTAGTGAATTCAAATCTTCTTCATGGAATGTTATTCTTTATGAAATTACAAAACCCTAGTTCTTCATCTTCAAGGAAACCTTGGGGGGAAATGTGTTAGTGGTCACATAGTCTCAAGTTGACCTTAAATAACCTTATATTAATGAGTGTTACTTACATATATAATAATTTTAAGAGGGCCTCATAATAATTAAGTTTTCCATTACATGTTGTCTTGCGTATAAATCATGAAATATGTGGAAATCAAGTATAAGAGTGACCTAGATTGTAAATTGTAAAATATAGCTCATGGGTTACTCCTTTAGTACTTTAGACTGGTGTATGTATTTTTCCTATGACTGAATGAGAATAGGATAAAATAGGAAATCTTTACTTTGTTGAGTTTTTGATTGAATGGTTTTGATAGGTTGCCTTGTCTATGCTAGTTGTATGATAGGTGAGTAATGAATGAGGGTTGACCTTGTTTTTATATCAATCTATTTTGAGAATTAACTTGCATTAAATCACTAAAGTTAGCCATCAGGATATGTTTCATTTGAAAATTAGATGACTTTAGGGAATTAGACACTTATGTCTAATTAAGACACCTATGTCAATGTAGGTGTCTATCTAAGATGTTAGTGTTTAAGGAACATGAAAGTATGTACAAGATCATAAATTATAGAGTTGGAAGATAAGTAGGTTTTAAGGATCTTGGGAATGATATAAGTTCTAGGTCATCAACATAATACTTTTCAAACTAGGAGATAGGCCAAGGGGAACAAGATAGAGTATATGTGATACTATTGAAAGTGAGAAAGGTATAAAACTAAGAGGAATAGACATGGTCTAAGTTTCCAAAGTTTAAAATAATGAGGTGATATATAATCCATAAATATCATCTACATTACCTCCCTTAATCTAGTAATTAAATCACTAGTTTAAAGGAGAATATATTGGTATATGGGTGTGTGTAACACACTTTGTCTTTTCTTTAATCTAACTTTAGTGCATTGTTAGTGAATAAATTATAACCAAGAGTATGTTATAGTATATAATTAGTTCATATAATCCATATTTTTAAAATATTTAAACTGAAAGAGAAAGGTTTAAAAGTACACCTATGTATCAATGTAACTACCTTGCATACTAGAAAGTTGATTTGAAATATATATCATTATAAAGCTCTAAAATTGATATTAATAAAAATATATAAATCTATAAAGTTCATATATCTAAGGAGATAGAGAGATATAGAGATACTAGAATGCAAATGACCCTAACCTAGCGAAAAAAGTGAGTTGCCACCTGGTAGTTGAGATTAGGTCAATTGTGAAACCCAATCATACTTATAACTTGGTGAGCATGAGTAAATAATGTCAAATCATACTATCAAATTGGTAAGGCTAGATGATAAAATCAATTATAACCTAAAAAATTGGTGATATTGAGTAGTTTAATCACCTCAACCATACCAAAAGTAAGCCAACTACTATAGTAAATTATATCAATACAATCCATAAAATTACATCATGTTGGGTGATGACAGTCCCTAAGAGTGTTTTTAAATATGAAAATGACTTAAAATTTTTAAATATTAGATTCCCATTATATAAATTACTAACCTTAGATATGTCTCATGTTTAAACTATGTATAAAAATGATACCAATATAGAGAAATTTTCCACAATTATGAATTTGAATTATAGAACTGTGTGCTTTGGCCAACTTGGAAACTATGAAAGTTTGGATAACATTCTTCCAAATCATCCCCCCACTATATATGGAGAAATATAAAACTAAAATAAGTACCAATGTGGAGGACATGTTTCAAAAATATGCCCCTACTAAATTTGGGTGTGTTGAATACTAAATAAGTGTAGAGAACATTCTTCTAGAGCATGCCCATATTGAATCTAGAAACTATGAATGTATGGAAACCATGCCTATATTACATAATCCTACTAAATCATAAAATTGATATAAATGTGAAATACTAAATAAGTGTGGATAACATGCTTTCAAATCATGCCCCCATTGAATCTATAACTATGAATGTCTGGAGAACAAGCTTCCAAAGCATATCCCCACTGAATCTGGGAAACTAATATAAGTTCCAAATGTGAATAACATGTCTCTATGACATGCCCCCATGTATATTCCCCTCCACTTTTAGGTGAGGGAAAATTGGAAACTGATATTTACCTCACCTCACAAGGATAAGACAAATGTATAATCTATGAATGGAATCATGTAGCATATAGAATAATATTATAGGTAAATAGAACATTGAAGTGAATATAAAAATTCAATCACATGAAGGCCTAATATGTATTATAAATATCATGGTAACATCTAGATATTAATAGTACAATATTAAAAATTAAATCAAGCACACACATAAAAACACTAAAAATCAATTCAAAAGGCAATGGTCTAAGGAGATTGCAAACAAGGGGAATGTTCAAATGCCACACAATCAAAGGGACATGACTTAGCCAAATTTACACAAATGCAAGGATGACATATTAAAATTTCCATACAATAAATAATGACATATGCCAAAGTTAAATAAATCATACATAGGTAGGGGGTCACAATTAGGAGAACCTATTCAAATGATCTAAAAATCAAGATAATAGTAAGGCAATACACTCAAGGAAATTCATACAGGATATCATAAAAAACCAACATAAACATAGCATATTAGCTCATGGATAAAATGTGTTATCAAAAAATTCTAAGTGCATATCATATCAATTACCTTGTGAAATATATAATCATGGATGAAGGCATGTGTGACTACATATAAGCTCAAACAAGATAATGAAAGGCGATCCTTGAACCATATAACCTATGATGCCCCCAATGTCCATATGACATATGTAGAATAAAGGCCCAACATATGAAAATAAGAATAGATAATGTATTTTTATATGCCTATATCAAATTTAAGTAGAAAAATGACACACATGTTTATGTATGAGTAATCGATATACCATCCATCAATATGAAACTAACACATAGATGCCAATGAGACAAAAGAGTATGTAGGAACTATAAATGTTTTTGGATTTTTGAATGCTTCTTTTTTTAATTTTTTGTGATTTTTTCAATACTTTAAAAGGAAAATACTATCCTATTATCACATCTAAAGGGTGGTCATAAATATCCCCCCATTATGAATCTAGTGTTATAAGTTGGTGACATTGTCGAGGACCATGTATAGGTGCAATATCTATCACTATAGTATTTGTGATGATTTTTAAATGTAAAATAGGACTATGTGGTCTTAAAGAAATAATAAGAGTAAAAGGAGTAAGGTTTTATGGAACCCATTATCGAGTGCACTATGGTTTACTTGGAATAGCAATAATAAGAACATGTGTAGGTGCTTTGGATATCTAAACATGATGTGTAGTAGATGAGGATTTTATGAAATCCACTATATATCTCTGATGTAATGGTCTCTCAAGTACTAAACACTTGGTAAAGTGGATTTCCTATTGCTTACCCATTTTTAGTGAATTATCCTTAGTAAGATCGATAATTAACTATCTAGGTATAAGTTTTTATTATTCAAGAAGATGCTCATATGGGATTCTACAAATTGTAAATACCTAATTGGCATGAATGTATTTAATGAACCCATGTAATTTGTAAGGTAATGCTCAAAGTTTATGGGTCCTAGTTCTTCCTAATAACATATAAAATATTCTCTTAGAAGGTGTAACTAAAAAATTAGTAACCACATGTGTGGCACTGACTTGTAAAGATAGGTCAATCTGGTGAAGATACTTCTAGGAGGTCCTATCGAATTCTCTAACTAATATAGTAAAATGATGAAAATTATGATGAGTATAACCTAAGTTTGTAAGTAATTTCATGGTGAAAATTTTCTCCCTAACACTATTTTCAATCGTAACACTATGTATAAGGTGATTATCAAGGTATTCTCTAATGAATAAAGAATGCAGATCAAAGACATCATCCTTAATCCCAATGTCTTTGAAAGAAATAGTTGGTATCTAAATCATAAGAAGTGTATGTAATGTATAAGTACCAATACTTTCAGATAATGGGTAACCATAATGTGGTGGATAAGTATGTTCATTATATGCCATTTTCACTTATGTTTCCTTCTTAGAATGGTCTTGAAAAGGATTGTTAATTATTTTATACTTTTGGTGATCACCAGGTTGTGAACCTAATTCCTTGACAGGATCATCAAATGTAATATTTTGGCCATCAAAAATGTCTTTTATATTATGATTCAATCTAAATAATTTGTTCATAAAATGCCCTAGTCCTTGATGATAATCATAATAAGCATTTATATCATATTCTTTGGGTAGAGGTCTATTTATAACAACCCCTATAGGATGAGGGAGAGATATAAGATAAAAATATAGTAGATATGGGAGTAATAAATAAGGAGACTCAATTAATCATTTGAATTATCCTCGATGCATTAAATAGGGCAAGATGATTAGGCTATTGTGAAATGGTAACCATGGTGGTTGCTTCATTTTTAGGCTCAGGAGGTTTTACCTTATAACTTGGTTTGAATGTAAATTTGGCATTGGATATAAATTCAATTAGTGTGTTTGATGAATACTTAATCTTATTCAATGAAATAAGATTCATTCAATGGTCCTATACAATGTGGTATAAGTCATTAAAATACTTGAACTTATTGAAAACAATGAACTCATGTAAAGGAGTAATAAATTTTTTCTTGAATGTGTCTTGAAACTCCTTATCTACCATAGGATTTGCCATTTTAACCAACATTATCTTGTATCTAAAGTCATATTAATTGATAGGTTCATTTATTCCTTGTTTGATTTTGGAAATTTGAGCATATAAAACCTTTTCAAAAATATTAATGAAAAAGTGTGATAAAAACTTATATGCAAGAGTTTTAACACTTTCATAGATTAGAGAGGTAAATCATAGGACCATATCAAAACATACTCCTTGACACATGGGAATAATTTGGTCAAAATTTTATCAATGGAGGAATAGTCAAGGCATATTTCATAAAAATATCTAATAAAATTTTCAAGATCACCCTTTCCATCATAAAATTTCAACTTAGGTGCAACAAAACTAGTTGAAAAAGAGTAAAAGGATATCTAAAGTGAAAGAGGGTTATGTAACACATCTTGGGAATCAATGGCATAAGGATATTTTCAAGTGTTTTTTTCAATGATTATAGCCTTATCCTCCAATGTTTTTATAACTTGAAGGAGTGTTTGAACTCTGGACCCATTTGGATTTAGATTAAAAATTTGAGTGGTTACCAAAGGGGATGTAATCATGGTTAAAATAGTCATAAAAATTGGGATTTGAGCTGGAACATTTATTAGCCTCGTGGTAGATGTAGAATAGTAGTTTTAAGAAAAAAAGGTTAGAATACATAATCTATGACTCCACTATATGTAGGTAGATTGATTGGTATGGAATCATTTATGATAATTTATAAGGACTCACCATCAATAGGTGAAGAAGACTTAGTTTTATCATGTTTACCTATTTCATCTCTTGTAACATAAAAAATGCATCCATTAAGCATTTGTTATTATTGATATGAGTAATCAATATTAATTTATCTTCCATTTGGAAGTAGGCTTTTGCAATAAAATTTTCCATTACTTTTACAAATGAAAATTTTAATATTGACAATAAAGTACACTAATCAAGCAAAATAAAAAAACCTTGATTTCCTTAGTGTTTGATGATCAAGTATAAAGTTCACCAAATTTTTAACCCTAAAAATATATAGATTTGGGTATTTATGTTTAAATGGGATATAAATATCCTAAGTTATAGGGGTGAGAAACTATCTCTATGGTAGTCTAATTATATGCTAAAATCAAATATAACATATGCTAAATTTATTAAATTAAAATAGGCTAAAAATAGTAAGTACAACTATGTTAGATATGGAAATGTCAAATAATTAATGTACTTATTTGGTTCTAATGATAAAATAATTATAGTTATAGAATAAGTAAAAAACCAAACTTAAAGATGATTCTAGAATAATCACCAAATTCTGGATTGAGTACCTTTGTAGCCTCAGGCACTAGCATCAGCCTTGGATGGTTATATTGATGCTGCTATCTAAACTTGACATGATTTTAGTATACATAATACATATTGGAAAAGGATGACACCACCTAGATTATTCTAGGTTTGTCCTCACCTTCACTCTAGTGCATTTAAATCCAAGTCATGGACCATCACTCTTCATGAAATTATAAAATTGTAGTTTTTCATCTTCATTGTGACCTTGGGGGAAGATGAGTTAGTGGGAACATAGTGTTGAGCTGACCCTAAATACCCCTATATCAATCATCACTTCATACATAACCAATAATTTTAAGAGTGCATTGGATTGATGTAGTTATCCCCTATATATAAGATTATGTGTGAATCATGCAATATGTGGAAATCAAGTATCATAATGACCTATCTTGTAATATAGAAAATATATATCTTGGGATAAGCCTATGAATGATATGAGAATTAAATAAATTAGGAAAGTTTTACTTTGTTGAGTGTTTGATTAAATTATTTGCATAGGTTTCCTTGGTCTATACCAAGTATATACTAGGTGAGTAATGAATGAGGGCTGATCTTGTATTTATATCAATCCCTTTGAATAAGTAACTCATATTAAATTACTCAAGTAGACCATTCATATATGTTTCATTCTCAAATTAAAATACTTTAGGGAATTAGACACTTGTGTTGAACAAAGTCACCTACATCGATGTAGGTGTCTATCTAGGATAATAGTGGCTAGTGAGTAAGAAAGTAGATATAGGATTAGAACTTGTAGAGGTAGAAGATAAGTTGGTTTTAAAAAAATTGGGAAAGATAGAAGGTATAGGTCATCAACATAAGCCTGGTCAAACCAAGAGATAGATCAAGGCAAACAAGATAGAGTAGATGTGAAACCTATAGAATTGGGAAAGGTCTAGAATTGAGATGAAAACCAAGGTCTAAGTTTTCTAAATACAAGATTGAGGTGATATATAATCCATAAATATTATCTAAAACAATGTGAATAATTTTTCATTTATTTTTATGAAACTTTGGATTTCTCTCTCCCACTTACATTCCCTATTCTTCCATGATCCCTAATGAAATCCTACTTCATGATGATCCTCCTTTATTCAGTAGTTTTTAATTTTTATAAATTCAAGTCAAGCATGCCTTGATGGATGAAGGGTCAGGCACTTCTATTACCTACCTTGATTTCATCAAAACTCTTAGATACTATGAATGTAATATTAAATCTATCTAAATAATGTGCCAATGATATTATCAAATAAAAATGACTCCTCTTGGTTACATTTAGATTCATATCATAGTCCATCTGATCATAGTTAGAGTTAAGTTCATGATTTTTAACTTTACACTATCCTATAACATTTTACTTGGTTAACCCTCCACCCATTGCATGATAATCATAACATATTCTACATGCTAGTGTTCAAATTTCCATACAATTGTGATATATAAAATATTCAAGGTGATAATAGTCCTTTAAATTTCCAAAAAATTTAGGAACATGGTGTTTTTAAAATACCTACCCTTAAAACCTTTCCTAGCATCCCATTCCATGAATTTCAATGTTTCAACTATCCTAGCAATTATAACTATAGCTATAATGGTCACCCTAAACTTGTGGTAAACATATAACCTAACCTCTTATATTTTGATGATGACAAGCCTAATGAGATCAATCTTAAGATCAAGACCTTAGATATCCCTCCTAGAATTATCACTCAATGACCCCTTCTTTTTTACGTCATTCTTGTAAGAAGTTGATTGATGAGTTTACCACTTTAATAATTATACCTACTAAGTTAGTTCCCCACTCCTCCTCGAGTGATAAAGTGATTGATGCCTTCCATATTGATCTCCATACACTTGATAATGATTATGTCTATTATTTATGTGATCCTTTATTATTAGGATATGCCCAAGCTAATTATGTATATATAATTCAGTATCAATCTTATTTGCATCACTATCATGAGTTTACTTTACATTTACATAGTATTAAGCTAGTTTATGTTGTTCTTTTTCCATATACTACACCTAAAATTATTTATCCTTCAATTGATGTTCATAGTTCTAAGGTGGATAAGGTAACAACTTATTCAAAATTTTATCTAGTAACTTATGAGATTCTTTAGAGTATGCTCCTATATCATGCCTTGATAATAACATAACATTTTTCCATATTTTTGATCCTTAAATCATCCTTCCTCACAATATGCCATCCACTCTACTCTGACCTACACTAAGTAAATATCCTATAAATTTAGATATAACACATAGTTATATACCTACTCTTAAATTCTTTGATTATGAAAATGATATATTTTATGAGGTCCTATCTAGGACCTGACACGACTCCCCTATTATATAATGGGCATATGAGACCTATTGTGAGTTTCATAAAATAGTTAGTCATTGGGCCAAGGATTATTGCACATATTAGAGATTCCTCACACAATAGTAGTCACATGATTCAATTCCTACTACATATAGTTGACCTCCACATTTTTCTACTCCTAATCATAAATTTTACTTTCATGGTATGACTGCACATACTTTGACTCACTATCAAGATCTTTGATAGTACATGGATGTGATTCCTCTCTAACAAAACCAACCTTATAATGACTAGAAACTAACACTTCCTAAGATATCACTAGATCACATCCCCAAATTTAAGTCTATTTTATTTTGCATCAGTGTGATACACACCATACATAATATGTAGAGTACTCTATCATCTTTTTTATGATTTACTGAGGCCTACACCTTAAAATTCTTAGTAGTTCTCAAATGGTCCTTCTCAAATGAAATATCACCTTTATCCTTGACCTACACCTTGTTATAGATCATAGGATATCATCCACACTTAAGTATAGGTTCCTCACATTTATTATCCTTCACAAGTTTCAACATGTCATTTTCCTTTTTTTAATCCTAATTTATCCCTAGAGCTTGTATGCTAGGAAGTTATCACATGACTCTATATGAAGATAGACAATACTATGGTTAGAGATAGATTTCAGTTACACTAGGATTTACTTGATGTTATTGATGATGTATGTAGATATATATATCAACATTTGTGATCAAATATATGTGTCATATCATATTATTATTCAATATTTCATATGATTGGATTTGAAAATTACATTTCATTATGGAATTTATGATTCTTTTTGTATATATTTTGCTTACATTATGTTCATATTTAAATTCAAAACTTTAATTTTCAACATTTAATTTAAATTTGTGATATATTGTTTACAATATTGTTTCCTTGTTAATCTTTGTATACTTACTTTTGGCCTTTATTTCTACATTAGATCTTGGGTAACACCTTTAGGTTTTATTTAATAATTATTTCCTTTTGTCTCTTTGTGATTCATTGATGATCATTTACAATCCCTCTATCTTTGGGATGATTGTTTGTATTCCCCCTCTTTTGGGATGATTACTACCTTTATTGGTGTTGGTTCTAGATTGATTGAATATTATTTTAGATTCATAAAAAATTAGATATCATAGTGTAATCATGTCCATTTTTTAACATTATTTTACCTCTTTATGGTCATCTATGATAATATCCATCATTGTATCACTTATTACATTAATGGATCTTTCATAATCCACATATTACCCTTATTTATTTTCACTTAAGGCACACATAATACATTTTTGAGATTGCACACATATATATGGGAAAGTATGGGAATATTTAGACACCATTTTATTTAAGTCCTATTTTATAGTGGCCAAGATTAATATTTTTTATGTTCGTTATGTATTCCACTCATTCTTGGTTTTATGAATCCATATGGAGAAGAAATATAAAAATCCACAAAATTTAAAATCCATATCATACCAAAAAAATGCAATGATCAAAATGCAAATAAAAAGTCAAATCACACCAAAATATGTGATATCTGTTTAGCACATCTCTTTTCCTAATCTAAGATCAACCCTCATGGTTGGCCTCATACTAGAGATGAGGTCCATTAGGATGTATTAGGCTAATAGACTAGGTTAGGAAGTCTCATTATATCATAGTGCCACCCACTTTCTCACAAAACTTCCCAATATTTATAGTAGACTGATGGATCTGTAAGGGGTCCTTAGGAATATGGAAAAAATTATGGGAAGGTAGGGCCATTTTTATTTTCATGTATATAGTCTTCATGGGATGATCCATGTACTTCACTTATTATCTCAAGCTTCATGTTCACTAGTCAAAGTGTCATATGTCCTTGATGTCACTAGTTTTTAGCTTTGGCTACTCATTTAGTGTGCCTCATTTGAGTTAAGGATGTTCACATAACCTATGTAGTTCCTCACATTCCATATTTATATCATATTTTTATAATATTCCCATTTATGGGTATCAATTTTCATTGGTCATATCCTTTTTCACATTTTCCTACCTTCACCTCTTGGATTTCCTTTTCTAATTTTCAATATAAGACCTTGGATAAGACCAAGCCTTCCTCAAAAATGCCCATTTTATCACATAATTTAATTACACTTCTAGGTTATCCATGTTTTATTTCTAGACTAATGCCTCAAATAAGATTAGGTTTTCCTCACAAACACCCATCACCATTGCTTACCACACCATCTCATTGTCAGCTTAATCATGTCTTCAAGTGGTTATGATTTCTTACATCACATTTTAGTGAAATAAGTAAGTTTGATTAGTCTTTAGATTTTATTTTTTTTCATTTTTTCATCATGTTATTATTTTATTTTTTTAGATTTCACTTATTTTACATTAGAAAATTTCCATTCTTACATGTTTTCTTTTAATCTTTGACTTGATATGCTTGTCTTACATTTTGATTTACATTCCAAATTTTTAGTCTTTCATTATTTATTCACTTTTGATTTGACACACTTATTTTACATGAGGTTATATTCATTTACTTACATATATATTTTTATTATATTGATATTTCATTTATTGACAATGTGTTACATGCTTTTTCACATGATCTAGCATGTTTTACATTCATTTTTCATTAGATTTTAAACTTTTTGTTATAACTTAATCTTCATGATCCTAGATTACCAATTTTGTAAGTCATTTAATCAAATTTGATATTTTTCCATTTATATTTTAACCATCCTACATATGTATGCATTTTTTTATATTTTTAGCATTGTATCCCTAGGGTTTCTTATATACAAGTATTGCACCATCCATGATCAAGACTATGATACTTACATCTAGTGATTCAATAGAAAGGTAAGTAAAGGTAGGTTTTTATGGGTTATTCAACACATCGACTTAGGTAGGATGTAAACCCATATAACCTATGTTTAAAAGAGATAAAATCTTCCCAAGGTTTACTAATTCTAGGTCTTAGCTTGCAAGTTAGTTGAGTGGTTAATGTAAATATTTTCCATTTGAAACGGACTATTTAGAATAGACTCAGATAAATGATATGTGTGATTCTATGGATGAATTTATTATATAATCAATAAAATTAATTTGTTAATAAGATGTAGTTTATTCAATATTTATTCATTGCATATATGGATTCAACAATGCATCATCAATAATTATAAGTTATGCAATTAAGATAAATTTTGTAAATATGGATTGAAACATTAGATCTATTATACATAATCTAATAGATGGATTGAAAAAATAAAAATACAAGGGTAAAAAATAAATGTAAGCCTATTTTCTAGTTAGAATAATTCTAATTCATTTGACTTAGATGAGCTCCATGAAACCAATTTGTGTTTTGGATATTATGCACATAACCATGAACATAGATGATGCAAGAGTTTGAGGTATTTATCTATGAATAAATATGGACAAAATCACCACATAAATGCATATATATTGAACAATAATATTCAATTCCTTTCAATTTATTGCATATTTTCTTGAAAATCAATGTTTGGATCCACCAAAGTAAGGATATTTACAAAAATGCTTCATAACAACATTTCTCACAAGAAAAACTAACTTATAAAAATAAGAAATTGTAAAATGAAAGTGCTTGTTCCTATACCATAATTCTCTAACACTAATAAACTAAACCCTAATTTTGTCCTACTAGTGGCTTTATTTAAACCTTTAACAATGTAACCAACTAACTATGTTTTTACAAACATTAAATAATAGGTCCCAACTAAGGCACACATTCAATGTGTGGTTATATTCTTAGTAACAACATCTCTTTTTAGTATATCCTTTTCTCAATGTATTATATGTTTGGGCAAGTTCTATCTTTCAACTATGAATATTTTTCTTTAATCAAATACTTCATTATGGTAATCATTATTAGTTGAGGCATTTTTGTCTTGTGATCCTCATCTATTTAATATTGATTATCCAAAATTTGTTTGAATTCAATCCACTATCTAACATACTTTGAAATATATCTTTATGGTCATTTTTTTACTTGCCAAGGGGACATTCAATGACTACATAAAATCCTATTGCACTCATAGTCCAATTCATGGATTTTGATGAGAAAAATAGGGAAAATGGGCATAATTTTCAAGCTTTGGTATTATTCATATAGGTCCATGTATTTTCCTTCAGAATGTTACCTTTATATGTCCACTTATTTATAATTAAAAGAAGCTAGTGTGTCTCTGATATGCAGGGATTGTCCAATGTCAATATCTTAGTACTTCATATTCTATTGAGAGACTAGATCACCTTAACTTTTATTTGAAAAATGGTGCAAATGGATCTTAACATGTGGAAATATCACACTCACTTAGAGATTTGTGATCTCTTGGTCTTTGGTCAAAGGTCTTGGATCTATGTCCAGTTTGCTTTGGAGGAGTGAAGACCCATAATGTTGGCATATGGTCATGTTTTGGGGAACCTGAGTTTACAGAGAGAAAATAACCATTTAAATTCAAATATAAGGACTATCTATTATATTTAAACTCATATACTAGTTGTAAGATCTATAAATTTAATAAAATTGACTAACGAAAAATTCACTTGAATAAAAATATTGTAAAATCAATAATTCAGAAGGGGATTTTTTCCAAGAACATGACTCATCCTTTCAATTTGAAAAAACATTTATCTTTTGGATCAAAATGATAGAAATAATAATTAGTTTTATAAATTTAAATATATTTTAAGTGATAAATTGAGCTCAAAATCCAAATAATTTAGCACATTTAAATAGTTGGGTCAAAATGAAATGGTGTACTAGGTCTATGATAGTTTTGAAGGGCCAAACAACCATCAATTTTAAGTAGGTGGAGTGTTGATGTGGATGCCATGGTTTTTCCAAGTTTTAAATTGATTTCATGTATCATCCACTCACTTAATCTTTGTATAATAACATTTATTTGGGTTGATGACCTATAATATTATGGTGAAATAGGATCTTGACACACATATTCATCCCATTCACATGAGGCTTAATATTAGACTTAAAAATATACAAATTACCATGAGGCCCAAATAAATATCACTTAAAAATATCATAGGCATCCATAAGATTAACTATCATTGAGAAGATTACTTATTACCTTATGGACTCAAAGAAATGGGATCACACCACATGGATTGATCTCACACTTTTGGGAGGACTGAAGGCCTAGGCACATATATCTATAAGTTAGAAATGATTGAGTAACTTAGGTCATGACACTTGTCCAAATATTAGTTTCTTAATAGGGTAATGGATTATCAAAGAGACTCAAAACTCTTAGGGAAGTGAGAATGTAATATTTTGCCACTTGTCATGATCCCACTTACCTACAAGATTTAACCAAATAACTAAGGCAATAAAAAGGCCTAGGAAATATAGTAAATTACAAGTGTCCACTCCTCACTTTCTCAGTGACTTTTAAGAAACCTAGGTGACTATTATTTATAAAAAAAGAGATATATTTTTGAATTTGAATTCAAACCTTGAGTGAAATAAACTAATGAAAATTAGAAGAAAAGACTAAAAGAAAGAAATTATACATGAATAAAAATCCTGTCTCACATTAACAATGAAACTATCTCATTATTTTAAAAATGACTAAGACTTAGATCAAAATAAAAAAATACTTAGCTATAATGAATTAAAAAATGGGAAAACATGGATCAAATTATTATAAAAGAGACTATTGCATATTCTAGCCACCCGTGATCCCTATATCACTTGCACACTTGGAGAGGGCTATGTTTTTCAAAAAACTAGTTGAGTATGATATCCTTGCATGCATCTCATGATGATTAATTGAGTTCAAGATTGGGAATTGATGAGTCATTGAGGTTATTTTCACTCTTGCTTCATGAAATGAGTCATGAGGTCATTATTTTAGTCATAGATTGTATTAGGCATATTAGAGAGTTTATTGGCATGATTTTCAATGTATGGATGTGTGTTAACATCTCAAATCTTGACCAACCTCTGTTCATGTCCAAAGACACCCAAACTACTACTTAAAGCCTAATGTGTCAACCTAAAGCCATGATGTCCTAGTGAAGCCTAATTGATATTTGAAGCTATGAGATGTTATTCAAAGGTGAATACCTCCATAATGAGATTATATGGCATATGATAGGGTCATATCATCCTTTTTGAGGTCCATACCATGGTTAGTGTATTATGATATACATAATCAATATAATTCAATTAATCCAGAAGTATTCATGATCCCTCATATGGTCTAATCACCACTTTTCAATTAAAATAAAAGTCATGATCAAGGAAAATTATTCATAGGAGTGCTTTCCAATGAGCAGTAAAGTCAAAAGAATCCTTGAGAAACATGATAAGTCATGAACACATCAAAAGTTCCCAAAAGGTGCATTTGAGGATATAAAAGCTTAGGAGGGCATACTTGGGTCATTAAATCCATTTTAAGAGAATTAGCCATTCTAAAAGTTTCAAAATGTCATCTAATGTTTGAAAAAACCCCTCTACGATCTCCTCCAACTCATATCAAGTGGTCAAAAGGCATTGAATCTCTTGATTTCCATATTTTATTAGCTTTTTAATGTTTTTTAACCCTCTCAATGTGGAGATTATAATTGATAATATCTACACAATTATGATATAAATTAGGATCATGGCCTCTTCATTGTTTTAGTAATGTTTTATAGGTTTGATGAAAAATTCTTCAATTCCAAAACACCAGATTCAAGGTATCACCATATTTTCAAAGTTTAGAGTTTCAAGGATGAGATTTCAATCATGTTTTGAAGGTTTATTCAAAGCTCCAAGGAAGAGAACACCATGGTTTTGGAGGTTATAGTCTCAAAAAATTATAAGTAGGTTATCTAATGAAGAGAAGATCCATCCATGGAATAAATGGTGTGTTTTAGGAAAGATATCATGAATATTAGTCATGAACATGGGTTGAAAACCTAGAAAGTTCAAGGTTTTGGCCTCAAAGGTACATGATTATTGGTATTTTTATTTATTCATGTCTAGAGAAGAGATTAAAAACATTCTTGAAGAATTTGAGAGATGTTTCAATCCCTTCATGGTGCCTTAACATGCATAACCAAGCATAAAAGCTTTCAAACATGAAGTTTTTTAATGAGATTATAGGTTTTGCAAGGATTTTATGGAAGTTTTAGGTCCACCATGAGATTAAAGTTATAAAATAGAATTAAAATAGGGTATGTTTCATCATAATAAAACATAAATTAGCCTTCAAGTATTTTTACATAGTTTATAGGCCTCAAAATAAGGCAAAATAGATCCAAGATCTCCTTTGTAAGCACCTACAGGCTATCTTAAAGGATGTGATACTTTTGATCAAGAGTTGTATGGGATAGTATGACCATAGAAATAAAATAAGAAGGTATTAAAGGATCCCTTATAGGTTTTATAAGGAATCAATAATAAAACATGTTATGAATCATCTTTAAGGAGCTAAAATAGACTAAAAATAATCTCAAATAAGGCACAGTCTGAGGTTTGATTTCACTTCTCTTATTAAATGGGAAAAAATGGATCATGAAGGATGTTAGAGGGTATAATTATTATCATTCCAAGTCATTATACTAGATGGTAGAGTTTCAAACCATGTCAAATAGCTAAGGAAACCATTAACTACTCTTAAACCCTATTAAACCTTATAAGCTTGAGATTTCACTTTTAATGTTTTAAAGCATGATAAAGTGAAGTAAAGGATGGTTGAAGGTCTAGAGTGATTAAAAGATTATTATATAACACATATACATAATTTATAGGCTCATAATAGAGTCAAAGGTTAGGTTTTTAATAATGTTTCAAGCTTATAAATAAGTTACAGGCTTACAAACACAAGAATGGAGGTTTATTAACATATTTTGAGGTGTTTCTCACTTGAGTAAAGGTTAATAAATGGGTAAAAGATATATTACATGCATAAAATACTCTCTGATCAAGTTGAAATACATGAGGAGTCTTTAGAAACCATGCTCAAAGAGGATTTAAGATGGAAAAAGAGATCTACAAGTCTACCACCAAAATTAAGGTTTTCAATGCATTTTTGAGATATTTTTCTTGAAGATGGGGCCAGAAGCAAGCCTAAAAAATGTAGACATCCAATTCCTAACACCATTTGTGTTGAAATTGTCAATCTTACTTGAATCACACTCAAATGCACGTTTTAGGTCAAAATCCATAAAATGCCCTAAATAGTTAGAAGTTGTCACTTACAAGTAATAGTTTAGGTCATAGTATCCCTGAATAGGGAAATACATTTTATGGGCAAACTAACTTTGATTAGATCATTTAGAGTCAAAATGGCCATTTTTCCATTTAGTGCTCTGGATCACTCTTTTCTTCTAATTCATTGGTACACCTTGTGTATCTTTGTTATTTTTTGTTGGCAACATCCTAAATGGGAATACGGTTCCAATGCATCTAACGTCACCTTATAATTCTTCCCAAATCAAATTAAGACCTAGTAATATGACTTTTTGACCATTTTGATTAATTGAGGGCCAATTTTCAAATAATTGCACAAATGTTGATTAACCTTGTTTAAGGATAATTAATCCAAATCAAGAGCTTAAGTGGATTTTCCATGAAAGTTGTTGAATATTTCTTTTTGATGATTCTTATTATCTGCATCACCTATTGACATCATCTATGAGGTGGCATCCATCAAGCCATAAGTGCATAAAATATCAAGATTATGGGTCACCCATGCCTAGTCAATGCCTCTCATACCTCTTTAATGATTATTTATCTTGAAGGTGATTATATATTTAATTCCAAATATTAGGATTATCCATGGATGCACATCTCAATCTTGAGATGGACGGTCATGGTTGATCCTAACCAATCTTAAAAATATATAAATAGAGAGGCCATGGACATCATTTCTAAGCTATTTTGGTATAAGGTTATTATACTTGAATATCTTCAAAGCTTAAATATTTCAAAGCTATAATGCTAAATTGTTTCCAAAAATCTTCATTGATAGGCTAGTTTAGTGATTTACAATCAAGATCTTGGGTTTTATGGATTGTTCTTGAGGTATTGGAGGAGCTTACAACCAATGTTGACAAAGACAAGGATGTTTGATCAAGGGAAAACATGTTTGTGAGCCACATGGGTATGGTGAATCCATCTGGGAAGGTAATATGGTATGGATTTATTTCATTTGCTTCTTTCTATCCTTTGTAATTCCCATAAGAATAGATAGGCTTAGGTAATTATTTATTTATGCTTGTTTCATTTTTTATGGACTAATGCTTGACAAACTTGCTTTGTAATCCTCTCTACATCTTGGCATGCTTGGTTGGACTATACACATCCTACACCTGAAGGAGATCATTTTCCAACTTTAAAATATTTATTTAAGACTTTAAAACTCTTGAAAATTGATTTTCTAACTTTATTTTACCATTTTTGGTTCCCACAATTTTTACACAATAACTGATGTCGACAGAAATACTAATATTGATTACCTTACCTAACTGACATTAGTCAGTACAATTGACATCAGTTAGATATGGGTTGGCTATAACTGATGTCGATCACTATATTTTTCTATAAACATAGACCTAAGACCTAATTTTTTAAAGTTTGTTGTTTTAAACTCAAAAGAGCTTCAAAGCTAAAGGAAATGCTAACAATTTTGTTGTAGGACCAAGTGATATTTTTTATTAAAACATGTTTAAATCATTTTTTCATGCTTAAATTTTGATTAGGAGCTTTGTTTTGGTGTTTAACGGAGAATTTAGGTGTTTTTGGTTAATGATTTTCAAATTTTACAACTAAGACCAAGGGTTTAAATAAACACCACCAAACATGTCATTGGGGTTTTAAAATTGAACACACTTGTCAATTCTTGTTTAAAATAGTTGTTTAGTTGGATTTTGTTTGGAAAAAAGAGGAATGTTGCATGTATACTCTTCCATTTGTCCCTTATAGGGAACCCTTAGAATCAAAAGTGCCATTCCTATTACAAATAGCCTAGTCCAAGGCTTAGAAAGAATGTCACCTAAAACACTCCCCAAAAACATGCCAAAGTTTAGGTGATCTTGAAAATGACCCTAAACACTTTCTATTTTATGCTTTCTTTATTTTCATGCAAACTTGTCTTGTGAGGGGGATGCCATTACCTCTCACAATTTCTTTAGGGAAGATTTGACCCAAGGTTTCACCTCTTGGCATTGACTTCATTTGACTCCTTTAGAGTAACACATCGGACGTATATGCATTTAGACATCATACTACACTGAGTGAACAATAGGATGTCATGGTTGTGAAAAGTACTACACATTTTTACAACTAGCCAATGTCATGGTCACCCAATTTTTTTGTTTGCATTTTTCATCATTTGACATGAAAGTCATTGTGCAATTGATTCCCCTAGAATGATCAAAACCTTACTAGTTTAGTAGACCCCACTTTGCCATACCTTGTTAGTTTAGACTTAAGACGTTTGTTTTTTTTCATTAGCTTACTTGGTCTTTATTTGTGTCTAAAACTACTTGTTAACTCAAATAACTTAACCAAAACACATTGTCCTTAATTTTCTTGAGCAATGGAGAAGTTGCACTGTCTAAATGGAAAATTCATCTTTTCCTTGTTCAAATTATTATCAAAAGTTTTGTATCATGTCATCCACTTTGGCATAGTTATGTTTCCCAATTGAGTCTAGATATTTTACCCAATTTTTGTAAATCCTTCATTTATCATCCACATTCAAAATTGAACCTTTTTGAGTTCTAAGGGTTGGTGCATCAAAGTGGGTTCACCATTTGTGCACTAGGATTGTTTTAACTTGAGTTCAAATTTCTATTTGGATTGAAGGTCATTTATTAAGACTCAAAATCACATTATCATCTTGGTGGATTCAAGTCATATTATGTATCACTTATGCTTTGATTCCTAGAATATATTTTGTCCTACTAGAATCATGTGGCAATGTTATGCTGCCCATTTGGTCATAGCTTTATACTTAGTGATTCATGTATGTTTTTACATATTGAGTTGCTTAGTTCATTTTGTCTTCTTTGTAATTTGAAGAGCTTTCCTCTAAAATTATAGGGTCAACATGTCAAATTTGGAGCTAGTTTTTAAAGTGTGGGTGTATCACAAAGATCTAGGCTTTGGAGTACTAGTTTTCACCTTAGGTCTTTGAGTTACCTTATTATCTTATTATCTATATGTTTCAACTTTACCAAATGTTGATTAAACTTGTGAACTAAATCTTCTAAATTATTCATGGTTTCAAACCACCATCCTTTTATAGTCTCATCGGTACCTTGGTTATTTTTGTAAGAGAGAGCCAAAGCACACTTTGATTGGTTGTTAAAAATTGGTCCAAAGTTAGTCAAACACACAAAATAACTCTTTTTGGACATGACTCAAAGGTTCACTCATAGTGGGGCCTCTTATGGCCTTCGTTATAAATATGAGAAATAATATGGTGGTCAAGATATCCCTATTGTTTTTTATTATATCCCCATAATAGTAGGATTTTAAGATGATTACAATGAATATCAACCCCAAGAAGATTAAGATGAAGCCCTTCTTAGATTGATAGAATCAGGTGCTAGACTACCTTCTAATTTTCCTATGAAACAATTGCATACCTTAGTTAGAGGAAGAGAACAATTATGGAAAGAGCAATATTTTGGATAAATAGGCATACCTTATTTATCTAACAAAGGAAAGGAAATACAAATAGAGTCAAAACCCACAAATCTGGATCTTCTAGCTAAGATCAAGATAATAAGCCAGTGATAGGCAGATCAACTTATCATAGACTTAATAGACTCCCTAGTTGCCACTTCAATTCAAAATTATGCTTCAAAATAACATGAAGATATGGTTGAAAGTATGAAACAAGTATTGGATGAGAAAATTACCATAGTGGATGAAGGAAATATAAATAAATAGTTAAAGTCACAAGAGACATTACAAAGTGTTCCATTTGATATAAAACATACATTCTTCAATCATCATGAACCTCTTGTTACTTTACAAACTCAAAAACCCATACATTTAGTTCAAATTGAGGAAATAACCCAAGAAAATTTAGCTATTTCTTTTCAACCAACCCAAATATTTGTAAATAAACATAGAAATTTCCAAAATCAATAGTGCAAAACAATCAAATTCAGGGAATGTTTTACAATACAAGAATCAACGGTCTATGTTCTCAACTCAAGTAGAAAATCAAAACCAAATCATGGATCAAAAGGTAAATGCTCCCTATAGATCCACCTAGAACCAAGGGCACATTCCACCCCAATAGTAATAAAACCAGGGGCACATTTGACCCCAACAATAACAAAACTAGGGGTACATTCCACCCCAATAACAACAAAACTAAGGGCACATTCCACCCCAATAGTAATAAAACCAGGGGAACATTCCACCCTAATAGAATCTTATCCACTCCAAAAATTCACTAAACATGCAAGAATATAACTCTATGAAGGAAATTGTCGAAAGATTGGAGATGAATAATAGAGTCAAAAAGTACAAATTTGATAAGATATGCCCATATCCATTCAAATTATCTATTCGCCAAAACCCATTTCCACCTCATTTTTAGGCATCCAAATTTCAAAAATACAAAGGGAAATGAGATCTACATGAACACATACAAGCATTCTTCATCTTATGTCAAGAGGTTGCTTATAGTAGCGAGTACTTACTATGGCTATTTATATGAATTTTAACAAGACAAACTCTTGATTAGCTACTTAAACTACCCAAGGGATAAGTTGTGGATTGGAATGACTTATCATAATTTTTTTTTAACCATTTATCATATAACATAGAACATAAATTTACCATTTTTGACTTATGCAAAGCAAAGCAACGTGATGGTGAAAGTTTCACTACATATCTGCAAAGGTGGAGAGCATTGGTACGCTGATTTCAACATAATTTGCCAGATAAATAGTTGGCTGATATCTTTGCATAGAATTTACATACTAAAGTTGTGCATAATATACAATTAGCTTGTGCTAACTCATTTTAATAAATTATTGACAAAGGAGTGCAGATTGAGAAGGCTCTTATTGCTAGAGGACTTGTTAAGATTTTTATGCCAAGACAAGCATCTAATAAGACTAAATCACCATCTCCTCAAATAGTTATGTAGGATAAGTCTAAGGGATTTCAAAAAAATAAGAACATGGTTGTAAATGGGGTGATAGAAATAAAACATGTACAAATGGTATAGGCTATGCCTCCTCCAAATGCACAATTAACTCCCCCAAATCCACTACCTACTTTGTAGATATAACCTCCACAAAGAACATTTCATAATAATTTTAGAGTATTTATCAAGCTAGGAGAATCAGTTAAAATAGTGTTACAAAATCACATTGTATCTAATTTAATTATATGGCTAGTATCAAGTCCATTTCCTCAAGATCAACCAAAACTAGACTGGTACAAAGAGAATGAATGGTGTAACTTTCATCATGGTGCATATCATTGGATTCAATTATGGCATATTACTGAGGACTTTACTGAAAATGGTGAGCTAGAAATTAAGTTAGCCCCTAATTAGGACACAAATCAGGATATGGGAATCTATAAAGACCCATTTCCTCGACATGATCCACCACCACCAAGGAACAATCAAAATGGTCACAATCAAAGACAGAGGTAAAATCAAAACCAATAACAAGGTTATAATTGTAATGAGCATAATCAAGATCATAATGCCCACATTAATAATGTGGCTTATAATAATGTACCTTAAAACTACAATAACACTATGGGATGCATTTTTGCAACCCATATTTCCATTGTTATTATAACACCACGTGGCCAATCTTGTGTTCCTCATAACATGAGACCCATCATTATAGGGTCATTACCCTCTCCCCTTAGTAATACCATGTTAAGTTTGCATCATCATGTTACTACTCCATTTGCATAGGTTACTAATCCTAAACAATATTATCATTCTTCTAATTATAAAGGCTCTTTACTGACCCAAAATTATCAAAACATTGTTAATCACCTGTAGGTCACCATCTAAGGCCCTTTACCTCACTCTTCTAATTATAATGACTCCTTGCCACCTATAGGTTGTGTAGTTACAAATAGACACCCATGAGTTACCATCCAAGGCCCTTCACCCACTTGTTTCCATAAACCCAATGAGAACATTTTTCCAATGGTTCTAAAGACAAATGCTATCCCAATGAAGACTAAACTAGTTCAATCCACATTTAAAAGGCATTATAGTATAATGGATCAATTAGATAAAGCCCTTACATAAATTTCCATATTAAAAATCTTGCAGACATCTGATGTCCATTAAACCATATTCAACAAACTTTTTTAAGAGTCTATTATGCCTAATGATATAAACCTCGATCAGTTCTATAATCTAGTTGGATATTTGTCTTCATTTTAACAAATCACTTTTGATCAAAAGGACATATCCACCCTTGGCCCAAACCATAATAACCCACTAGACATTGAGATAATAATTGTGGATCACAAGATCAAGTGGGTTCTTATAGATAATGGTTCAGGACTGAACATCATATCTCTTAAATTGGCATGACAATTGGGTTACATGGACAAAGATATTCAACTAGAGAGTATTACAATCAAGGCTTACAACAACACTAGGAGGGAGTCATCTAGTAAAATTTAGTTTCCAGTCATGGTTAGGTCTATTTTCATCACACATTATTCTATATTATGGATATTGAGCTTCCTTATAACATACTTCTTAGTCATCCTTAGATCCATGAATAATAGGTACTTCCATCTACTCTTCACCAATGCCTTAAGTTTCCCCATGATGGGATTGAGGTTACTATTCTCACTGATCAATAGACATATTAATACTATAAACATCTTGAATTAGAGTTTTATAATTATAATTATTGCCCAAGTTCCGAATTCATTGTGAAGAATAAAAAAGCCATCATTTCTCATCCATCTCCATCTAATTATATAGACCCTAGTGATCTAGCCTCCACTTCAACTAATCCATTTCTTGTATCTCTATCCAAATAGGTAATTATTAAAGATGCAGGCATTTTGACATACCATCTAAGGGACAACCTCCATATTGAAAAATCACCAAAATCCCCTAAAACATTTGGTAAGCCTAAAACTTCCTAGACTCCTAATATACCTAATCAGATTTGACAACTAAAGAAGAAACAACCAAAACCTCCTATGGTTTTTGTACCTATAATTATACCAAAGAAATATTGAGAGGCTTTTATCAAAGGAGATTAGTTATATTCTAAAGGCCTTGTAGATTGTTTTCAGAATCCAAAGTATCTTATCCCTAACAAGATAATAGATCATCTTGAATATATAGGGAAAGGTCTTGGCCTACAGGTGTAAAGAATTTTAGAACCATTATCAATTGGAGTTATTAATTGGAATCATGGTCTTAGATTTAAACCACTAGAGGATGACCTCATAACATTTGGTAGTGACTCTTCTGAAGTGACTAGTAATGAGACTCCTAGCATTGATACATCCCATTATAGCCTTTTCTATGAGATTGCTGACTCAGATTTATTTGATTCAAATTCCATATTAACCATAAGACCTATTAGAGATTCCCATCCTAAATCAAAAACCCATCTTAGTGGTGCTTCCCTTCCTAAAGTAGGATATTAAATCTTTACTATTGGTGCTTCCCATCCTAAAGTAAACCCTTACTATAACCTATGCCTTTGCCATCCTAAACTCATACATTAGGATCAACAAAATTTGGTCATATGCCTTAATGAGTTTCAAAATGAAGAATCGATTGTAAAATATATGGGCCTACAAAGTGCATTCCCCATTGAGATCATAAGCAGGGTTTTGATTTTTCATTAAATTATTTTACCTACTTTGGAGACTAGGAAAACTTCTTTGGTCATAATAAAGAATAAACATCAAGATCTTGAGGTGAAAACCTCTTTGAGGCACTTGTTGATCAGGGAAAAAGTAAATAAAAACATAAGCCTTTGAGTGAAAAACTATTTCAGGCACTCCTAGGTGGGAAATTTTTCTCATCCCCTTAGGATGTAGAAATTCCACCTAGCCCAAGTTCCATAGCTACTACAAGTATCTCTTCAAAACAACATCAAATATTTGAGTGTCTTTCTCTTGAGTTTCTAGAGGTTTTTGCCAATTGGCCTTTACCTGAGAAGGCAAATTCTAATTCCTCATATTATCTATATCTTTGGGAGGAACACTAAGAGGATATAGTAGAAGAAGATCATGATCATACATTGACTACAATTCTAGAATATGGATCCACACTCCTTATGGAGAGCAAAATAGAAATAAATTTGAGAACTCATGAGGATCCCAAAAAATGTTTATCTTAGAGCTTCCCTTACTGAGGTGGAATGTGAAAATATTATATCCATTATTAAATATTATATAGACATCTTTGCATGGGCATATTCTGACTGTCAGGCCATGATCTACATTTTGTTGTGCATCACCTTGTTGTTCACCCTGATGCTAAACCAGTTAAGTAAAAGTTGAGAAATATGCATCCACACATCACCCTTTTGGTTAAGGTTCAGTTGAAAAAGTTGTTAGGAGCCAATTTTATCAGACCACTAGACTACTCTGAATGGATTTCTAACATAGTACTAGTAAGTAAAAAGACCCCAGGCATACGTGTTTATATTAATTTTCATGATATCAACAAAACATACCCCAAAAATGATTTTCCTCTACCCAACATCGACATGATTATCGACTTAAATACTGGGTATGAAATTTTATCCTTAATGGATGGATTTTTTGATTAAAATCAGATCAAGATAGCCCATCAAAATCAACATAAGATTGTGTTCACCACTTCATGGGGAATATTCTACTGCCAAGTCATGTCATTTGGTTTGAATAATGATGAATCCACATATCAATGTGCCATGACTTTCATCTTCTATGACATGATCCATGACATTTTCAAGGACTATGTTAATGATATACTATCCAAATCAAGAACAAGAGATAGACACCCTAACATTCTATGAAGAATATTTGAGAGGCTTCGTGCATATTAAGTCTATTTGAATCTTAAGAAATGTGTCTTTAGAGTCACATTAGGAAAACTACTAGGGTTAATTGTATAATAATGATGGAATGAGGTTGACCCTACAAAGGTCACCACTATTATGGAAACGCCCCTACCAAATAATCTTAAATAGTTGTGAGGCCTACAAGGTAAGATCCAATCTATACATAGGTTCATTTCTCAACTAGAAGATAAGTGCCACCCATTTACTCATCTCTTAAAGAAAGGGATAGCATTTCAGTGGGATGAAGATTGTCAGATAGCATTTGCAAAGCTTAAAACATACTTGGCCAATCCATCAGTCTTATGACCTCCAACATAAGGAAATCCACTACTTCTTTATATATCTACCACAAAATATGCACTGGAAGCACTTTTGGCTCTGCATGATGATCATGGTAAGGAACATGTGGTTTATTATTTAAGTTACACATTGGTAGCCTATGAACATAACTATATGCCTATTGAGAAGGCATGTTTAGCTATGGTGTTTGCCACTAAGAAATTATGACATTATATGCTAAATAATAAAACTATTGTTATCACCAAAGTAGATCCGCTCAAGTTCTTATCTAAAGTATCTCTTCAAGGACACATGGCTAAATGGATTATGCTTCTCAATGAGTTTGTTATTGAGTATCATAATCAAAAGGCAATCAAAGGACAAGTTATTGTAGACCAACTTGTAGAATCTCCTATTACAGCCACTCAACCCCTCAACTTTGACCTTTCAAATGATTCTATCATGACAATAAAACAAGTATCACAAGAACCTAAATAATGGACACTCTATTTTGATGAATCCTTCACATCCTAAGGATCTAGAGCTAGCATATTATTGATCATTCCATAGGGGAATTTTATCCCCATAGCATTTCATATACAATTGTAGTGTACAAATAGTATGGATGAATATAAGGCATTGGTTTTAGGTCTCCATCTTGCCATATAGTAGGGCATTCAAAGATTAAATGTCTATGGAGATTCATAGTGAATCATAAATTAGATAATTGAACAGTATCAAATATGATAAGCTTGTTCCTTACAAGAAAATTATTGATAACCTTAAAACACATTTTAAATCTTTGTAGTTTGAACATGTTCCATGAATCAATAACATATCTATTGATGCCATGGAAACAATTGGTTCCATGATTCAAATATAAGATAGTGATAAAGAGTATTAGTTCTTGATTGAAAATCTTCTTTATTCAGCCCATATTCTATCATATTTAGAGAGGATATGCACCATTTTTGATCCTAATCCCTCACTTGTGTTACCATGGTACCAAGATTTTTATAAATACTTTGATAGTCATGTATTTCTCTCCAATATTTCTAATAACCAAAAAGTAAATTCCTTCATATCTTAACATGTTATATCCTCCTTGGAAACATGCTTTATTAAAAAGGCTATGATGTAACACTTGTTTATTGTTTATCTTTAGGATAATCCAAGTTGGCGCTAAAGGAGGTTCATGAAGGAATGTGTGGGGCCCATACCAATGTTGTGGTCCTAGTAAATAAACTTCTTAAAATAGGCTATTATTGGCCCAAAATGGAGATAGATGCTTGCAATTATGTAAAGAAGTGTATTCCTTGTCATCAACATGGTAACTTGATACATGCCCCTTCCTTACCATTATAGCTGATTACAACACCATGGCCATTCTCAACATGGGGTCTCGATCTCATTAGAAAAATTAACTCGACATCTTCAGATGGATATAAGCACATTTTGACTACAATTGAGTACTTTACCAAGTAGATCGAGTCCATTTCTCTCACTTATATTATTGAGAAACAAATAGACAAATTCATTCATTACCATATAATCAGTCCCTATGACATCCTAGCCCATATTATATCTGATAATAATAGATCCTTTATGAACCAAGATGTGAAATCTCTTTGTGAAAAATTAAATACCAAGCATAATAAATCCACTCCATATAACCATTAAGGCAATGGACAAGCTGAGGCATCAAATAAAACTAGTTTAGCCATCTTAAAAATGATAGTGAATGATGTTGTCCATAATTGGCAATTACAAATTTTTCTTTCCCTTTAGGCTTATAGAACCAATCATTGCACCCTAACTAGAGATACTCCATACTCCCTTTTTGTTGGCATGAAATATATCATCTTGTTCAAGATTGATATCCCATCATTAAGAATATCATTAGAGCACATTGAAGATGATGAAGACTATAGACCCTCATGATTGTAAGAATTACAACTTCTTGATGGTAAACATTTGGCTACCCTAGGAAACTTGTAGACCTATTAGAACAGATTGTTGAGAAGCTATAACAAAAACATTCTCCCTCAAGAATTTGAGATTAGTGATTTAGTTTTGAAATAGAAGTAGAAGAACATGAATGTTGAACCCAAAAAGAAAGGCAAGTTTCAACCTAATCAGTTAGGACCATATATTGTCATAGTGAACTATGGATCAAAAGCATATTGATTGGCTAAACATAATAGTGAACAAATTTTAGAGCCCATAAACATCATACACCTTAAGAGGTTTTAAGCATGAAAATATTTGAAACATTATCTACAAGAGCCCTGACTTGGGGGCTACTTGTGCTATCATAATTTTATCCCACCCTTTTATCTTACCTTGAACATATTTTATACTATGCTAGACCATTTTTCATGAATCTCAATAGTAAAGGCTTTGAACTCTTGGCACTCTAAACACATTCTTCATCCCATTCTAGATTGATATCTTTGAGTGGCATATTCATTGTTTTGTCTAAGTCATGTTATAAGCTTAAACACTTTTTGTCCCTTGACCAATTATGATCTTGATTATGTCTCATGAACATTATGAACATCTTCAGTAGTATTTCTACAAAGTAGTTCAACTAATATAGTCTTATGTAGCTTTAGATAAGTGAACAACTACATCTTCTCAATTCAAGTATTTTCTACTCTTTCTTATTTTATCAAGAACCTCACTCTTACTGATTTGCGAGTATGGGTCATTGCAGCTAGCTTAGTTATCTTATTGGTCCCACATTGTGCATATTTTACTCCAAAAACATTGGAAATACTTTGAAAATACCAAAAACATTAGAACATGATCGATAAAAGGATAAAAACATTGTCTCACACTTCTATACATTTGTACATTCCTATTCCACCATCCCATGCTCTCACCATTTTATGAGCAATTGTTAAGTTTCAACAATCTCACCATTTGATGAGAAACTATTAAGTTTGAATTCTCTTTCCATTTTAAAATCATCAAAACACTAATTCATTTCATCTTGTCCACACACTTCACATTTTTCAAGATCATTCTTTCTCATCTCATCAGCTTCTTATTTACCAAATCATTCTCATTCATTTTCATATATTTTATTTCTTATATAACATTAATCAAGCTAGTCTGATCATCATTTTTCTTCTATCCCATTTCCTAGGAGCACTACATTTAGCCTGAAGTTCATGTTGGAACATGCATCCATGGAACTATGTAGGTAGCATCCACTTGTCTTATACATCTAGAGTCAGCTCAGCTAACCCCTTCCCTTTCTTCTCTTCCCCCATTTCTTCTATCATTGCTCCTCTTTAATTATGGAACAATTATTGTGTCATTATTTTTTGTTATGATGTGGTAGAAAGTAATGCCTCTATCACACATGCATGAACATTTGTCTTTAAACCGTACTAACTTGGTTTTTATTTGTGTGTGTGTTTTTGAGTTTTCTTGGTGTTTTGTTGTGATTTCACACCCCTCCTTTTATTTACTCTCCTTCTCTCTTTTTATAACTTCTTATCTACATTCTTGGTCTTGTGTTTCCTTGTTTGTTTTTGTTTTTCTCTTTTATGTTTTAGAACATCTTGATGATTCACATGGATCTCAATTATTTATATCTTGATCCTATGTTATTGTGTTATTCTTGGACCATTTTGTTTATTTGATTGTTGTTGGTTTCCTTTTTTTTGTTTGATTTTGCATTTCTCTTCTATGTTCAAGAATGCTTTGATGGTCCACATGGATCTTGATTATTCATATCTTGGTCTCATGTCATTAAGATGTTCTTGCCTTTTGTTTTTAAACATTTTTGTTCCTACTTAAGTCTTGATATATCATATCTTGATTTCAAATTAGGTTCATTTATGTTTGTCTTTTTCTTTGTCTTTTACTTTTTTTTTAAATGTAAATCACTGTAACTCTGGTTTTGGTCATTATTTTACCATTATCCTTAATTATAGATGTTCACATTTGAACTAGCTCAGTGTAATTAGAATCTTATGTCATTCTAAGTTATTCATACTTATGACACCTAATTTATTTTGCTATAGCAAGCACTTTGTGCTCAAGTCTCAACATCTTAACTTCAACATCAACTCCAATGAATGATTATCAAGAACACTTTTCAAAACCTAGGCTCATGATATGGAATTAGGCTTATAGGTAAGCATGGATTTTAGGATTCTTTGTCTATACTTATACATGCATCTATTCACATACATTATAATTCTAATCAAATCTTGGTCATTTTTCATCATTCCTCATTCCATTCTCTTCCGAACTTGGGCAAACTACATTGGCTTGAAGTTCATATTGGAACATGAGTCCATGGAATAGGCAATGCTCAATTTATATTGAGGTCAACTCAGCTATCTCCATTCTTTTTTTCATCTCTCTCATCACTTTGTGCATTCTCATATACTTGGCTTTGTATAGCTTTCTAAGCCATTACCCCATTGCATATATGTTTTTGTTTTCTCACTTTAACCTATCTTTTTGATTATATTCTTGTGCTATTTTATTTTCCAATTGCCCATGTTGGGGCACAACATCTAAAAAACATTCAAATCAAGCTGGATGTATAGGGGAAAAATCATTATTTATTTTTTATCAATGATCAAAATTTTCCCTACTTGGGCACAACTATTTTATCATGATCACATTTTCTCTAATGGGGTACTTCTTATTATATTCTCTTTAGAAACCCCATTATATTGGTACATCCCTTCCTAAAGTAGAATGTTCTCCATTTTCCTCTAATTATAATCTCTCCACATTAAATCCTATGATGTCAATTTTTTTAGTATGCAATTTGTCTTGGGATTGATTAATATCGTGAGTGCGTAGCTTGTACTCTCAAAATGGGTACATTTACAGTGTGTCCCTTACATTTATGTATTGTATCTTTCCCATTCCCCTCATATTTGGGGCATATTATACCTCTCATTTTATTTTAATCACTGATGGTAATCACATTTTCAATCATTAGCTCATCTGGATGTGATTTACTCCATGGGTTAATCTCTCACTTTCTCTCTCTTTTCGAGAGTTCATCCTTCTCTTTCATCCTAATATGTCCTCTCGAGGGGGCATCATGGGTTTGTTCTAGCTTCTTCCTGATAAGTATTTTCTTTGAAAAGACATTTTTTCACTTGAATATCTCAATATGCCTTCTCAAATAAATGTAGACATCTAATTCCTAACACCATTTGTGTTGAAATTGTCAATCTTACTCGAATTGCACTCAAATGCATATTTTAGGTCAAAATCCATAAAACAACATAAATAGTTTGAAATTTTTACTTAAAAGTTCCAATTTAGGTTAAAGTATCCCTAAATAGGGTAATGCATTTTATGGGCCAGCTAACTTTGATCAGATCATTTCGAGTCAAAATGACCATTTCCCCATTTAGTGCTTTGGATCACTCTTTTCTTATAATTGATTGGTAAACATTATGTATCTTTGTTATTTGTTTTTAGAAACATACAAAAGGGGAATATAGTTCCAACACATCTAAAGTCACCTTATAATTCTTCCCAAGTCAAATTATAACCCAATAATATGATTTTTTGACCATTTTGATTAATTGAGGGCCAATTTTCAAATAATTGCAAAAATGTTGATTAAACTTTTTTAAGGATAATTAATCCAATCAATATCTTAAGTTTATTTTACATGAGAGTTGAATATTTCTTTTTTAAAATTGATTCTTATTATCTGCATCACCTAGTGATATCATCTACGAGGTGGCATCCATCAAGCCATAAGTGCATAATATAGTAGGATTATGGGTCACCCATGCCTAGTTAATGCTTCCCATGCCTCTTTAATGTTTATTTATCTTAAAGATAATTATAGTTTTAATTCCAAATATTAGGATTATCCATGCCCACACATCTCAATCTTGAAATGGATAGTCATGGTTGATCCTAACCAATCTCAAAAATCTATAAATAGAGAGGCCAAGGACATAATTTATAAGCTATTTTGGTACAAGGTTATTATGCTCAAATATCTTCAAATCTTGAATATTGAAAATTTATAATGCTAAATTATTTCCACAAAGATCCATTGATAGGCTAGTTTAGTGATTTACAATCAAGAGCCTAGGTTTTATGGAGTGTTCTTGAGGCATTGGAGGAGCTTACAACCATTGTTGACAAAGACAAGGATGTTTGATCAAGGGAAAACATGTTTGTGAGCCACATGGGTATGGTGAATCCATTTGGGAAGGTAATAGTGTTTCTTTCTTTCATTTGTTTCTTGTTATCATTTGTAATTCCCATAGGAATAAATAGGCCTGGTTAGTTAGTTTTTTATGCATGTTTCATTGTTTATGGACTAATGCTTGACTAACTTGCTTTGTAATACCCTCTACAACAACCCTCCACTTACTCTTCATGCCTTCCATGTAAGGTATAGGCTCATGAAAACCCTTATCAAATTTTAGTGAAGGTTTAATCTTGATAATACCTATACA
>JARHVA010000742.1:4362500-4465000 GCA_037957365.1 Torreya grandis | reverse complement strand
ATTGGGATGGCACCATGTTGCCTTGAGTTAGAGTAGCCAATCCCTCAAACTTGTCTGAGGTGTTGGAGCCTAGGAGAGCCTATCCAAATGGGAAGGTTTCATGTTTCCCACTATCCAAATGATCCAATATCCACCTAAGTCCCCAAGATGTGTGAAAAAAGTATAGATAAAACTAGATATCCAATAAGGATGTGACACATGTCCCTAGGTAACACATCATCTAGCCTATTGAATGACATGAAGTATGGAGTTATGCCTAGGTGTTGACCATTATTTAGGGGACCAATGAGTATATGAAATGTGTTAAAAAGTATTATTTAACTAAGAATCCTCTAATAGATGTGACCACATGCCTATCACATCTTAGGAATTAATAGAATGGGAAGTTGGACCTGATTGGATAATTTATAAACATCCCATCACCATTGTTATATCTAGCTATTGGTGGAGGATAATGGGCTCCAAATTCAATTCTAGATTTATAAATAAAGCAAGAAAATCTAGAGACAAATGCAAATTTAAATTCATGGCAAGTAAATTGAAAAATTCCATCAATACAAGGGGATGTATGCATGTGATTACAAATCCCAAGGGAAAATTGATAATGATTACCATTGTTGCCTTTAAAAAAATCTCTAACTCCTTACTTTCAAAATTCCACAGAGCCCCTTTAGCCCATGTCTTCCACAATGACCAATTTTTAAATTTCCCCTCCATCCTACTCCAATGTCTACTTGATCATTGAATCCAAAGCCTAGACATATTAGGACACCACCTTCTTGACTAGCCTGACTAAGTACAATCACTAAAATGACATATTCAAATCAACTGAGTACGTCCCTAGAGATTTTACAAAATATAATGACCAACAAATCAAATATGAGAATTCCCTTAGGTCATATAAGAAGTGTAGACTCCATAGATTCATGGATAAACCAGAGGTGTTTCCTACACTATCCTATTGGTTACATCCTCCATAAGGCCATCTTTAATCAAGATGGGGTAAATGATTGGTTGTGCTCAACTAAATCTCATCAATATATTTTTGATATATATAAGAATGACTTCAAGTCATACTAATCCCTCTTATACTTTACTTTCTCTTATGATGTAGCAGTAGTGTCAGTTTGGATGAGAATATACTAGATCTATGATGTACTCCACAACTGGGTAGAGAACCCTGAATCCAAGTGGGTTAACAAAGAGAATATAAATTCTTACATAATTCTCACCTTCTAAGAGGAGGTCTGAGTAGGCATGATCATGCTAAACTGACTATTTGGGGACTAAGACTACCAACATATCAATGAGATTTAGGTGTCTCTCCTACACATGATCTTGACATGCTCATATGTCTTAGATATGGGAAGATTGATCAAATTAAATTTGGTATATGACATGTCATATGATGAGATGGAGGTGAATTCTACATGAGTTACCTACTAGATATAATCTCTAAGATGCTCTTTTTCAATCCTTCAGCCTTTCTTGCATGGGTTACTAGGGTTCTAATAGTCTATGTGTTCTTTTATAAGTTTTATGGGAACCAATCACACTAGCACATCTAGGATGTTTGTGAACACTTATACCTGATGGTGTACTAGGCTATCAATGAAGATATAATGCCCAAGCTCTCAAAGGTAATCTAGGACTCTCATATCTATTGGGGATTTTTGGCTATATAATAATGACATAGTGATGTAGATCATACGCTTTATTAAGAACCCCCTCCACTTGACATATTATTTTTTTTGACTACCTATAATAACAAAAGATAACCTATCAACTTGTGTAAGGCATCTTTGGGTTCTATATACAATGCTAGTATAAGGCATGCTTATAGCTCCCAATCACCATTTGGCAAAGCATCTACAAGACCTACCATTTTATTTATAAGATGGAAGATGGGAGAGACTCCTTCACCCTTGAAGATTCCAATGTCCAAAAATGAGAATCTAAATGGATAATTTGAGATCATTTGGTTTGGTACTCAACCCACTTCAACATCAACCATTAGGCCAAAGATAATGATGATCTCTATTTAAACATCATGTTCTAATTCCCAATTTTGGTACTCACTAGTTTAGCTTCACCCCTTCTATTTCCCATTGTTCTTAGTACCTTTATCTATAGTACTTCTGAGCGTTCTTACTTATTCATTCCCTTCTACTCTTCCCATGTCATAACCTACATTCCTCTCAATGCCTCCCTTCAGTATCCCTTCATTAGTAGTCATGACTGTAGCCTTTAGGAGCATAACATTTATATCAAAGACCCTCTTGGTCCCCATTTTAGTTAGTCTAGTGCTCCCATATATAGCTACAAGTACTTTTCCATCATCCCTTATGGAACCTATCATCCTAGTCAAACAATCCAATGTAGCACCTGAATCCAACCCAAGAAAGAGATTGAAGAATAAATACTAGGAAACCCACACTCTGGATATAACCCAAAGTCCTTCTAATCTAACTCAATGTCCTCTACAGGCCTTAATAATTACTCCATCCTTAGTAGTAGTAATTCAACATTTAGATCTTTAGGCCCCTCTCTCCCTTACCCATGGTCCCATGGGACTCACCTTCAACTAGCCCATCTCTTCCCTATTATTTTGTGATCCATTCCCTATGGAATTTATACCTTAAATGAACTTGACTCAGGAATAGTGGTAAACATAAATGTTCCCCTTGGCCTCCACTTTTGTTCTTCTTTTTGCTCCCATGCCTTCTTTGCCTCCACTCCTTTCCTCTTTCACTCCTTCCACTTTCACCATATCCCTTCCACTTCATCCTCAGGCCTTCACCACCATTTCATCCACACCTCCTACACCCACTACAACCTAAAGGATGGTCTCAAGGTCATAATAAATGAGAATATCTATCTAGAGTGACCTAGATGTATAATGAACTTTAGATAAAGCCTCTAGGAGTATAAAGAGAAAAATCACCTAGAGGTTTATCCAGGAAGAGAACTTGGTGATATGGTAGACCCATTTAGATATATTTTCCCTCACTAAGGTTAAGAATTCCACTCGAGAGGAGAAGATTACTAAAGACCCACTATTAATCCTTTGAGATACCCATGACATGTTTGAGAAACTCCTTAAGGACATGAAGATCCAAGTCTAGACTCTTGAAACCCATGTGAAGAGAATGTTCTTATTCGAGCTAATTAGTTAGGTCAAGGATGCCTCCTACTAATTTTCTCAATATTTGGGAAATTAGTGTAGACTCTAGCTAATACCAACATAGTTATATAATGGATTTAGACCTTCATGGAGAGGATTACACAGATCGATGGAAAATATTAGAAGCTATAGGTGGTGGTCAATAAGGGAATGTTATTAAAATTTAAACTGATGTAGACCTCAGACTTGGGGTTATACCAAACATATGTTAAGTTCATGAGATCCATAATGGAGGAGTGGTTGGTCTTGGCTCATAGTGAAATATGGCCCTTGGAAGCAGGAGAGAAAGAGATATTGACCTATTCAAAGAGGTCAATATCTCTATGTTATTCTACTTGGATGGCAGCTTACTTGACCAAGGGGAATTTGGAGTCTAGTTGGGTAAATTAAACTAGGTTATGACAGAGAAAGTGGCCAAGGAAAACTAGGAATGGACCCAAGTAGTGCTAGACCTATCAACACAATCTATGACAAGCATCAACTAGGTCTTTGGAGTCAAAAAATTGATGGAAGAAGCCTTCCAAATATCTTGGAGACTAGAAGCTTAGTCTAATGTAATATTTAGGGAGCCCCCAATGAACTTGGGTAAGATGGAAAAGGAGTTTGACTTAATGAAATTTGTGTTAGAAGCAATGAACCCCTAGGAAAAGCAATTGGGAGTCACTCCCTCTTAACTACCTCCTTGTGTTAAATAGTGGTCACTCATAGATATATTGTGGGTTTGTTAGGATTATTTTGTTCAAATTTTAAAATATATTTATAAATATAATGAGTGCCTATCATGGCCCAATATGGTATCCTCATTCTTTTTAAAGGTGAGCCCCAATACTTATCTATTTAATGGAGAATCATAATTTATTATAGGGTCAGCCAAAATTACTTAGAAGTGTTGTCAAATTACTGCTAGAATTTCACCTACATTTATTTCATCACTCTAGATTATAAAAGTGACCCATATCAATTATTTTAACAAGACTTCACTCTTTTAATGAATACAATCTCTATTTTCCATAAGGGTGTTTGTTCTATGTTCGACTTTCTTCAATCTTCACATTTTAATGATTATCAATGTTAGGTTAATTGAATTAACACTTTTGTGATCTATATATGTCTTAGTTATGATGTGCTTCACTAATATAATATATTTCTAGGTTATTTTATTTCCCCTTTGATATAAATAAAACTTTGTGTGCCAAGCTAAAAATTATCTTATTGTGTTTATGTTTTTTTTGATAATAAACCCACAATACCCATTGTTAGTGATAAATCACATTGAAGGCATCCTCTTGGTTCCCTCAGACTCCTTCCAATGTATGTTAATTAAGGTATAAAACTAGAGAAACTTAGTTTACAATGGTATAACTATGGTAGAGTCAATTGGTTCAATGACTAGTGCATTGAGTTCATTTTAAACTTGGAGGTTTCCCTTCTCTACCTTACCCTTCACTTTTGTATTTATTTTGTGGAATATAAATATCCTTTCCCCTTATTTCTAGAAAGAATAATCCAACACTCAAGTTTTCATAACCATATTTAACCTGTGTGAATGACATTAGATTGATTTTTTAGTGGTAATAGTGCATCTCTTGGAGACTATTCTCGTAGACTCTATTTTTGAAGTCTGATACCCATAGTCGTGCCCTTGGTTGATCTTAGATTGGGATTTAAATGGAGGACAAAAGTGTAGATTTATTCCCACATTACCCTTTTTAAGGAATTCCCAATCCCATGGGCATCTCATGAGTAGGATAAGATTAGAGAGAACAAAAAAATTAAAATATGTTGCATGTTTGAGATCATTTTTAGGCTTAGAATGCCATGAAGCAAGATTTCATGTAGAATTTTGATGTTTTAGGTATGTAATATCATGATTAGAAGCTTAAATCAAGATGGTAGTAGATTTTTAGGCATGGAGTTAACTTCATACCAATATATAACATCTTGATCAATGTTTCTTGATGATTACAATGCTAAGAAAGAAGGTTTTGATCTTTCAAAATCTAACATATAAGTTTACAACATACTTTAAGGTTCCTAGTTGTAAGTTAGATCTCCATAGGTCTATAATATTGAAATACAAGACCATTATAAATTCCAATAAGATTAGGACCATGTTTCATATCTTTTAACAAGATTGATTTATTACACAAGAAATAAAGGTTATGTTGGTGAGTACATTTGTAGCATAGAGTCCTTAAGCTCTTGGTAAGGCATGAAGTTGCATTGAAGAAGACTATAGGCATTATGATATATGAATACAAAGAATCCAATACATTATTATAGGTTTTACAAGAGAATGAGAGGACAAAATGGGGTTGCCAATCTTAAAAATGCATGTTTTAATTTTCTTAAGGAAGTCCTCATGAATAACTAGGACACTACATCAACCTTTCTACCTCTCTTAAAGGCCACCAGATGAGTTTCAAGGTGTTTTTTAGTTTGATTATGCTCATATGTCTTGTATATCATGAACATAGGTGGGGTTAAGGTCATTAAGAGCATGGAAAGGTCTACATCATTGGAAAATTGATCTCATAAACATGTAACTACCTCTATAAGGTCCAAATGAAGGAAGGTCAACCCTCAAGTCTCTAAGTGGCTTTGGAGATCTCCTTCTCAATTCAAACATTCAACATGTACAAGAGGTGGAGATGAGAGAGTTTAGGCAATTATAATAATAAGGGTTATGCTTTAGAATAATAAAGAAACTAGTTGACCAATTTATAAATGTTTAATCTGTCCAAAGGATAAAATTAATAGTAAGGTGTCCTCTCCACTTCGACACCCAACTTTCATTGAAGGAGGCCTAATGCTCCTGATTTCCACTTGTTTTTATCTTTAATGGGATGGAATTAGATTGTAACTACTAAATATATTAATTTTATTGGTTTTTTCCTCCTCTCTCTTATCTCTCATTTTCTATATATCAGGATGGAAATGCCTTATTTTACATCCTTCATCTTAGGGATGACAAGACTCAGCTCATTTAGAGAACTATATTGTTATCTTAGGCTTTGAACTATTAATAAAATATTGAGTTTGACTCTCTTTTCTTGTTGTTTCACTAGGTATTTTAGAATTTAAATTTGATATTTTTTTATTTAATATCTTTTACTTAGTTTTACATCAATTTTTGATGCTCATTAGTCTCTTTTGGATCATTTGTAAGGAAATTGTAGATAGTAGAACCCTTATTCATTATAATTATTTCCTTATACCTATATTTTAATACATTTATTAGATAATGTAACTAAAATAAAGAGTGATTGGATAAGATATTTGGGATTGATCCATCACCTTAATTTTAGTTTTCAGCTTCTTTCTTCTCCCTTTCCATGACAAAATATTAGTTGTAGATTAAATTAGGCTCTGTTAGTATAGGTTTTATGATTGTAACTTGATATTAAATTAGTATCACAATAGTTTTATAATTTATCCTTCTATATATATTCACTCCTACTATATATCACCCATAACCTAGGAGTGTTTCCATTGTGTCTATTGAAGCATGTCTCAGGACTTAGCAGGGTGCAATTCAAGTAGACAATAATTTTTGGGATGCCTAGTGGGACCAATTACATAGATTTGTAAGGATTTAATTAAGTATTTGGTACTATCCTTAATAAATTTTAGTATATTTAAAAATAATTAAAGGAACAATGTGACTCCAACCATTTTTGGTTTCAGATCAGTTCTTTAATTTCATGCAAAGCAGATAAGGTCTTCCATAATATGTACTAACTTTGAGTTTTTTGACCAATAATTTACTCCTATGAGAAGAACCATAACATCAAATTATCATAAAATAATATAAATAGGTTATATAAAACCTTATATAAGGGCCCAATCAACACCTCCATTTGGTAAACTTCCTAGGTTAAGAGTTAGGTTGAATCCAATTCATCATATGGATGTTCAAAGGAATAAACTCTTTATTCCATTTGATATACATATCCCATTAGATATATAATAATATGGTATAATACCTACTTCATCCATAAATAACATCCCATAATTTAATTGTGATAAATTCAAAACACCTATTGAGAACATATAGGATGTTGTAAACATTTGTTCAGTTCACCATGTCACCCAGGATAACATAGTTATGAGGAATCTAGATTCATCCTTGAAAGGGAGAGATGTATAATGGTATATACGTATAAAAATAGGCAAAATAAATAATTATGATGAGTTGGGAGATAAACAATGATAGTATTTCAAGGATAATAGTGACCACCTTTCACTCATGGAGTAACTAGACACCATCAAGAGATCTCCACATGAGTATATGTGGATTTCAATTTTAGATTCTAGAAAACATGGAATAAAATCCCATACCTTGTAAAATATACTCCTAACACTACTTTATTATACTATTTGAGGTATCTAAATAGTGATATATCATTTATGATTCAATCTATGTGGGGTACAACGCTTCGTAATGCCTATGATATTTACATTAGAGTAGAGAAGCCTCATACAAACTAGGAAAATTACTCCAAAGCCTCCATTGACACTTCTTATAAAATTTACCACCTATACACAACTTATATAACCTATCATTACACCTATTTATTCTACTTTGGAACCTATCCTATTAACAAACAACCCATAAATCACTCCTCCTACCCCTCCTAATGAGTTACATGAGGTAAAATCACTACTAAAAAATATTTGAAACTAAATTGGTCACTTTGAAGAGGAAAAAATTTCTTAATGTCATGTATTAAGAATAATATAACCAATCCTATAAGCCTCCTAAGTAGCCTTATCAAGGCATTGTACAATCCCAAGGTCAAGTTATGCATGATAGACCATACAATAGACATAACACCAATGCTATGATTACCTTAATGGAAATTATGCCCATGCAAAACTTGGTGCAAGATTAAGAGTGGTGATTTCCTTTAAATCAACCACATAATCAAACTACTTTTATGAATGGAGTTCAATTAGGATATAATTTTTCAAAATGTATAATATTCACAAGGATAACCAAGTGAATCAACTCCACTAGTTGAATGAGGACATGAAAGAACTCCATTACAAGGTGACCCCACTTTGGTGAATTAGAAATAAGGTGAATTCTATGGTATGAATCAGAATAAGTCTTGAATTAAATGTGGAACCACTATAACACATAATTTAAGGTTAAAAATAATAGAAATGGAGGAAGATCCATCTTCCACAATTGGTCAAGTTACAACTCCATGTGTTCCTCAAGTAGCTGCTAAGGATAAGATAATTGTTGAGACCCATAAAGAACAAGAAAATCTATTTTTTCAAAAGGAAATATAGTCTAAAATCATCACACACTAGAAGGAAGATGCAATTGTACCATGTGGGAAGATCTATCCATCCCATCTCAAAGAGACTTGTTAAAATAATCCTTCAATCATCTTCGCCAGGCAAGTAAGATAAGTACAATAGTTTCCCCTATTAGTATAAGACAACCTAAGGAGGAATATAGTGATCAAATTGGTAAATTATCTCCATTTCAAATTAATTTCATCATTGGAAAAAATCTTGTCTATAACTATATGATTTACTCAAGGGAAAGTAGCTATGCCATACATAGTAAGATAGTTGATTCATTAGGCCTAGAATATGCTCCTATCTCAAAGGGAGAAGTAAAATTATATGGTTCAACTATTTGGGTTATGGGGATCATAAAATTCCTAAATATAACCCTACATAATTTCCCAAGTGTCTCTATTATTCAAGGCATTTCAGCAATTTACTTGCCTCCATATTTTGGTATATGTCTATCATGTGGTTTTATTCCTAAGATAGGTGGGTAATTATCTTCTGATTAGTCTCATATGTTGTTTAGGATAAGGTATGACACTAGAGTTACAATCAAATATGAACCAATATACAAATAACACATTAATCCCTATTTTCCAAACCTTATGAATGTGAGTTTCACTATTTTTGATCAAGGTGAAAAGGTTGTTAGTCATGAAGGAACCACTCATGTTGAAGGGATACCTAATTGATTAATTGATGAGTGGGAAAATGAACATTATGGATTTGATCCATATCAACATATTGAATAGAATAGATTTTGCACCTATCATATTTTTAAGATAATTCTATTTTTATAGATCTTGTCAAGGGATAAGAGGATATTGAAGGCATGTGGTAGTTGCACTTTGATGGTTATAAGAGCATAATAGGGTTAGAGTAGGTATTATTTTGGTTTCTCCTCAAAAGGAGAAATATTTTATATCATATGAAAAGTAACTTATCTACATTAACAATGTATCATAGTATGAGGCTCTCATTCAATGCCTTCAAGTGTCTCAAAAAAGAGGTATAAAGCTCCTTCAAATGTTTTAGGATAGTGAGTTGGTGGTGAATCATATTAGAGGACAAAGTGTGTCCAAAAATAGCTTTTTGAAGGCCTAAAAACATAGGGCATGGGACCTCATGGAATAAATTTATACCTTCAACATATAAGTTATGACAAGAAAGAAAAATGTTGATGTATATAGGATTGACATTATGGGGTCATGATATGACCTTCCCAATGACATTGTGAGAGTCTCAGAGTTGCTTATCAAGCTAATTGTTAGACCTATAGTTACTAACAATAATCCCAATTGGCAATTGTTTAAGAATGATGTAAAAATAATCAATTTTATTAAATATGAAGCTAAGTTTTTAGTTAAAATTTAAAAAACCTCCAAGATTAGTATGAGGATAAGATCATCTAGTTAAAAAGTAAAAATTTATCTAAGGGGTTAGATACCTGAGAAAGCATATTCAACTCAAATGACCAACTTAAAAGAGAAAATATGAATATGAAGATAAAAGACGAGAAATAAAAACTAGTAGACATATGCCAAGGGAAGTTTCTAAAGGCTACTAAGATATGTCCTCAATATACAATTTATGATTTTGTTAACCTTTGTAATAAGTATAATGATATTTTTTCTTGCAGATACCAAGATATTAGGGGATTTGACCCAAATTTGGCCCAACACAATTGAACTTGATCCCAATACCAAACCAATGAGACAAAAAAAATGCCTATAAACCCCAATATTGAGCTATTGATGAGAAAATAACTTACTAGGATTATTAAATCCAATATCATAGTACCTATCAATCATTCATCAGGGGTAGTCAACCTAGTCCTAATTAGGAAGAATAATGGAGAGATTAGGTTATGTGTGGACCTTAGGGACATAAATAGAGCTTCAATTTAGGATCACTACCCCCTTAATGGTATGGAAAAAATCATCCAAATTGTATCAATTTTAGAGAGGTTTTCATGTCTCGATGGTTCTTTAGGATATAACCAGATTCTTTTGTAGGAGTGTGACAAATACAAGATAAATTTTACCATAAAATGGGGTACTTATGCCTATATAAAAATTAATTTTAGGTTGAAAATGTTGGTGAAACCTTATAAATACACACGGATATAAAATTTGGAGGCCTTATCATTGACATTATCTTTGTTTACTTGCACGATATAATTTTTTTCTCCAAGAATGTATTTGACCACTTAGACCTCTTGAGGCAAGTATTTGATAGATGGAGAGAGTTTGAGGTATCCTTGAACTAAATCAAACATATATTTGTTATCCATGAAGGAAATCTGATATGACATGTGGTTTCCAAGAGTTAATTAGTAATTGATCCATAGAGGCTAGAGGAAATATTGGCTCTCTCATTTCTAAGTCATAAAAAAGGCCTTCAAAGCATCCTAAGTAAGATCAACTTTGAGAGAAGGTTCATTCCCTATTTTACATCTTTGATAAAAAAATATAACTACCATGTTGAATAAAAGTTAGACTTTCATCTAGTACAAAGAGTTGGAAAATAGTTTTAAGTCATCAATCATGCCACAACCCAAGATCCCACTCTCATAAATCTTAATTATATGAAATATTTCATCATATATGCCATTGGGAGTGATGATGTTAACTCTAAAATCTTGGAATAATATAATAGTGAAGGATTCAATTAGCCAATTTCATTATTAAGTCAAGGTTTGAAGAACTATGAGATAAGATACACCTTTATAGAGAAAAAAACACTTGATGTCATATGGAGTCTAAACAAATTTAGGAACATTGTCTCAAAAAGTAGGTTCCAAATTATGGTGTCACACTCAAGTATAAAAGACTATTTTAAGCAAAGATTTTAATGAGAAGAGATTTAGTTGGATCAAAAAAATAATGGAATATGATGTAGATATAAAAGTGACTAAAATTTTAAGAGGTAAATGGATATGTGAATAGCTAGCATCATACCTATAAGAGTATAGAAAGGTTGTCCTTGTGCTAAAATATGAGAAATAACTAGTTACACCTTCACTTCCTAGAATTTGGACTCAAGACAAAATCAAATTCTTTCTAATAGGTGAGTATCCCTAAGGTTTAGACAAAACTAAAATAAGGTATTTCAGAAATTAGTCTATTCCATATGTCCTTATAGATGGCATATTGTTCATAAAATATCTTAAAGCTGTACTTTTGATATGAATTGAGTCAAATAAGACTTATAAGGTTTTATAAGAGTTTCATGATGGCCTTTCAAGAGGAAAATTTTGTCCTAAGACCATCATTGCCAAGATAATGAGTTCTAGTTACTATTAGCCTAGATTATTCAGGGATGCACATGCATGGGTGATAAGATACAAGAAATGTGTTTTCTTCATAAGAAAGCAAAAGTTATCATCCCTCCCTCTCCACCCTCTCTAAGAAGAGCATCCCTTCATGCAATTCTTTTTGTACTTCCTTGGCATGATTGATTCACAATCAAGTGATGGTAATAAGTGGGTGTTCATTACTAGATATTAATTCATGAGGTGGTCAGAGGTAGTGGCACTCAAGGAAGTCAATGAGGCATTTATGCTTGATTTTTATGGAGGTATTATCACTATATTCAATACTCCAATTACTATCATATCTAATATTGTCATGTCTTTTGTGAGATCTAGGATCATTGAATGGGAATTAAAGTATGGCATCTATTTGATCACATCTTACAAATTTATCTTTAATGTAATGGCCTAGTAGAGACCACAAAAAATAATATCATAAGAATCATCAAAAGGATCATGGAGGAGAACCAAAGAGCTTGGTGTACTAGACCTAAAATAACCTTATGGGATAATAAGATCACTCCCATCAAAAGCAAGGCTACATTATCAATTGAGTTACCATCTCTAGAACTCACTCATCAGCTAGAAATGATCGAGAATGATGATATGATTGTGAGGCTAACAAAAGTAATGGGGGTAGAGAAAGTTAGAGATAAAGTTATGCACATAATGGAGCTTCACCAAGCTCAATTAAAGAGGAATTTTAATAGAAGGGTAGTTGATAGAGCCTTCCAAAAAGGAAAATTGGTGTTGAAATGGGATGAACATAGGCCCAAAGCTAGGAAACACACCAAATTTGATGCTATATAGAATGACCCATACATCATAGTCAGCTACAAACCCTCTAATGATTTTTAGATCTCTAAGCTAAATGGAGACAAGTTTCCAATCCTAGTCGATGGAATTAATTTGAATCACTATTATTTTTTCTATATAGAATGGCCCCAACATCATAGTCAACTACAAACCCTCTAATGATTTTTAGCTCTCCAAGCTAAATGGAGACGAGTTACCAATCCTAGTCAATGGAGTTAATTTGAATCACTATTATCATTTTCAAACATTGTACAAAATAGGTTAGTTTTTTTTGCTTATTCTAAGTGTTGATTACACATTTTTTTATTAGCCTAATTATTCTTTTTTTCCCACTAAGTTTTATTGCACATGTTATGTTTATTATTTATTTTCTATTTTAGAGGTATTTTTAATCTTGCTAAAGATAGTCTCGTAGAGTGTCATCTTTAGATTTAGTTGTTTCTTCACTCCATGCCTAATGTATTTGATAAAGCATCTATTTTAAGTGTTTAGATAGGTAAACATCAATTTGGGGTCACCAAAATGTTGGCTAATCCAACCACCCTTGGTCCCTAGAGCACTTAAACACTTGGAGAATGGTATTTTTTGAAAAAACCTAGTTGAGTATGAGATCCTTTTAAGCATATCATGATAATTTGTTGATTTCAAGATCAGGTATTCATGATTCATTAAGGTTATTTTTACTCTTACTTCATGGAATGAGTCCTACAGTCACTATTGGATTCATAGCTTATATTAGACCTATTAGAGAGTTTATTTTCATGATTTTTAATGTATGGAAATTCTCCAAGGTCTTTTATAAGGTCTCCAATATTTTCTAGCCTCTGGTCATGTCCAAAAAACCCTAAGTGTTCCTTAATGCCTAGTATTATAAGAAAGCCTAATGTGTCACCTTAAGGTGATGATGTCCTAATGAGGCCTAGTTTATAGTTGAAGATATGAAATTATGTTCAAAGGTTAATACCTAAAAAATGAAATTATATATCATATGATAGGGGCATACACCCCTTTTTGAGGTCCATACCATGGTTAGTGTCTTATGATATACATGATCAATGTAATTGAAGTAGTCCAAAAGTCTTCACAAGCCCTCATTATGGTCAAATCATAACTTCTCAATGTAAATCAAGGTCATAATCAAACAAAAGGATTCATAGGAGTGTTTTACAACTAATAGTGAGTCACAAGAAGCTTTTAGAAGCATGATAAGTCATGAAGACATCAAAAGGTCCCAAAAATGTGCATTTGATGATATAAAAGGTCAAGAGGGCATAGTTGGGTCATTAAAGACATTTTAAGATAGTTATGAAATATAATTTTTTTAAAAGGTCATATAATTTTTGAAAAAAATGCTCCATGACCCCCTCTATCCCATACAAAGTGGTAAAAAGGTGTTGAACCTCTTAATTCCCCTCTTTTCTTATATTTTTGGTGGTTTTCAATCCTCTCAACATGGAGAGTGCAATTGATAATCTTTGAAAGATTATCATATCAAGAAGGATCATGACCTATTCATTGTTCTAGGGATGTTTTATAGGTTTTATGAAAAATTATTCAAATCCAAACCACCATATTATAGGTTTCACCATATTTTTAAATCTTGGAGCTTCAAGGATGAGATTTCAATAATGTTTTATAGTTTTATTCAAAGCTCTGTGGAATATAACACCATGGTTAAGGAGGTTATACTATTATAATATTATATATATTCTATCCAATGAATAGAAGATCCATACATTGAATTAATGGTAGTTCTAGGTAAGATGACATGAAGATTAGCCATAAACATGGCTTGTAGACCTAAAAAGTTGAATGTTTTTTATTTGAAGGCAAATGATTGTAGGGTTTTTTGGAGATTAAACACCTTCCTCAAGAATATAAGAGATTTATCAAGACCTTACTTGTGCCTTAACATGCAGAATAAAACATAGAAGATTTCAAACATGAAGGATTTTAATGAAATTATAGGGTTTGTAAGGCTTTATTGCAAGTTGTAGGTCCACCATGAGATTAAAGACATAAAATAACATTCACATAGGGTATATCTAATCATAATAAAACATCTATAGGAATTCAATTATTTCCATATAGGTTTAAAGTTTCAAATAGGGAAAATTTTATCCAAGATCTTATTCGTAAACACATATAATTTATCTTGAAGGATGTGATACTTTTGATCAAGAGTTTCATGGGCTAGTATGGACATCAGAGAACAAGAATGAGTTATGTAAGGATACTTTATAGGTGTTAAGAGGTATCAAAAGTTAGATAGGGCTATGAATCACTTTTAAGGAGATAAAACAACTTATAAACAAGTTTGAAGAACATATAGTTTGAGTATTGATTTCACTTTTCTATTTCATGAAAAAATAATGACTCATGAATCATGTCATAGTGTATAATTATCACAATTAAAATTAATCATACCATATTCTATGTATTCAAACCATGTTAAATAGCCAATGAAACCATAGACTACTATGAAACCTTCTTAAACCCTACAATCCTAAGATTTTACTTTTAATGTTTTAACGCATGATCAAGTGAATTAGAGGATGGTTAAAGGTGTAAAGTGATGAATATATTATTATATAACACTTATACATAATCTAAAGTCCCATAAGAGTAAATTTTAGGGTTTTAACAAAGTTTCAAGCTTGAAAAGAAGCTACAGACCTAAAAACACAAGAATGAAGGTTTATTAACATATTTTGAGGTGTTTATCACTTGAGTAAAGGTTCATAAAAAGGTCAAAGAGATATCCCATACAAAAAATACTCTCCCATAAATTTACAATCCCTAAGGATTCATTAGCAACCATTCTTAAGGAGGATTCAGTGTTGAAAAGGATTTTTATATGCCTGTAACTAAAAATTGAAATTGTCAATGTATTTTTTATACTTTTTCTTGAAGATAGGGCCACAAGAAAGCCTAAAATCCATCCTCTTACTCTTCATGCCTTAAAATTAGTGTAAAATCTCATGGAAACCCTTCTCAAAGTTTAGTGAAGACTGAAGCTTGATAAGACCTATACAAACCTATAGGAATGAGTAAAGTTCCAATATGTTTTGAAGTTTTTCTATCTTGATGGGAAGTCCCAAAATACGTATAAAGTATAAAGATTGAAAGTTTATCCTTTTAATTTAACCACTCATGATAAGGTTAAGCTAAGTCAAGCCAAACCTGTCAACCTACCCTATGAATTGCATGAAAAACAAGAAGCATTTATAATATCCTTATGTGTTTTGATTAAGAAGAATAAAGATATAGGTAGGAATGACGAACACTAGATAAAAATTTCAAGATACATGACAAGACCAATGATTTAGGGCAAATGGTGAATAATTGTCACTAGATGATGTAGTTTTAGGGGATTGTCAATAAGTTTTAGGTTTTCAATAGGCCAAAAGGAATTTGATTTCAAATTTGATAGTGTCCTAGTGAAAACAAGGTATTAAAACATAAAATACCCTACACATATATCTATAGATCAAATAAAAGGTTCCAAACTTGCTAATAAGTCTTCATAGGAACCTAAATTACCTCAAAATACCACAATATTATGCATTACTTATGAGGCTTATGATATGAATGTAGGGTTGAAAGTGATATATTTAAGGATCAAAAGTATTCTCATCATGTTTCATTCTATTGAATGGTAAGATTTAGTGTGGATAGCCCAATAACCAAACCTCAAGACCCTCATAATGAAGTCATGGTTCTAAACAAGATTAATAGTCATAAGTTTTAAATTGCCAATTAAGAGTCTTAATATATTTTTGAGGGTTATTCAAGTGGTAAAAATAATTTTAAGAATAGGATAGGTATGTTTATAGACACATAAAATCATCTCCCCCATAATAGTACATAAAAGGTGAATGTACTTAGTAAATGTTTCTCTTAGGTCTATGTCTAGGCTATTTTCTACCTAAGGTTTTAAGAACCAAGAAAACATCATATGTTTTGATTTACCTAGGAGATATCATAAAATTTTATAGGGAGTTAGGGGAGATAATATTTTAGGTGTGTGAGGTGGTTTTATGTTTCTAGGGTGATTACAAGAATATCTATGTGGGTTCAAGGTCTATAGACCCAATAAACATAGTTAAAACCCTACTAAATCTAAGTTTTAGCCCATTCAAGAACTATAATATGGTGTAACGATGAATAAATAAGTGATTTGGCATTATGTTAAGGTAAATAATCCCAAGATTTATATAAATATAGGTGAGAGTATGCATAGATATAAAAAAAGATCTAAAATAAGGAATGTTTTCTTGTTTGCATAAGAGAACACCATATAAGTGATGATAAAAGTCATTAAGCTAGAGGGAATCAACAAATTTGTGCATGAAGGAGGAGTATTTATTGTGTAAGAAGAGGATATCTAGAGAAATAATATGTATACATAAATAGAGGACAAGTGATAGGGTCACATATCAAGGTAAATTATAAGAAGATGATGAATCTTTCTTATTGTTCGACATTGAAAATCAATACCCAATGTTTTTTAAGGAATTGATAAAATCATTGTCATTGTTGAAAGGGTGAAATAGACCTACATAATTTTATCAAGCATTGACAAAATAGGATTTAATAAGATTTCAAATTATATTACAAGTTTGAGATCATTCATAGGCTTAAAAGGCAATGAAAGAAGATTTCATTCATGGTAGGCTTAATGCATCGAAGGAGGCCTAATGCTCCTTATTTCCACTTGTTTTTCTATTGAATGGGATGGAATTAGAATTTAAATACTACATTTATGTAGTTTATTAGTTATTTTCTCCTCTTTTTTCTCTCATTTTCTATATATTGGGATATAAATGCCTTATTTTTCATCCCTTTTCTTAGGGATGAAAATACTTTGCTCATTTAGAGACCTATACTGTTGGTTTAGGCCTTGAACTATTAATAAAATATTGAGTTTTACTATCTTTATTTATTATTTCACTGTGTATTTTAGATGTTTAATTACATATTATCATATTTAATCTCTTTTTCTTAGTTTGAGATCCATTGTAGAGGATCATTAGTCTATTTTAGCTCATTTGTGAATAAATTGTAGATAATGCAACTCTTATGGAAGTTGGTTATTTTCTTATACATCTATTGTAGTAAGTTTATGAGAGTGTGTAGCTAAAATTAGTATTTTAAAGGTTTTAATTGTGTTTTTAGAATGAGTGGAGGAGATACTCAAACTTGGTGCATCAAATAAATTTTTATTTTTCATCTTCTTTCTTCTCCCTTTTCATGAAAAAAACATAGTTTTAGATTAGATTATGCACTATTAGTATAGGTTTCAGGACTATAACCTAATATTATATTAGGATAACTATATTTTTATAAGGATATAGCATTCTCCAAAGATTCACTCTTGTTATAGGTCACCCATAACCTAGGAGTGTTTCTATTGTGTCTATTGAATCAGGTCTCGAGACTTGGTAGTGTGCACTTCAAGTAGAAAATATAGACCATGAAAACCTTTAAACAATTAGCTAATTTTCCTAAATGTAAAATAATGGGATACAAAATGGAAAATTTAGGTACATTTAAGAATAATAGCTAAAATGGATCAATAATTATTGTCTATGCAAACTCAAATAATAGTATTAGTGATTCCTTAGTGATAACTTAATTAGAACAAGTGCCTACAAGAAAAACATTTAAATGTAGACATAGTTCTAAGAATAAATTCAATACCATATCATAGGTGCATCTTGATAAGGACTCATTTATAAATTAGGTAAATAATTTAAAAATACAAAAGGAGGAAACTAGATAAATTCAAAAAATAGGCTCTAAATAAAAAATAAGAGATTCCCTAATTTCTCAAGGTAAAATTAGGGCACATTGTGGAAGGTAAAAAATTGTGACTCTATTTCAAAATAATACCAAGTATTTTGAAACATAGAAACATGTTTATGAAACCATAATCTTTAGATTAAACAACCTATACAATAATAAAACACTAATGAACGGATAAGAAATGAATGGTTGTTGAACAAAATTAGATATTCACATTGATCATTGTGTTTAAATATTTTCATTCCTTTTCTTGAATTTTCAAGGATTAATTATCATAACTAAGACCATCAAACCAGTGAATTTTACCTTTAGACAAATACCAGGCATTTATAACCCTAATGGAGTTATCTTTGATCACACTCAAAAACTTTACTTTATTTCCATCTAGGTGTCCATATCCATTGTAGATGTTACTTGAATCACCCAAAAAGATTGAGTATTTTAAACAATAGATTTTTTCTAACATCTCAATCCTAGGTTGGGGATAACTATTGTAAATGAAGGGTAAAATTATAGATATTTAATTTTATATCTTCGATACAACAAAGTCATAAAATAAAACCCATAAATAAATTTAAGTGTTTTTTGTATTAGATTTTGAGAGAATATATTTCATAATTCAAACAATTTAACCTAACTCATCACAACATGAATATGTTTAACATATGCAACAATCTAAGTCTTTGAAACCAAATACATAAATAAAATCTAACATAAAAAAATAGAAAAAAATTTAAACAACAAAATGTTATTGAGGTTTATTACCAACATATCCCTTTCTCTTTCATGATCTGCATATACCACTTGACTTAGGACTAGACACAACCAAAATTAAGGTAAATATTGAGGGTAGACCAACAACCAATAATGTACAAACAATATAAACATAGAAAATAGTAAGAAAAAATAACACAAAAAATTAATCAAAATAAAAATTATGTAGAAGGCTACAAGAGGCTACCTCATGCATAAAAATATTGATTGATAAATTTCCCATTAATAGGTAATAGGACATCCTCACCAATCAAACTCTTTGGCCTAAAACTATTCTCACCTAAAATCTTAAAAAATTGGAATGGACCCAACCAAAGTGCATCAAATTTATTATGTTGTCCCTTTTTCTCATGAGTTTTGTCCCATAATAGGACAATCAACAGTCCTAAGGGATTTTATTTTAGCTCTCTTATCAAACTATCTATTGATAGTTCTTTAATGTTTACTACAGTGTAATAGTGTTGAATATCTTATTTCTTATAATTATATTAGGTTTAATAGACTATATTTAATTTGGTCATCATTTTTAAGATAGTCCATCATGAATTGTAAAGTAGGGATTTTCAAATGCATAGGGAAGACTAGTTATTGACCATATACCTAAATGGTATGGAGAAGTACTTAGGTATGAATTGAATCTAATTATATAATCTTAAGGTGTAAATTTCATCACATTATGCCAACATCTTAGATTTTAATAGAAAATTTTATTAATCTCAATTAATTTTTGCTCATTTCTTAATTCTGAAAGAAGATAAGAAACTAGTAATAAGGATGTGGTATAAATACCTTGTTGGTGATGCATACATAATCTAGACAAATATGGAGAAATACTCTTTGGCTTGTAAGGAATAAATTTTAGATAAGAAATTACTAATAAAAGGGGTTGTTTGCAATATAGTTAAGTTGATTGCCTAGCATGAGCTAGATCCAAGAAGTGTGAGCTTGCTTGGAGGCTGTCAATCCAATTTTGATAACAATTAAATTAGAAATAATAAAATAATAATACTTGAATCAAATAATATAAACTAAATAAAATGAAATACAATAATTAGATAAATGTTTGATAGAGAAAATGACTAAATATAGTAAAAGTGAGTTAAAACTAGTGCTAAGATAGATCAGGTCAGGTTCAAAAACATAGACAAGGATCTATGAATAGGTAAGAACATAAAAAGTTAGATTTTTATTGGGGGTAAGAGATTAGAAATAACTTGTTATTATTTCATTCCATAATGACTATCAGTGGTTTGGCTACTCATCGATGGTTAAGCTGACCATTGGCAGTTGGGTAACCATCAATGGTTGGGGTGATCATCAGTGATTGTGCTAACCATAAGTGGTTTCATGTGGATTCTAAAAGTATTTAGAAAAGAGAGTTACAACTTAGGTTAGAGGTTTGATAATGGTCTATTTATGGTCTAATAAAAAATGGGAGATTAAAAGATAGGTTTATAAAGGTCTGATGGGGTAAAAAGGTAAAAAACCAAAAAAACAATGTTGAAGTACAAATATACATGTTACTTGTTGAGTGGTTGATGGTTCATGGATGGAGACATTTTAGCAGAGTAAAAATACATTACCTTAAGAGTAATTTCAATAGAGGTTTAGATCTTTATTATTTTTGATAAATTACTAGAAGAAGACTAGTGGATGGAGATCTTAAATACCTATAAGCAATAATTCTTGTGATGATCCCTTTTACAATTCCTACTCCCCTCCTTTTATAGGCAAAAAGAGATAGAGGAAAGAAGGTTACCTATTAGGTTTGTTTACTGACTTTGATTCTTGGGAGTTTGTTAACACCACATAAGGTGAACATATTTAACTGTGTCTCATTATCTCGCACATAGCTAGTGATGTGTTAGGAGGGTGACAACTTGACCATCGATGGTTAAGCTAACCATCAGTGATCATGCTGACCATCAATGGTTGAGTGTCTAAAGGTAATTTGGTCAAGGTGGATTAAAAGGGTTTGGTGAATAGTTAAGTTGGTAAGTTAAAGAGTTAAGTTAGATAAGTATCTAACTATATCTAAGCTCCAATGGGTTGGTTAGTGGGTTGATAAGGGTTAGGTGGCCCTTAAGGGATCCTAAGGCATTTTAACATCTAGAACCATCATGTGTGGTTTTCTAATTTCTAGATTTTACCCCTTTTGTTATATGGCTTTGAATTAACAAGTTGTAAAACAAAAATGGATTACTTGGTCAAAAATCTATTTTCCCTAAGTATGGGAGGTGTTCCATCTCAAATTGGGATTCGATGAGGTGAAACTAAAATCATGTCAAGGTTTGATAAGTGGTACATGGTAATTCATGAGGTTGGTGGAAAAAAGGGTGGATGGGCATTTGAGGCACAAATATATGCACAAAACATGATTAAGTGCAATAGTAAAGATCACACAAAGATTAAGGTTACCAATGTTGGTAAAAATAAGGTCAATTCTAGAAAGATAAGTGATAGGGTAATCCATTGATGGTTTTAATCATATCTGATCATGTTACTCTATAAGTCTCTTAAAGAGGGTTAGTGTCTTTGTTGATATTTGAGGTAGGAATTTCTCCTTTAAAAAACACAAATGGTCTAGTTGTGCATAAGGTAGTACAAACTTAAATGTTTAACATGGTAAAGTTGGTCGATGTGGTCAAAAACACCAAGGTAAGGTCATCATAAAATATGCAATTTTTTAGGTCAAAAAAATGGCCAACATCAAGGTAGATGTGGTCTAATGGTTAGTTGGAGAAGCGTAATCATAAAAAGTTTTTGGTTAGGTGTAACAAGGTTAATCTCTAAAAATTAGGCACTTAGGTTGGGTACCAAATAAAATTTTAAGTGGGGGATTCCTAACCATTGATAGTCAAGTGTCCAAAGGTTGACTATTGATGGTCACCTTGACCATCAATAGTTAGGGGGAAACCCTAAAAATATGGTGGATAAAAAGTGAAAATGAAATTTCATTTTCACTATTATCTATTTGACCTTCAAGTTTTCTATGCATTTTGATGAGCTAGTAATTTGGTATTTAGCTATGAGAGGGTTGACTGAGCATTTGGTTAAGGTGGTGATTTTTGATTGGTTGAGTGTGTGTTTGAGTTGATTCTACTAGGATTGAGATATAGGTTAGATAAAGATGTAGTTCAACAACTAGATGTGGGCTTCATCCTTGATAATGGTCAAGGAACAAGCTAGGTGATGTTTTTGAATTGGTATATTAATAGATTAGGTTAGTTAGTTGAATTTTATTTTTCTTATGGTTATTTGGATATGGTTTTGTTGGGGGGGGTTCCCTAGTTTAGATTTTGGCTAAATTTTGGAAAATTAGGGGGTAAAAGTTAATTTTGAAGGAGGTTTTGGGTTTGGGGTAGGTTGTAGGATAGATATAGGTAATTTAATGGTTGAAATTTTGTATTTTGGTTAAATTTTTGGGAATATAGGTTATGTATTTTTCCACTAGCAGTCATACATAGTGACTGTCGATGGTTAGACCTGACCATTGATGGTTAAACTTGACCACTGAAGTGCTGAGTGCACTTGACCATCGGTGTTCATAATGACCATCAGTGATTGATTTATTAGGGAAGGGATGGTTTAATATAAATATATATTAAACATGTTAAAAAAAAAATTAAAATGGTTTGGGTGAGTTAAAATGTCAAGTGTGGCTTAAGATGGGTGATGTGTTGAGTGATGGGTTGAGATAGTTTAGGGAAAGTGTCACGTAGGAATGTTATGTGGAGATAGTTATTAGGTATAGTTAGGTGTTGGTTTTATAGGTTTATGGAAGGTGTTATAGGTTAAGGTAGGGTGTTCAAATTTTTATTATTTAGGGTAGATGTTTTTGATATAAGTATTAGGTATTGGTGTGATAGGTTAGGGTAGATGTTTAAAATGTTTGTGGGTGGGGGTCACTTTCAAGTGATAGAGGTAATGTTGTAAAGTTAATGGTTAGAATAGGTTGATGCAGGAGAGTTTAGTTTGATAAAGAGGTTTATGTAGGTATAATGAATTAATATGATCAATGGTAATAGAAAATTAAGTGTGCATGCTAGCTTGATCTATTTACAAGCATGAGACCATATCTAGATGAGGGATTAGGTTTTGAGGATATTTGTAGAGACCCATGTAGGGATGAATATATATGATTGGACACACATGGAGGAGGTTGGTTTAGGATCCACATGACATTATCAATGGTTTCCATAATATGTGATGATGATCATGGCCCTCATCAAGAGATGGGATCCAACCATGAACACCTTCCTACTACCAACAAGAGATATAACTATCTTATTAGAGGATGATTATAGGATTACATGCTTGCATATTTGAGGGGAGCCTATTTACCATATTGAGAGTGAGGAGAGGGAAACATAGAGGGAGATCTTATATGGTGAGGATCGGGTCCAAACTAGGTGGCATTCAGGTGGTTTTGATTATGGGCCATCATACCAAAAGTCTTTAGATATGAGGCACTTGATGACTATGATGATGATGGAAGTGTCATATTTTCCATTGATTGATTCAACTAGTGGATGGTTTCCTTATTGAGGGAGTATTAGTGGAGATGTTACTAGGTAGGATAGTGTTTAGGTGGGCACCCATCTTGTTGGTCTAGATATACATGGAGCTATGGGCAATCAAAGCTTATAAGAGGTATGGGATTATCATTGGGTTTATGTTCCATTGTTGGGCATATGAGCATATTCAGGTTCTAAGACCCTTGGGGTTATAATGGGATGTCTATTTGTAAATAGACTATAGAGTGGGTTTCTTGTGATGGAGGGGAGATTATAATTTGATAGGGGTTGGAGGAGGTGTAAGAGATATTAAATGGATCAGATATGATTTTGAGGGTTTGGTCATAGGTGATGTCATGTGAAGGTCATATGTGGGATTTCATAGGTGAGACCTCTATAGCTATTACACTTTGTCTTTATAGAGTTGGAGGTGGTGGATATACAAGAGGAGAGAGGGTGAGATTGAGCTCATCCCATTTGATAGAGTTTGGAGGTAGTATGGCCTCGTATAGGGGATTATAGGTCATTTCTTAAGGTATAGGAAGGAGGATGTAGAGTTTGTGTTACCTAAGCCACGGTTAGAGGAGGCAGTTTTAGATCATGAGGAGTTACCTATGAGAGAACGGATAGATGATGTTGGTTTTTTTGATAGCTATGCATGATGGTACTAGGCCTAATATGTAGTGACCAATTTTGGATAGGATGATGGGGGTTCATAGGCTATGGATGTGGATCTAGTTGGGGTATAGGTATAGGTATGTGACCTTGATGGGTAGGCAAGGGTTGTACTAGATACCACACAATCATAGATTAAAGGGTTATAGGGATAGGTGGCCACATTGTAAGGCTAGATTGTGAATTTTTAGGGTCAAGTTTCCACCTTGATAAGGGAGATAGATCAGGCCATGACCTCACTAGGCTTGGTGACCCAAGAGAGGGACACCTTGAGATAGAGGGTAAGAGTAAAAATAGCACTAGTGGGAGGACCACTAGGTATTATTCCTATGGCATGATACTTGGCCACAGTGGAGGAGTTGAGGTATTACAAGGCTATAGTGTTGACATAGTGTCTATAGGAGTTGAGATGGGGAGAGTATAGGGCTATTTTAGTAGGTGATCTAGTTGCGATGAATATATAGTAGTGGACCTCTATAGTGGGTGGATAGGTAGGCACCTTAGGAGGACAAAACCCTGGTAGTAGTGGTAGTAGTTCCCCAGGGGCATGATATGTTATGCTATGATATTCAAATATAGATGTACATGTTTTGATATTGGCTTGCAATCCAAGGTAGTCAGATATACATGAGAGAGATATGATATACATTATTACATGTATTATTTATTTTGATGACATGATATATATGATGATGATGTTGATTACATAGATGTGATTTATATTTCATGATGTAGTTTATGGTTTGGATATGGATATTTATGTTCACGTTATGGTTCATGGTTTTTGGTTTATGTGTATGATTATTGATATGGTTTGTGTAATGGTATTTAACATGATTACCATGGATTATGTCATGGGGTGATGATGTTTTTATGTATAGTGATTTTGTTTTTGGTTTATGATGTTATATGATGGCATATAAATTTAGTTAGATAACAAACTAGATGTGGGAAAATTGATATGAATCAATGAGACATATGTCTACATGAAATAATAATGAAAGGATAAGAAAATAAACATGATGCCATTTCATTGGTAATAACAAAACAAAACCTGAGGTTAGATCAACTTAGATAAAATAATACTTTTGGGTGTTTTGTATTATCATAATTTGGTTGATAAAAAGGTATCTTGGTCACATTTTGTTAAGTAAGCTCATAATCCCTTGATTTTTTAGATAGTATAAGGGGAGGTAGGTAATAGGAATATAAAGGAAATGGGTGATAGGTAGGGTATTCTTATGTAGGTTAGTTTTCCCCTTCTATAGGTTACCTAAGGACCATAATTGACAAGTCCATGTCTTATGTTAGGCATAAACTAATCAATGTGGGAAGTCTACTAGTGATAAATATGATATTTTATTGTAGCTTTCTTGGGATAGCGTATTTCATTTTAATATAGGGTCTTTTGTTTTTTATATTCATTTTGATAGGTTTGTGAAACTGATCAATGTGGGAAGCTTCAAATGATTGCTTTTGAAAAATTAGACTTAGCCATCCTTCAAGGGAATGGTCTAAGTTTGGATTTATTTATTTTAGTAGTTGTCCTTCAAGGGTGTAGTCTATATTTTAAGAACTTCTAATTTTGGGTAGCTATCCTTCAAGGGGGAAGTCTATAATGTTATAAATATGTGACCCAAATGATATTTTGGTATCCCAAATTGTTTTAATGTTAGGTTTAGACATGGACAAGTCTATTTAGGCTTAAAGGTTTACCTTTATGAGGGCAAAACTTTTAGCACAAATAGGTTAATGGTGGGTAAAAGTAATTGTTTGAGGATAATGACCATGAGACTCCATCTAATTCGGGATGAAAAGATACATGAGAACCATGCCATGGTACCCATATTTAGGATTAGGCTATGACTATGATGGTCAATTGCATGGTTCTATGTAGTAATTGAATGTCCTCAAAGAGATAAGAGGAAGGTGTGAGGATGAACATTTCATAAATCAAGGGATAAGATTAAGTGAGACAAGATGGTGAATTCAATCCTTATTTTAACAAAAGAAAGGATGTAGATGTAAAGCATTGAGAAGATTAGGGTCTATTTTGCCTTTGAGAGAGGATAAATGGTAAGTTCTTGATCCATACTTATGGGTTATGATGTAGGGTCCAAGCCAATTGAAAGCAAATTTTTCTCTTTTTATTTTCTCCATATCGGTAACATGTTCATTTTTTTTAGATGAGGTCTCTGATATTAAATTCTTATTCTTTTAGGTGTTTTTTTATAGTCATGCTTAATTCACTCTTGATAGACATGAATATCGTTAAGATCTATGAGGTAATGCTCATCAAGTAGCTCAAGTAGTGCTAGACATTCTTGATGATAATCACTCTTAGAAATGATGTCTTTCAAGCATATGTGAAGAGAGGTAATATAGACTTTGAGAGGCAAGACTACCTCTACTCTGAAGACTAGAGAGAAAGGGGTAACACATATAAAAGTTTGAATGCTGGTGTGATATGCCCATAACTTGAAATAGATGTGTATGTGATAATACTGCCCTAAAGCACTAACTACTTTGGTTAACATTTTGTTAAGGATTTTATTATAGGCTTCCACCTATCCATTTTCTTATTGATGGTAAGGAAAGGAAAATTTTAACTTAATTCCAAATGCATCACAAAGACCTTTTACTTTCTTATTCTTGAAAGATTTATTGTTATTGGTGATGATCTTATGTAGAACATTGAAATGATAGATGATATGATGGTTGATAAAGTTTATAATATTCTTAGCTTTGATCAAGATGAGAGTAATGGCTTCCACCCACTTGGTAAAATACCTGATGGTAGTAATGATGGATTGGTGGCACTGTGAATAATGAATATTGATTTCCTTAATAAGATCTATGCCCTATTGTGAGAATGGCCAAAAGTCTTTGGATACTTGAAGGCCATGGGAAAGTGCATGATGTAAATTAGTGTGTTATTGATACTTAAGACACTTCTTTACATAATATAAATAGTCTTGGTTAAGGGTATGCCAATAGTAGCCAAAGTGAAGGATACGTTTAGCAACATCAAGGCCACTAAAGTGTCCCCTACATATTCCATCATGAGTTTCCTTGATGGCATGAGAAGCTTCATGAATATGATGGAAACAAAGGAGGGCATCAAAGCAATGTTTTTAAAGGATTCCCCTTAGTATATTATAATGAGAGGTACTGTAAACAAAGGCTCTTCAAGCATTCCTAGAGAGGTTGGGAGGAACGATGTCAAGGCTGAGGTAGTCAAAAGTTTACTTGTACCATATGTCTAATGGAGACATTTCCACACTAAAAATGGTAGGAAGGTTAGAATGGATATAATACAAGGTGATAAAGAGATGAATTATGATAAATGGTTTATATTTATAAGGTTGAGATGGGATTTGGGAAGTAATGGAAGCCATTATATCCATGAACTTGTTGGTATATCATGGAATAGATTGGATAAGGTAATGATTGAATGAGGTTAAGAATAGATCTACCAAGTGTTTATACTTTAGTAAGATATTATAATCACATTGGTAAGATATATTTACCTAGTTGACCAAAAGTTGGTAATCACCAAATACATTGATTGTCTTGACTCCCAATGCTAGAGTGGTTTGGAGACCTATGACTAGGGCTTCATACTCAACTATATTGTTGGTGCATTCAAAGTCAACTTTAAAGGAAAGGGGAAGAGGTTGACCTTCAAGTGGAATGACAATAACTCTAGCATCCCCACCACATTGGAATTTGGAGCCATTGATGAACATGGTCATTTGGTAGGTAAGGTTCTCTTAAGAAAGAGTCGTGATGGACTCATTTGGAAATGTGAGAGGAAGTGGTTGGTTTTCTAGTAGAGGAGCTTCAACCAATTGATCAAAAATTACTTTCCCTTTAATTTAATTCTATTAGAGGAGCTCAAGGATAAACTCAACTAGGAACATGAGTCACTTAGCCATACATTAGTTTTTGTACAGTTTAGAGTGCATCTACTTGAGTGGGTCATTATTAGTGATGACATAAGTTTTTTGATTAATAAGGTAATGATGAAGTTTAGAAGCTAAAAAGATGAGGGCAAGGTAAATTTTCTTAAGATGGGTGTACCAAGTTTCATACTCTATAAATGTTTGGCTTATATAGTATACAACTTACTCTTTGTTTTGTTCATCACAATGATCTAGCATTGCCCCTAGGGAATGGTTAGTGGTGGAGATATAAAGGTAGAAGGGTTGGTCATATTTAGGAGGGATAAAAATAGGTGGAGAAATAAGGTACCCTTTTAGTGAATAAAATATTGGTAGTCTTTATTCCACTTAAAAGATGTGTCTTTATTAAGAAGATGGTGAAAGGGTTAACATCTATCTGATAATTGAGAGATAAAGTGATGGATAGATTGAAGCTTCCCCTACAAGATAAAAAGTTACTTAAGGTGTGTTGGAGGTGACAAATCAATAATTTCTCTGACTTTGGTAGGGTCTACTTTGATTCCTTGAAGGGAGACAATGAAGCCAAGAAGCTTTCCAAAAATAACCCCCAAAAAATATTTCTTGGGGTTAGGCCAAACATGGAAATGGATAAGGCATTCAAAGATTATTTTGAGGATGTCTAGGTGATCCTTGTGATGTTTAGATTTCCCAAGGAGATCATCTACATAGTATTCTACAATTTTATGGATGAGGTCATGAAAGATGTAGGTCATGGCTCATTGATAGGTGGTGTTAGCATTATTAAGACCAAATGGTATGAATCTATAGTAGAAGGTTACCCATGAGATAGTAAATGAAGTTTTGTATTAATATTTGGGAATAATCAAGATCTAATTATATCCAAAAAAATCATGAGATATAAAATCTCATGTCTAGTTATAAGATCAACAAGATGGTCAATGCTAGGCAAAGGAAATTCATATTTTGGGTAAGGTTGAGGTCACAAAATTCAATATAGAGGTGAATTCCCCCTATGGGATTGGTAATGGGATTGATGTTAGAAACCCATTGAGGATAATCAATGGGTTGGATGAAGTTTACTGATAAAAGGTGTTGAAGCTCCTCTTTGACTAGAAAGGAGATGTAAGGGTGCTTCTTATGAAGCTTTTGCCTAATAGGTCTAGCATCAAGATGGGTGATAATGTTATGGAGGGTTATAAAAGGGTAAATTCTAGGCATATCCTGATAGGACCAAGCAAATATTATGCTACGGTCATGAAGGAAAGAATGGTAATTTTTTTACTCCATGAAATCGAAGGATTAACCGATCTTGATAATGTGAGGGTTGTCCTGAGTAACCAAGTTGACATCGATAGTGGAATCATTCAACATGGTTTAGTTCTTAAAAGGAAGATATTTTATGGATAGAAGAATCCCTTAAACTATGGTAGGTGAGAATGGAATCATCATCCTGACATTAGATGGTGTCAATGATAGGATAATCATTTTCTACCATTTCAGGATGGATGAGAGGAAGGGTTTTCATTCAGCCACTGTTTGATAGGTTAGGGGGCCCAAACTAATAGCATTGATAAAAAAAGGTTAGATGGGATGATATAAAAATCCTCAAACTTTGAAGGAGATGGGGTTGGTGAAGATGGGATATCTTCATTGATGGTGGTGATGGGTTTAGGTGAGGTGGGTTCTTCTAGTGGTATGAACCCAAGGCTGAATAGCTCATGAGGTTTTTGGGTTTTGATTATGGGTAACTCATGAGGTCCCTCTTCATAATGGCCTAGTCTAAATCCCTTCTATGCATACCTATGAAAGTATAATTTGGCAAATGCCAGTTTATCAAGATGGGAGAAGTTAAAAATAAATGGTTAAATAGAAGGGCTGGTAGAGGAAACAAGAAGTGGATGATCAAGTCCCCCATAGATGAAACTGTATTGATGATTGGGTGGCTTGAAAGGGATGATGGTTCTAATGTTACAATCATAATTAAGGTCATGGTAAATGTCCCCATACTATTGAGGAGTGGGGAAAGCATCCAAGGCCAAAATATGGTATTTTCCTAGCAAGAGATGTTGGAATATAGGTTCTAAGGGGTCCTCTATAGGGATCTATGAAGAAGAGATGAATGAGCTTATCAAAGCTTCATTGATGAAAGAGGTGTATTTATTGGTAGTTGGTGGTGAGGTGGATGGATGAAGAATAATAACATCATTAAGCATGTATGTCATATTACAAGATGTAAAAGGACTAGGGTCAACTCTTATGGTAACAACTTGACCTTCATGTTCAAATTTGACACATCAGTGTAAGGTAGATGGGACACAACTCATGGCATGGATCCAAGGGAATCTAAGTAAGACATAGTATTGGAACTCACCCTCTAAAATTCAAAAGATTTATAGAATTATGTGAGGACCTAAGTGGATGTGGAGGATGATTGTCCCCAAGGTAGTGGCCATAGTATCATTGAAAGAGCATAAGACCACTATAGTTTTATACATGATGTTCTTTGGAAACTCAAGTTAGTCATAGGCATGGGAGGAGATAATGTTGATACTATCTCCTCCATCAATCATCACCATTTTTATGTGGTTTTGATTGATATATTCCATTATGAAGAGGGGAGGATCAAGATACTCAAGATGAACAAAAGGTATTTCTAAATCCTTAAAAGTGACAAGGGTAGAAATTTGAAGTTCTCTAATAAAGGCTGTAAGGGGTTAACGATCTTCAATTTCAACCTATATAGATTGAATAATCTCTCTAAATATTTGATGCTAAGGAGGTGAGGTGTTGATTAATTCATATAAACTCATTTTCACTAGATTTTGGTGAAGTTGTTTCAACACTACATGTTGAATAGATTTGGAAGGGTTGGAATGAAATACACCCAAAATAGATAATTTGGGTTTTTATAATAGTGAAGGTGTTTGGGTTTGTTTGAAAGGTTAATGGATTGAAGGGTATGTCCATGGAATGGACACTTTATCATTTCCCTTATCCTTTTATTGGTGGTTAGGTTGGTGATGGGATAAAGGGAGGTTTATCCAATAATAGATCATCTTCATCCCATATGATATGGATATGTGTTTGGAGAGATTTTAATTTATATGTATTGTGTTTGTGTGTCTTATGGTATAGGCATATCAAATTATCATTAAACCATGATGGTTTATGACATGAAGGGTTCAAGGGTTTGATAGATGGTAGGCTAAAAGAAGAGGTTTCCAATAACTTGTATAGAATAGTTGAATTGGATTTAAGCAAAGGTGTTGGAGTTGATAGGTTTTTGTTTTTAAGAGTGGGAGCCTTCTTGGAAGTAGGCTTTACCATAGAAGTTGTGGGTTGTGGAGCAGTTATGATGGGTTGGCTAGGTTGGGATAGTTTGATGTCGGTTGGTTTGAAAGTGGAAGATTTTGATGTAGAAGATTTGGATGATGATGGTTTCGAAATATGTGGGAAGGTATAGGTGGATAGGTTAGTTAATAATGATGGAGGCTTTGATAATTTGGTGGAGGTGGTTATAGGTAGAGAAAATGGAGAACGTTTAATAAATGAGGAATAGGTAGTTGTGGGAGGGTTCACCTTCTTGGTAGAAGGATGAACTCTTGGGATGGTAGAAAGATGGGGTCCTAAAATTGAAGGTAAGATAAAAGGGGGTGGTATGGGTCTAGTTCAAGATGGTTTGGGTGCTTCCACATTTTTTATAGGTTTAGTTAGGGTTTTCTTTGATGGACTATATGGGGTTAGGTTTAAATTCAAAGATGGGTGAACGAGGCTAGGTGTAGGAAGTATTGCTAGATTCTTAATGGGTTTTGTTAGAGAGGTGTCAGGAGATTTAGTAATTTTTATATGGAAGTGGGTTGGATGGTTCCCCTATGGTTTTAGAGGACAAAATATCTAAGGATGGGGTTGAGGTAATGATAGGTTTGATGGTGGATGAAAGTGAGGTTAAGGGTTCATATTTGTTTTGGTAAGGGAGACCAAGATGATGCCAAAAGCTAGCTCTATCTATATTGGGTTGAAAAATAAACTCTAGATTTTGGACTAATCTAAAAAAATGCTTTTAAATAGGTTTCATCCCTTGGTCATTGGTTTCAAATATTAATCCCATAGGTTTAGGTGAGGGAATAGTTTCTTCACCTTTTTTTGGATGGAAGGTTATATGGTTTAGGAAGATGGTGCCTCTATGGAAAGAATAGAGGTGGCGATCTCTTCCTTTCAAATTATTTCTAAAATGGGGGTGGTTTGTTTAATGGTAGGTAAGGAAGGTGTGATGGTGTCAAGTGAAAGAAAAGAGGTGGTTTATTCCTTTGTTTGGATGTCTAAAAGAATGGAGGGTAATTCCACCAATTCAATAAGTGGAGTGGGGGAAGAAGTAGTTGAAAAAATGGTTATCTCCTTTAGTATTTATATCAAAGGAGAGGTGGGTAAGTCAATGGTCTCACCAATTGAAAGAGAAGAGGTTTCTTCCTTCGGTTGGGTATCCAAATGAATACAAGAAGATTTATCCACTATAATAAGGAGGGTGGAGGAAGAGGTAGTTGATGTAATGGTTTCCTCAATGATAGGTTCATTGATAACAACATTGACCATGTGAACTTCATGAGCATGAGATGATTCTAGTTTACTGTTGTCATGGTTGGTGGAAGGTGCATAGTTAGGAAAAGGGTTTTCAAAAGATATCTAATGATTGATTTTGAGGTGCATTAGGATTATCTAATGTAATTTCACCCTTGTCAATAAAATTTTAGATAATAGTTTTAAGTGTGTTGTACCTACTAATGTCATATCCAATAACATGATGGAAGGCAAATAGATCATTCTCATTGTATCAACCAAATGTGGGATGAGAGGCATCAAATTATTGGGAAGGTTTGATAGGAAAAAGTTGTATGAGGTTAGATTTGAGAAATTTATCCAAAACTAAAGCATATGACTCCCCTATGGGATTATATTATCTTGGGGTGGTTCAGTTTTGGTTGTGAGTTTATTGGTTTGATGGGTTTGAAGAATTGGTTTGATTAGGTTGGCTGATAATTAGAGGTAAAGCAGGTTTTAGGAAAATTGTGTTTGTGGTTGCCTTTGTTTTGGTGTTGGGATGGTTGGATGGGTTAGTGGTTTTGGTTAAATAAGGTTCATTGGATTTACAACTAGAATTCTTGTTTCTTAGTTTTAATTTCCATTCATTAATGGCTCTAATTTCAAGTTTGTGTGCCATGGTAAAATTCTTATCAAAGGTTTTGAAAGTCTAAACCTGAAGAGTAGGGGAAATATGTTTGGCACAACCTTGAGAAAAGAGTTCAATGAATTTGGGTTGAGGTAAGGAGAAATAAAGTTGGTTGATGAGACCTCTCCATCTAGCTAAAAAATTGGTAATTGATTCTTCATTAAATTTCATAATGGAGTAAAGGTTGGTAGTGGAAACATTTTTAGATATGTTGACTGAGAAATGATCTAAAAAAATTTGAGGAAGTTGTGAAAAGGAAAATATGGAGTGTTTGGTAAGAGAACTATACCAGTCCAAGGCTTGTCTAGATAAGGACATGGAGAAGGTATGAAGGAGAATGGCATCATCACATGAAATAAAATAACAAGAATGGTGAAATGTTCTTAAGTGTTTTTGGGGGTCTTCCTTGCTTTGGAACTTGGAAAACATGGATAGTTACCAAAAAGGAGGATAAGGTCAGATAGGAATGGATGGATGAATGGGTTTATTGCATATTTGATCATAAGATAAAAGGTTATGAGCCTAAGAAATAGATGATTCAAGATCGGTCATTTTATCCATCAACATATTAACCAAATCGATTTTGAGGTTGGGGAGTTTCATAATTGTGTGGTAGTTTTTGTTGAGGTTGGGTGGCTAAAATGTATAGATAAGAGGTGGAAGTTTGAAAATATTCCACATATTAGTATGTGGCCATTGAAGGTTGGGATGATTCCATGTATTAGTATGTGGGCACAAAAGGTTGGGTAGAAGGTGGTATATATCTTTGTGGATTAGGAACATATTGGTAGGATGTCATGGGTGTTTTTTGAGTAATTGAGGTGGGTTGATTTGTAGGTATGGTTTAAGTGGTAGGTTGAGGTTGAGTGGTAATTCTTGTGTAATAGGTGGAAGGGTAGGAGGTATGGAAAGCACCAAATTTTGGATCAGGGTGGAAATCGGTGGTGATAAGGGGTATGGTATAAATAGGGGTAGAAGATATCCCCATGGTGGATGAGGTATGGGTAAAAAGAGGCAAGGTTTCTCCTATATTGGAGGTGTTGGTTGGTTTAGGGGGTGTTTGGTTATTGGTTGAAATGTTGGATTGAGTTTCAGTGATGGTAGTGGATGGGATAGTGGTAGAAGAAGAGCATTGGGTGAATAAAGGTTAGGTATAAGTATCACCAATCATAAGATGGGGTGGAATACCATAAGGTGGGTCCATGGGAGGAACCAAGGCAATAGGGTTGTGGTGAGCTAAGGTGTTGAGGCAATGTTGGAGGGTTATGGGGTTGTTATCAAGGAAGGTAGAAAAATTTATATCACCCTCAACAACTAGCCAAGGCATGGTAGGATGGGGATAAAGATGAGGATAAATCTCAACATTTGAAGTATACTCCATGGAAGAAGAGGAAGAGGAAGATGGAGGTTCTTAGTTGGTTTGATTCCTTAATTGTTGTCTAGTAAGGACCATGTGAGGAATAGAAAACAAATGACAAAAAACTCATAACTCAAACACAAATCAAGCAAAAAGATAAGAATCTCAAGGTGATAAAACATACACTAAAGTGTGTTTAAAACTTAGGATTCTTTTTAGATCATTTTTGGATTATGCCTTAGAAACTGTGAATAATAAATTTGGTTTGTAGATCAAATACTAAAGAGGAAATGTAAGCTTGGTTTCAAGTACTAAAAAAGAATATATATTGAATGTCAGTATGTGGCTTGATATTGGGGTCTACCCCCGCACTTCACACAACACAATAATAAGGTTTTTGGGTGCTTAGCCAAGATAGACTAAATTTTAGAGTTTATACTCAACTAGAGAGTTGAGTTGGTTCTTCCCTTGGTAATGACCTCCAACTAGGATAGCTAGGAAAGGGTAAGGTTATTTTTAGGTGATTAAATCCTAATCAGGCCTTATCTTAAGTTTTTTTTTGATGTGTTTATTGATTATTTGATCTGGTAAAGTGTGGGATAATAAAAGTGAAACTACAACTAATTACTTTGCTTTTAAGTTAACTAGATAAACTGAAACAAACAAGAAATCAATGTATACAAGGTTTATTTTAAGCCTAAAATGAAATTTTAGATTTTTTTGATGAGCATAGAATAAAAGAATAAATAAGGAACCTATATGATGTTAGGGTCCCATCAGGGATGCTAAAATGTTTCTCTTAATTTTTTTTCATTTCTTAATTTTGAAAAAAGATAAGAAACTAGTAATAAGGGTGTGGTAAAAATACCTAGTTTGTGATGCACACATAATGTAGATGAATATGGAGAAATCCTCTTTGTATTGGAAGTAATAACCTGTAAATAATAAAGAACTAAAAAAATGGGTTATTATCAAGATATTTAAGTGGATTGTCTAACGTGAACTAGATCCAAGAAGCATGAGCTTGCTAGGAGGTTGTCAATCCACTTTTGATAACAATTAAGCTAGAAATCATAAAAGAAAGATACTTGTATCAAATAATATAAAGTAATTAAAATGAAATAGAAGAAGTAGATAAAATTTTGATAGATAAAATGACTAAATATATCAGAAGTGGGTAAAAAATAGTGTTAAGATAGACTAGGTCAGGTTCAAAAAATCAGACAGGGATCTATGAATAGGTAGGAACACAAAAATTCAAATTTGGTTAGGGGTAAGGAGTAAGAAATAACTTTTTATTTCATGTCATAGTGACCATTGGTGGTTGGGATTACCTTTAGTGGTTAATCTGACTATCGACAATTGGGTAACTATCAACAGTTGGGGTGACCATTGATGGTTGTGCTAATTATCAGTGATTGCCTATGGATTCTGAAAGTATTTAGAAAATAGAGTTATATGTTGGGTCAGATGTCAAATGAAGGTATATTAAGGGTTTGGTTATAAATAAGAGATTAAAATATAGGTGTAGAAAGGTAAAAAACCAAAATAACAATGTCGAAGTAAAAATATACCTGTTGCTTGCTAAGTGGTTGATGGTTGATGGCTAGAACAATTTCAATAGAGTAATAGTACTTTGCCTTGAGATCAATTTCAAAAGAGGTTTGAATCTATTTTTTTATTGATAAATAATTATAATAATACTAGGTGGCTAGAGAGCTCAAATACCTATGTGTGAGAATGCTTGTGATGATCCCTTTTACACATCCTACTCCCTTGTTTTTATAGGTAAAGAGAGATGGAGCATATAAGGTTCCCTAGTAGGTTAGTTTAATGAATTTTATGGTTGGGATTCTTTAACACCACATAAATAAAACATTTTTAATTATGTCTCATTATCTAACACATATATGTTGATGTGTTAGAAGGCTGATGACATGACCATCGATGGTCAAGCTAATCATCGGCAATCATGTTGACTATCAATGGTTAAGTGTCTAAAGGTAATAGGTCAAGGTGGGTTAAAGGGGTTAGGTTAATAGTTAAGTTGTTAAGTTAAATATTTAAATTATATAAGTATCTAACTATATCCAAGGTCCAATGGGTTGGTTATTGGGTTGAGAAGGGTTAAGTGGTCCCTAGGGGGTCCTGAGGTATTTCAACATCTAGAATCATTATATGCAATTTTCTAGTGTCTACAATAGATTCAACCATACCATTGCCTTGTAGATAATAACTATAAGAGGAATTAAGGTTTACATTGGTATATTATACCCATTTTATGAATTTTAAGGAAGATAATGTAGGATCATTATCACATACCAAAGTAAATGGTACTCCAAACCTAGTTATGATATGTTCCTTAAGGATGTTGATTACCTATTTATTTGTGTAATTTTTGAAATATTGAGCTTTAGTATAATGAGTATAATAATTATTTATTTTCAAGATAAAATAATGTCTAGATGATGAATTGGCATTGATATCTCTAATAGAGTCTATTTCCCACTTTTCAAAAGGTCAAACTTTTATAACAAGTATTACAAGGAGATGCTCTCTATGTGATGCAACTTGACATGTGTGAGAGCTCCTCAATGTGCATGAGCATCTTTAAAAACGTGTGGTTTATATGTAGACAATATTTATAAATTATATATAACCTCAATCTTTTACACTTGGAAAATGTGATATCATGGATTTACCTTTATATTCTAGAACTTTCCCATTGCCAAAAGGCTCAAATATACTATTTATGTATATGTAATTATTTATTTCTTAATCTAACCATAGTTATAATAAGGACTTAGGCCTTCTATATTTCTCATAATGTTATAAACCTAATTAGTCTCTACAATTTCTAGACTTACACCTATTTTCCAACTACTTAGACACTTACATCCTAGTTAGACACATATGTCAATGTAAATGGCCTATTTCAATGCCAATGTCTAGTGCCCTAAAGTCATCCAATATATAAACAAAATGTATTTATATGGTCATCTTAAGTGCTTTAATGTAATATATTATCCAAATGGATTGGTAAAAATATAATATCAACCCTCATTCATTCCTCACTTGCATAGATCTAACTCACAAATAAACTTACCAAAAGCATTCCATCAAATACTCAAGTGAGCAAAGCTTCCCTATTTTCTCCTATTTACATATTAGTCATAGGGATAAAACATATACACATTTGAATTACTAAAGAAGCATACTAAGATTTATATTTTCCAATTTAAAATCTATGTCACTATTGTAGATTCTTATCATACATTTCATGTTTCACACACAATCCAACATGTAGGGGAGAACTACATAATTTTGAGGCACTCATTAGAGTATTGGCTATGTAGGTAGAACTCATTGACATAGGGGTGTTTAAGGTATATTTACATCATGCATCCACTAACACATTTTTACCATAGCCACTATGAATATGAAGAACTAGGGTTTTGATATTTGATGAGAAGCAATAGTCCATGACCCAAATTTGAATGCACCAAAGTGAAGGCAACACAAAACTATAATCATCTAAGTGGTAACATCTAGTTTCATTAGGTATTCCATACTAGACACCAACATCTTATTCATATAATAGTGTCAACATAATCATCCTAGGATGATACAAGTGTCTATAGCTATAGAGGTCAAATTCCTAGAATCAGATGACTGTTCCAAAATCTAAATCTAGTCTATTTTTTGTCTAGTATAGATCTATGTCTATATTAGCATCAAAACCAAATAAGTATATTTGTTATCTATCAATTTAATATCTAGCATAGTTATCCTTTTTATCTTTATCATATCAAAGTAATAAATTTATTTATTTTTTATCTTAGTTTCATAAATAGTTGGCATAATTTAGATATAGTCTACCATCCTTGCGCCTTAGGTTATCTACACCCCTTTAACCCTATATCTCACATATCTATATTTTAGGTTTAAATGTTTGGTGAACTTTACATTTCATCTATAAATCCATATATATTGATCTAGGGTTTCATATGTCTATATTTAAAAAAGACATATATAATATGGATATATCTACTAGTTACTTTATATTGCAGTACTTCAGAGTAGTTGTTACTTGTTATGTTTCATGAAAAATTAAATAAATCCAATCTATAAGGGGTTATAAATATAATTACTACAGATCACATGTATTCTTTCATACCCCTTATTTTTATAATGTTTATAATGAGATCCTACATATTACTACATAATTCCAAAGGGAATGCATGAAACAATATTGCTCTTCCCACCATGCCAAAAAAATTTCTAGTGATGTTCTAGCTAAAAATTCACTTTGGAACTTGTTCCATTATTCCACCATTGCAAGGATTTTTTTTGGATGCATTATTCATGACCTTTTTACTAATTAATGTGTAACCTCCAAATATGACTTCAATTTTAAATTTCATAAAATGGATCGAACATAATATCTCCTTTGAAAAAGGAGATATGCCACTACAAAACCTCATAAATTGTTGTTTACCATTATACATTCAATTTTATGTGTAAAATAAAATTTTAAAAAGAATCCTTTTGGATAATGGTTCAGGAATCAATATTTGAAACATATTCTTTATTTCTTTACTTGGAATTAGGCCTAATGATTTGGAAAATTAAAATATGAGCATAAAAGGATTTTATAATATTCTATGAAAATTATTAGGGAAAATAACATTGAACATTATTTCAGGACCCCATACACTACCTAGTTTATGTTATGTTATGCGAAATGATTTAAACTATAACATACTTTTAGGATGTTATTGGATACATGAAATGTACATAGTTCCATCTACTCTACATGCATGCTTAAAATTAAACCATAAGGAATTTATTTACACATGTTTAGTGGATACTAACCCCTTTAAGCATTGTGCCATAATTAAATAATCCTACGTTGAAATCCTATAAACCTGATTTTGGTTCTCGATGTTTTCTCAAATGTGGATACAAAGAACAAGGGTTTGAAAAACATGAGTAGGTTATAGATCAATCCATATCTTATTAAAAAAAATGATAATTCTAGGTATTTTTAAATAAATTTATAACTTATAATCAATCTAATCACACCACACCTTGTTTCCAAAAGGCCAAATTTAAATTCATGTAATCTCCACAAATATATCTACATGTGGTTCATGCATACACATAATATTTTTCAAATTTTATCAATAATTGATGATATTTATCTTATAGGAACCCATTGAGTCTCAATCTCTCTAAGTGCATGTCATAAGGGGTGCACTAGAAAAAGGGTGGGTAGACAATTGGTGCTTCACAAGATTATTGTCCCTTTTGCCACTTGTTATCTAAAAACATATCTCCTAAAAACCATTTCCCTAAGTTGTTCCTCGCATTTTATACACTCCTCTAGTCATATTACACCTTCATTATCCATTTCCCTAACCTATACCCCTTTTTTATAGTTTACAGGACTATGTCGACCATATCAACCTTGTATTCTTATTGACAAAACTTATTCAGGACTAGGTCAGCCCCTAGATAACCTAGTTTGTTTTTTGTGAATTATGATACTAGGTTGACTAGGTCTACCTTGTCATATTAAACTTTAAAAAATGTTTAGGGTTAGATCCACCTATATAAACACAATCATTTTGCCATTTATATAAGAAAAGAAGTAATATATATTGTGCATCTGCTTATCCACCATTCTAATTGAGGATCAAGCTTATAGATTCATGCTTTCTTTGGAGATATGGATATTATATTATGGAGATGTATTTTAGATTCATTGGTAGGTTGTGTATCCTAGATTTGAGTTATCTTTATCATGCTTACATACCATAATAACCTCTTGTGAAGCACCTTGGCTAAGGGAGATATTGAGGCTCAATGGGTTTGTATTAAAAGGTAAGTATTCATAAATTTGTTCCTCCTTTGTAAGAGTAGATAGATATGCATTTGTACTTCTCTTTCATGCATTATGATTCCATATATATTGATGTGAGTATATGTATTATATGCATGTTTAATTTTTATGTTTATTACCCCCACTTTATGCCACAAGATTTCGTGAGCACTAGATTAGATTTTTATTTTCTTGTTATTAGTTTAGTTAATATGAATACATAACACCTAGTTAAGGTTATTGCATAGTTTTTCTTGATTGAAGACTTTGGAAATTTCCCTAGTGATATTATTATGGTAATAGATCCCTTGTCTAGGTATAGCAAATCCATATTGGTCATGACTTTGATTATCTAATGTATCTCTAATTAAAATTGTAAGTAAGATCTATCTTTCTAAGATAGGATTGATTTATAGAATCTATTACATTTCCTATTGCATACATTATGATGAATCTAATGTGAATATAACCCTTTTAGGTTTTTTTCACACTTTTTCATTTCTATCATTTTATTATTATTCTATATTTATGATACTAGGTTAATTAGACTAGTATAGTTATAACCTCTATACATGGTTTTAACACATAGTCGCATCAAAATGACTCTATTCTTTTTGTGTAGGTTTTCATCAGATATAGGTTAATAGATTGAATAGGTCAACATAGTATTATTTTTTAGTTCCAGATAACAAACTATGTTGAATAGGTCAACTTAGTCTTCTAGTCAACATCTAGAATAATAGACTATATCGAATAAGTTGACTTAGTCTTATAGTCAACATCTAGAATATTAAACTATGTCAAATAGAATGACTTAGTCATCTTTAAAAAAATTTAAAAATAGGGTTTCATAGAATTAGGTTGACCCAGTCAACTTAGTTGGCATAACTTGCAATTAGCATTCAAAGGCACTTTAATAAAAAATTTATAATCCTTAGTGTCTTCCAACCTACCAAGGTTACTTTCTTTCTCTTTCTTTCAAGTTAGTACTTCATTATAGTTCTATTTTGGGCAAGTTTGTAGTCTTCAAAACTTTAATCCTACAAAAAACTAAGTTGACCTGGTTGACTTTGTTTTATATCTTGTCTTCTATCTAAAAGACTAAGTCTACCTGGTAGATGTAGTTATTAAAGACTCTTACTTCTATAAAATAGTAGATACCCAGTCGACTCTATTCTATAATATTTGCATATAGTTTCATATGAGCTAACTCTATAGCATTCTTAATTTGGGAATTAACAAATATATGCTAGTAATTAATTCACACTTTCATTTTTAGATATTTGCATGCTTAGAGTAGCTCACATGGTCTAATTAGGTAATTTTTCAAAATACCATTTAGTTTCACTATTTTTTTCATTTTACACACATGTATCTTCCCAAGGCTTGCCTACTTGGATTTCATCACCAAGGCGGAACCCAACTTGGTTTTCTAGCCAAGTATAAACATATGGTTAATGGTATATATTTCCAAATCACCTGATACCCTTATCATTGCAAGATTATGAAGTGAGGGGGTAGGCCCCAGTACTAAGACAATACCATTGCCAAAACATATCCCTTTTAGCCTAAATTTCTTGAAACCATCCATAGATTGCTTTTTAGTTCCCTATTTTCAACCAACTTTCTTATCAAACTTAAAATAACATTTCATAATAATCTAACAACAATCATCATGACCACTTAGCATTTAATTGTTAGTTGCCTACTTTTTCCCTGATCATTATATGTTTTATTTTCAAAAACATATATTGAATAGTGTTGGTACAAGGTTTTGTGCTATGTGATCCTATTGTTTATGTGTTTTCTTCCATTTCATGATTTAAATTACATTTCAAAATATTTCCCTATTTTTAGCACATTATCATTTTATTTAACATAATCTCTTATAGACTATATATTTTTTCTACCTATAGTAATAAGTCATATTGGTCGACCCAATACTTTTTTTTGTCAATTAGGTTACGTTACTTAGCCTACATGGTTGAATGTGTATCCTTACTAGACTATATTTTCCCCTATTTACATTAATAAGTAAACCTAGTCTAATTTATACTCTTATACCTTTTATCCAGTAGTATTAAGTTGATCTAGTCAAATTTGTAGTCTTCTTCCTCCTGTTTATAGTACTCAGTTGACCTGGTTGACTCTGTATTCTTATATGTCTTTGGTATCCCTTTGCTTTTCCATCAAATTTATCCTCCTTAATTTTTCTCCTTCATCATGAACTTCCTATTTGAAGATAGCATTGATTTGAATTCAATATATATGATGAGTTTTACCAACCCCAGTAGGTTCTTCCATAATCATCTTGTGGTTCCTACCCTAGATAAAAGTAATGTGCATGTAGCCACTCTCACTAGAAACTATGGGACCCATCCTCATTCATCTTCACTTCACATTTATCTCTTCTCATTTGAAGATCAACCAAAACTATATTATACTCTAGAAATTCTCTTTTTCATCAATGAGTTTCCTCAACATCAAGGAAAGGATCCTTATACTATTGACCATATAATGATAAGTAGCCAAGCCAAGGGACCCCATTCACCTTATCCCACATACTCACATGGATTTGGGGACACTAGATTCTTTGATTTTTAACCTCTTCCCTCTATTTTGACCCCTTATCATACCATGACATCTTCCTCTTTGATTTCCTCCACCTTCATGCCTAGTATCTCTACTAACATGGGAGGATTTACATCCAATGGGCCTCTTCCAAGACCCATTATTCTCAATTCTTCCACTAGTGAATTATTTGTTACCCATGGTAATCATGCCTCTAGTGCTACTTCCTCTCATCCCTATACTAGTACATCTTTTTCCACACAATCAAATCATGCTACTAGTGCCTCACTTACAAATAATTATTCTTGAGATATTAGTAACACCCATAGTGGTACCCAAACCACTACTACTAATTCAAATACTTCACACAATGCTAATAATTCCAATCAAATACATCAAATCCTATTAAAAATTATTAATAAAATTAATTATATTTAAGCTAATAATTCAATTCAAATGATGTGAATGCAAAATCATCTTATCCATCTTCAAACCCACCCATAATAGATTCCATGGGACATACATAACCAAAATGTTCCCCCACCTCCTCTTAGGGATTCCCATGGTAATCTTGTCCCTCAACATCTTGTTTTTAATAAAATGATCAATTACATTCAAAATAATCTTCTTACAACTTAAATTTATAATATCGACATAGGAGGTATCACCCCTACCATTGCTAGTAATGGGTCAACTGATCCTACTCTACACTTAAAAACATTTAGAAATCTATATAAATACTTTTTCAAGTTAAATACATTTTCCACTACTACACTACTAGTAAATACTCTCATGGGTGATGCTTTAAATTAGTAAAACCAGCTCAAATCTCATTCTATCATTAGTTTAGAATATTTAGTTAATGCTCTAGTCCAAGAGTTCCAAACTAGTGCTCTCCTTGAGAATACCTTGGCTCATTTTATCAATTGTAAGTAATTTGAGACTGAAACCATATAAGCTTTCATCAAATTATGGAAAATTTTATTCAAAAAATTTGAAAAAAATATGGTAGATTAAAAACTCTTTCATCTATTTACTAACACTCTCTTTCCCAAGTTGTAATATCATCTTTGGACTCTCTCTCCATGTACTTTGGAAGAGGCCATTGAGCAAGCCAAGCATCAATATTTCCTTATGCATCAATTCAATCCATCCCAACCTTCTATGGGTACTCACATTTTAATTAAAAATAAGAATAATCATGCTACTAATGATGGTGCCATTGACTCTTATTATATCAGTCATACTATTGAAGTTGTTATTCCCAACCAAAATTTAGATCAAGCTTCCCCTTCCAACCACATCACTAACCCTCATTTAACCTCAACAAATAACATCAATGATTATAAAACTTTTCCCTTAGTGGAATTACAAAATAATCTACTAAGGCCTCTCCTATGAGAAATTGATCCCACTAATTCCATGAAATCTTGGTACAATTCCAATAATTTTTGTTGGTTTCATGCTAGTTGGGGTCATTCTTATGAGACTTGTAGGCAACTTCATATTTTGGATTTGGATTTCCTTCTTGGTCCCAAAATTGATATTGATTCTATCATTCATAAAATTCAACAAGCTTGTGAAACTACCTTCAAAGCCCATGAAACACAAACTAAATATCAATCTTTGAACCAATATAATGCTCATTTGGACATCTATAAAGATCCTCTTCAAAACCACCAAGATAACTAAGACAAACCTACCCCTTCCACCAATAATGTTGATAGTCTTTTGGACCCAACTCTTATAGAGAATGTGGTCAATATGACTAATATGTAAAGGGTGATTTCTTTCATTGATCCTCATCCCATCCACACCCCTTAATTACTTTGTGCATTTTGTGTTATCCAGGACTCTTCTCAAAATAAGTTAATAAAGTTGGGGAAAGAAGACCTTATATCTTTTGATGAACCAATTCTAAAACCTCCCTTGGATAACACTTATCATACCATTTCTCCAACCTCTTTACCCAACACTAATGATACTTAAAATTATATCTAAAATTATTCTAAAACCAAAATTGCATCAACTAACCTATCTTCTCAAGACAATCAACAAAATTGTCCTCTAATTAAACTTTCCACATTGTATCAACATAAATTCACATGCACTTCAGCTCCTCCTTCTAAATAAATCCTTTAATAATATGTACCTCTTTCCAATAGTCCCCTTATGGGCTATGATGAGTGTGATCCTATCATAGAGATTACAAATTTACCATCTCAAATCCTATTTATATAACTTATGCATACCTTTCCACATCATTGTAATCATCTTATCCAAATTTTGTTCAAAATGAACATTCATTGTCCTCCCCTATCAAGATGTGAAGCCACCTTATCCATATCAGAAGATAGCATTTTAAAATAGTGTGAAGAGATGTCCATACATGTTGATGAAATAATGGACACTTATCTTTCCCTCAAATTCCTCATTATTTATATGATCCTTGATGAGATTATTCTTTGTGTGGATGATCCTCCTCTTTTAGCAGTGTCCAAATTGGTAATATATAATTCAAGCATACCTTGATTGATGAGGGTTTAAAAAATTATGTTGCCTCTCACAACTTTATCAAAACCCTTGGATTTTTTTAATGTCATCTTAAGTCTACACACAACATGTATCAAGGCAATGATCAAAGGTAAATGCCTCTTTTAGGTTGTGTGTGTCTCTCCATTACCATCCCACCTATCACTATTCACATTAAGGTGACAATCTTCAAATTTCCTCTATCTTATAACATTTTTCATTTCAGGCCATGGACTCATAATATGAGATTAGTTGCCTCTTCTACTTGCCAATGTGTCAAATTTCCTCACAATGGAGCCATATATAAGAATCAAGGTGACACTAACCCTTAGAATTTATAATACTTCCAAGACCATGGTGTATTCAAGATTCCAACCCTTGAACCCTTGCCAAGCATTCCAAATTGTGAATCTCAATAGATTAAATTTCTTATTAGTTCCCCTTGAGGTTACAATGGTCACCTTTAACTCATTGGGAATATACCCCCAAACCTATTAGATTTTGATGACAATGAGCTTGATGAGATCAACATCAATATTAAAACCTCAAATATCTCACCTCATCTCATTTCTTAGCTTCCCCTTTCTTTGTAACCTCATTCCCATCAACCACGTTGTGATGATATACCCATTATCTTAACCAAGACTCAACACTCCATTCATCACACCACATAAAATGACTAAGTCATCCCTACCTATGCCATTGATCTTCATACACCTAATTATGATGATGGCTATGCCTCAGATCATCTATTCTTAGGAAGTCTTGTTCAGGATAGAGATGCTAAAATTATTCTTTATCATTCCTTTTTACTTTAGTATTTTAGTACTTCTATCATTTCATCCTCTATCATTTCTAATTTTATCATTTTTTCTCTTGATCACAGTGTAGAGATCATAGACACACCTCCAATTTTTGAAGAATCTCATAGGAGTATGCTTATTGATCATGGTATGATTGGTCATTATCACTTTAACAAATATCAAGACCCATCTATCTAACCTATCCTTGAGATTATTGAAAGTATCCTTCAACTTTTTATGTATCCTACCCCTCCCTCAATAGAGCTTAGTTCGGATCTTATTCCCAATCCTTATATAGTTGAGTCTCTTTCTATTTTTGACCCTAATATTCCTTCAGTCAAGCCTTAATTAATCTCTCCAATAAATTTATCTTATCTTGGTGATGGTTTGATACCTTTATTATATCTTTCTCTTTTTTCCACTAAATGGGCTAATCAACCAACATCCATAAAGTTGTCAGTCATTGTACTAGAGATTATTCATAATACCAACCATCCCCAACTTTTGTTTCCCATCCTCCTACTAGTACACCTATGAAGTCTACTCACAAGAATATATATTTCTTAAAAAAACATATATATTCATTCACACACACATTGTCATAAGTTGTGATAGTTTATTGACACCTTGTGTCCCACCACTCCTTAGCCCATAGACAAGGCTATAGCTCCCCCAAAATTGTTACCTGAATATCTTTCCAAATATAGAGAGGTGTGTTATCTTTGGTACCAATGTGTTAGACATCAAAATGATCAAATTTTCATCCTTTAACAATATCTCAAGGATCACCTCATAACCACTCCTATACCTACTATCCTTCCTCCCACATGTTTCTCTCACAAGAAGGCTCCCCCTTATTCCCCTATGGATCTTCCTTCCTTAGTGGCACCTTCTCCATCGATAACCACTTCATCCCCCATAGATTCCATTCCCATCACTTCTCTTGAGCATCCCATACATGATATACCTCATTATCATGATCATTCATATGTTCCTATATTCTTCATTGAGGAGATTAAATGCGAAGTATTTTATTAACTTTCCCTAAAGATCGATGAGACTTTGGTTGTAGTCTAAGTTCAAGTTCATATAGACTTATCATATGTTATGGATAATGTGTGTAGACAAATATATTAATACTTATGAACACAAGCATGGTTTCCTTTCATTTATTTCTTCATTTATATTGGGCTTGTGCTCCAACCAATATCTATTTTATATCATTTGACATTGTGTCAAATTCTCAATATCTTACATGGTGACTTTTGTTTTTCACTATATGTATCTTATGATTTCATTTTCTCTTATGGAATCCTCTTCATTATTACATACTTGTTCTTATTGAATTCATTTTCCTCCATTAACTTGTTCTTTTTCAATATTATTTGCTATCTTATCTCTATAAATGTGGATAATTATTATTGTGACTTGGTCATACAAACCTTGCTCCCTTTAGTCATTATTCATTTACCATGTGATCAATTAAAAAATAATTCATCTCATTATACTCTCCTTTTACCATTGCACTTTGTATCACCCCTTATTCCCCTTTATTCCCTTTCAAAAATTAAGCATACCCATGGTTGATACTAAAGATAACATGTTGGTTCATAGTTAAGCTTAAGTATTCTAATTAGTCATATCTTTGGATATTTAGCTTCTTATAGCCAAAACCTAAAGTTAATTCATGTGTATCACTCTGTATATTATGATTGTTCATTCTAAATCCATGTGGAGTAGGAATCTTAAAATCCATAAAACATTCAAAATCCAAATCATTTAACAAAAGGTAATGATCTAAAAAGAAACATTAAATTTTTTCAAAAGTCAGATCACACTAAAAATGTGATTCTAAGCATATCTCCTCTTTCTAATTGAAGTTAAAAATACATATTTGGCCTCATAATAGATATAAGGTACATTTTAGTGAGGTAGGCCATTTTATTATAAAAGCGGAATAAAAATATATTTTAGTGCTACCTACTATATCATGTATGTACCCAATCTTCATAGTAGACCGACGACTCTATAAGGGGTCTTGAGGAATGGGGAACATGTTGTGAGAAGGTAGGTCCATTTTAATTTTATTGATTAAAACTACCAACATTATTTGATCTTAGTATCACACTTATTTTCCTACACAACTTTGTGCCTATAGTGAACATGTATCCTTTGTATTTTGATGGTCATTGGTCACCTAGTGTCTTTTTCATGAACTTAGTGTGCCTCGTGTCTCTTGAGATATTCTCATAATATGACTATGTTATTATTATTACATTTTATTTTTCATTCCCTAAAACCTTAATATTTACCCTTAATAAATATTGTTTTGTTCACTAATCACTCTCCCTAGGGATTTCATTTGTGAGTTGTAGTGTAAGACTATGGATAAGACCTAGCCTTCCTAAAAAATTACAAAAAATTTCACATTACAATTACAAACATCCCCTTTTGCCATATTTTTGCATTATTTCTACTTCCTTGGTGTTCCCTTTGTGAGTTTTAGTGTAAGACCATGGATAAGACCTGGATTTCCTCACTAAATTTTCTACTACCCAATTCACAATGATATTACATGTGTCAAATATGAGATAATATATGATTGATTATGAATTAAACATCATTGACATACTTCCAATATTGATTTAGTATGTTTTGTGATTAATTCATTAATATTTCACTTTTATCTTCTTATTTTTTGATTACATGTAAGAATCCAACCACTTTTTTTAAGTTTTTTATACTTACCAACTTGAATTAGTGTGATTAACTTAAGACCATTTTTACCAACTTTGTTTCTCTTTTATACATGCTAACTTGATCTAGTATGATTCATTGAATTATTTGATTTATTTTTATACCATTAACCTTTTACATTCTTTCCATTTTATTACATTATTTTCATACGTCCCAATGTGATTTAGTATGATTTTACTTATTTTAATTTGGTGCTAGTCTTTTTCATGGTTTTAAAACATTTCCCCTCATTTTTACCCAATTTTTGGTTTATTATACTTAGTCATATTTTGTTATTAAACATTTCCCATCATGAAATAGTGTGTAGTACATTTATTTTTGATTAATTATGCTTTTCCAAATCTTTTTCACCTATTTATTATTAACCATGTATGTGTATTATATAATGCTAGAAAAGAAAATGCCACACATATATTTCCTATAGCATATACAACAAAATAAAAATACATGTGATAGAAAGAAACATATCCGTGCATCCACATCCATAACCAAAAAATAACCCATAACATCAACATTCAACTATCAAAATAAAATATCTCTATATATATCATATGTTTTAATACAAATAGTAAAAAAATATAACTCTCTAGTTTTATGGTTGGGCCCCATCATGTCTATCTCATAGCCTCATCATACTGCCCATAGATGCCTTGGACTATCCCCTCTAAATAGTGTGCTATAATTAGGTTGTTTGAGATCTCAACCCTACTACCTATCACTCTAGGTTGGTTACCTGGGCTTGAACCTATCTTAGCTAGATTGTGGTATCCATTTACATGGCTCTCTCCTAAGCTAGGTCTTACCAAGCATGTGCCTCTCTTACTCCCACCATTATTGGTGGATGTAATCTATATCCTCATCCCTATAGCTAGCTTGTGGCCTCCCCTAATAGTCTAAACTAACCCACTTGAGCTAGGGTAGATGGTACCATAGGATCATCCAATATGGTGGGGTTGTATGGTAATAGTACCCCATCCAAACCATCATGGTGTGCTACCATAAATAGGGATCCCCATCTTATTTCATTGGCTATATGGTTTACAAAACAAAAACCTAGATAGATATTAGATCACGCATATATATCAAAATCTATCTATCTAAAATCATATACAACTAGTATTATATCTCAAATACTAATAAATTACAACATTTATTACATATCCCAATGTCACCTACCACTATTTCCCCATCTAATCATCTGATGAGCATGATCTCTGCATCAACGCATTCCCTAATCACCTCCTCTATGGGATGCCTCTTAATAAAAGCAAAACCTAGAGTCACAACTTATGCACATCTCATGCCTTTCCTCAGTGGTGCCTCTGTAAACCAGGTCTACCTTAGGTTAACTGATGGGTCATCCTAAATAACTACCCTCTATGTTTGATCTCACCATTGGAATCTTAATTGATGGTATCATCAAGGAGGTCATTACTCCTACTATGGTATTAATTGTGGTACCTATTTCACCCATGCATATAAATTCATGACCTCTCCTCCTCTCACTACTAGATATCATGTTTAACTAGTCCATGGCCTCACACATCATAGTCTCATCTCTAGTCTCTTGACTAATTTTCTTCCTCATCCTCTCCCCCTCAGCTCTCTCACATGTTATGTGTAATTTATGGGCACTATTATAGGATTTGATAGATGTGGGAGTCTAAACTATCTTATTAAATGTACCATTAGATATGGCTCTACCCACTAGGTATAATGGCCCATGATCTACACTCAATCCATCCCTAGCACCATGGTCACCCAACTCAACCAAATAGTCACAATATATGCATATGGTTACCATGTGATCTCTCCTCATGTGACTATATACAACACTGGAACATGGGGCATGGCCCATGCTACCTGATCTTATCTCCACCTTGTAAGTTGAGGTAACCTATCATCGACCACATGAGCAACCCAATTAGATGATACATCAAAAACCTCTCACTAGGAGTTTAGTAATACCACTAGTACTATAGTCTTTTGCCCTCTAAACAACATCACATATATATCATGCATGAGTTGAACCCAAATAATAGACCCTAAACCATAGAATGGCCCTTGATATAATATCTATTAACACAAGGCTATTTCATATAATGGTAAATGGCCATCTAAATTATGAAACAACACTCGTGTTATCACAATCCCTATCACAACCTTCTATATAACCATAATCTATGGAATATAGACATCAAAGAACCTCACCCTCAGTCCCAAGTAGATCCTACCTAAGTACATCACCCATTGGGCTAGTGCTCATCTCTCCCCTTGATCATCATGTGTCTTTTTGATCACTGGTGTCTCCCTATCAGTAGTCCAAGCAATGCATGGACATCTTCTAAAATGATACTTACCTATATGGTATCCCCATCCACCACCCATCAAAAAGTGTTGGTCAACCATTCCCATGCCCTAAGAAACATGATAATGAGATTAACACTCAATGGGATATGTCTCATCTTCATGATGCCTACCAAGCCAAACATAACCAATCTAGCTCTGTCTACATCCATCAAGTGCTCTAGTAAATTAGGTAGCCATGAAGCATCAAGCAATCACCAGAATCTCTTGCATCTCTATAAAATATCAAACAATAAAGGATATATTATATCTCTATCACTCATAATCAAAATACATTCTTAAAAATTTCACAAAAATAATCTAAGTTTCTTTAATTTATTTGTTTTTACCAAATTGACCTATTTCAAACTACATCAGTGCTTTCAATACTAAGTTGACCACCATGTGTCTTAATAGTACTATACCAACCCCATTTCACCTAGAAATAATATATCATCCACTTAGGAAACAACTAAGTCATTCATATAGTATTAAGTTGACCACCCTTTGACTTATAATACTAATTCATCCTTCTTTCTACCTTTTAGTACTATATTAGCCACTTCAAAAATAACTAAGTCAACCATATAGTACTATATCATCCCCCTTCCTAAACAAACTAAGTCATCCATGTACTAATAAATTGGCCCACTAATTATTTTTCTTATGCAAATAAATTGACCTGGTCAACCTTGTTCATTCATTGCAATGAATTTTTGACTAATTTCCATAAATGCATTGGGCATTTATTACTTTGAATTCTTCTTATCGAATACCCCATTTGACCCTTAGTATCCCTAAAATTTTCTTAAGGTTCATTATGATATCTAGATTTTTCCTAATTGTCAAAATTATATTAAAACACTTAAATACAAATAAAAATGCTCAAATTTTCTAAATTTTTAGTTACTTACCTATGCTACACTCATTACTTCTGCTATGCATCCTGCCCATCGAGGTTGTCTTCTCTTCACCATCCTAGCTCTCTAGGCTATCACACTAGGTCTCTCAGAGCTCTATTTTTATCAGAATAGTAAATAATAGAAAATGTATTATTTTTCACCCTATTTATATTTACTATTCAAAATTATTTATCCTTTAAAAATTTATTGTTAAATTTCTTGTTTTGATCATATCTTTTTTTCTACTAACTCTTTTTATAAACTATAAAATGTTATATAATCCTAATGTCATAGAGAATCTTTCCATCTATTATATGCATATGTTATAGTTTTTTTTATTTTTTCTCTTTTTCACTAATCTCTATAGGTTTTCCTAATGTTCTTCACATTTTCCACATTGATTTCTTTATCTATTACACTAAGGCAAGTATAGGTATATGTTTTTCAATTATGTCATTTCATTTATCTTATTTTTTTCCTTACTACACTTTATTCAACATCAGTGTTATGTGTCATCATGTTCTTTTTCTAAAGCACCATCCCCTATTGTACCTACATGACACATGATGAACTTCAAGTGGAGAATATGTCTATACATAATATTTTTTAAAAATTATCAATTAATGACGTTCTTTATCTTTTAGGAAGAGTCTTAATCTCCCTGATTACATGCATTAAGGGGTACACCAGGAAAGGGGTGGGCAGACCATTGGTGCTTTGTAAGATTGATATTCATTTTGCCACTTTCTATCTACACACTTTTATCCTAAAAACTATTCCCTTAAGTTTTTCCTCCCATTTTATACACTCCTCTAGTCATTTACCACCTTTATTATCCCTTTCCATAGCCTAAACCCCATTTTGATAGTTTACATGACTATGTTGGCCACATTGACCTTGTATTCTTATTGACAAAACTTATTAGGGGCTAGGTTAGCCCCTAGTTGATCTAGTTTATGACCTAGTATGTTTTTTGTCAATTATGATACTAGGTTAACCTTGTTAGCCTAAAATGTAAGAAAGTTTTAGGGTTATATCCACTATATAAACACAATCATGTTTAAATTTTAGAAGAAGAGATTAAGAAGTAAGATATATTATACATCTACTCATCCATCATTCTACTTCAAGATCAAACTTAGGGTTTCATAATTTATTTAAAGATATAGATCTTGTCTTATGGAGAAGTATTTAATATCCATTGATAGGTTTTGTATCATAGCACTGATTTATCCTTTCCATCCTTACATACCATAATAACCTCACATAAATCACCTTGTCCAAGGGAGAGATTGAGGCTTGATGGGTTCATCTTCAAAGATAAGTATTCCTAACTTTGTTCCTCCTTTGTAAGAGTAGATATATATGTATTTTCACTTCTCTTCTATAAATTAGGATTTTGTATACATTCACATAATTATATGTCTTATATGCATGTTTAATTTTTATGTTTATTACTCTCACTTTGTACCACAATATTTGGTGAGCACTAGATTAGATTTTGATTTACTTGTTATTAGTTTAGTGAATATGAAAACATAAGACCTAGTTAAATTTATTGCATAGTTTTATTTGACTAGAGGATTTGAAACCCTTCCTAGTGATATTATTATGGTAAGATGTCCATTGGCTAGGTCTAGAAGATCCATTTTTGTCATAACCCTAATTACTAATGTATCCCTAATTAGAATGTAAGTAGGATCTATCTTCTCTAATCTAGGATTGATTTGTAGAATCTACTACATTTCCCATTACATATAATTCACCCTCATTTTATTTTTATTAACACTTCACCAAAAAATCTTAAATGTTATTAATTTTAAAATTATGGGTCATTATTATAGTACTTGGGGGCATTTGAGAATCTACCTTCCTTCTATCATAAAATAGGTTTCCTCATGCCAACTCTGCTTATGCTTATTTTTGTGAGAGAAATGATACCAATGTCAACATGACATACATAAAACTATTTATGTAACATTTATTATATAATGGTCTACATTACTCAATGAAAAAATAATACAATTCAATTATAGAATAAAAAAATACCCTCAACTAGTATTTCTTATTGTAATGATATATGATGACGAAGGCAAGGCCTATCGATAAGTCCTACATTATAACCCAAAAATATTTACTTGTGATTACTTATATATGGATGGGATAGACCCATTAGTGGTGATGCACAATATATTATTATATCTTGATGTAAATCTTACTAAGTAAAAGATTCATAAAATGCATCCTAAAGTAGTGTTGTTAAAGAGATTCAAAATTTATTATATGTTAGATTCATATGATCCATTGCACATTTTGATTGGGTATCTAAAATTGTGTTGTTACTAATCCTAATGGAAAATTCTGATTTTGTATTGATTATCATGATTTAAACAAGGATTTTCCAAAATATAGCATTCCATTACCTAATATTAACATGATTATTGATTCTACAGCTAGATATGAGACTTTTCATTTATGGATGGGTTCGTGGGATATAACCAAATTAAAATTAACCCATCAGATCAAGAGAAGACCACATTTATCACTCCATGGGTAAATTTTTGTATAAAAGCATGCCCTTTTGAATTAAAAATGTCAAAGTAACGTATCAAAGGGCCATGATTCATATATTTCATAATTTTATTCACAAAACTATTGAGGACTATGTCAATGATTTATTTGCCAAATATAAGCATCAAAAATACCATGTTCATGGCTTATGACATATATTTGAATGCTTATACAAATTCAATGTTCATTTAGATCCCCAAAAATTTATTTCAAACCATCTTCTAAAAAGCTCCTTGGGTACATTATTTCTTAGTGAGGCATCAAGATTGATCCAAAAAAGGTAAAATCTATTATTGAGATGCCACCACCAACTAATCTAAAGTATCTATGATGTTTAAAAGGTATAATTCAAGATATATAATGATTCATCACTTACTCAAATAGTAAAATAATTTCTTTCATGTGTTTGCTAAAAAAAGACACCAAATTTGAATAGGATGAAATTTATCAACATAGCTTTGATAAAATCAAAGAATATTTAGCAAACCCAACCGATATTCATACCTCTTATTATAAATAGACCATCAATTATATATATATATGGGTCACTTATGAGGAAATTGGATCCCTATTAAAACAATATAATGATAATCATAAAGAAAGTGCAATTTATTACATTAGTCATAAATTATTTGATTATGAATGCATATATATGGAAATGTAAATATTATGTTTAACCTTCATTACACACACACACACACACACACACACACACACACCACTTATGAGGAAATTAGATCCCTATTAAAATAATATGATGATAATATTAAAGAAAGTGCAATTTATTACATTAGTCATAAATTATTTGATTATGAATGTAAATATATGGAAATGGAAATATTATGTTTAACCTTCATTTCTTCTATAGAAAAAACTATAACATTATTTGATAAATAATGAGGTCTATATGATAATTAAATATGACCCATAAAAGCTCATTATGAATAAAGCATACCTCACCAGTTGTATCACAAAATGGGTGATGCAACTTACCAAGTTTGATCTCAAATTTATGTCCCAAAATTTATTAGAAGCTCAAATTGTAGTTAATCAATTCGTTATCACTCCACTACCTTATTATTTTCTAATTACCAATGGTTTTCATGATGAGTTTGAGGCATAAAATATATCTCCTAATCCATGGATAACTTTTTACAATGGATCCAAATGTAGAGGAGGAAAATGTGATGGTATTATAGTTTACACCCTTGAGGTAAAATACATGTCTTTCTCTTACAAATTTGTCATTTTTTACACCAATACTATAGAAGAATATGAAGCCTTGATAATTGGGTTGTCAATAGCATAAAATATCCATATCAAAGACATTTAATCCCTTTTTTAATTATTAATTGATTACTAATCAAGTTACTAATCATTACAAAGGTAAAGAACATATTCTACCATATAAAGAAATGTTGGAAAAACTAAAAGAAACATCTGATACATTTTCTATTAATAGTATCTCCCATGAAGATAACTACCATGTAGATGAAATAGATAGTGTGACATCTTTAATGACCTTTGATATCAATTATGATCATATATAATTTACCATATGCCAGATATGAGATCCTTCTATTTCTTCTAACACAATGAATGAGATAACTATTCTTACTATTACTCATAATTCTATGAAGATATAATGGTATAATGATATTTATAGTTTCCATTATAGAGATTATATACCAGAGCACTTTATGCATAATGATAAATGTAAACTAAAATGTGAATCACTTTGTTATATTATTGTTGGGAATGATTTATTAAAATAGGGTTTCAATGGACACCTCCTTTTATGTTTGACCACATATGAAACACATACCACAATATAGTGAGTGCAACAAAAAATTTAGTGGCAAGGCCATTTCCCAAAGACTCTTATGTCAAGGATACTATTGGCCTATGATATAATAAGAATGTATTTGAAAAGCTAAGTTATGTTTACAATGCAAACAAATACATCAATTTCAACTATACACCATCTCAATATTTACAACCAATTGTATCACCTTGGCATTTATCTTTATGGGGATTTTATTTGATTGTTAAGATAAATACACCATCTAATAGTGGACACAATTTCATAATCAGAATTACATAATATATTATAAAATGTGTGGATACAATCCCACTTGATTTTACTACAAGGGATGGAATATGTAGGATTTATATGATCAATATTATTTCCCATTTTTGGAATACCTTTAGCTATTGTTTATAACAATGAATTATAATTCAAATATAAGACAGTCAAATGATTTTGTAGTAAATAAAAAATAAAATATACATTTTCTACACCTTCTTATCCATAGGTTAATGTCCAAGAAGAGGTAACAAATAAAACCATTGTCAAAATAGTTGAATGATATACTTTAGATTGACACTAGAAAATGGTGTATGCTTTATGGGCATACCATACTAGTGTTCTCACATCTACTTAGGCTACACCTTATTTTTTAGTTTATGGTATAAAGGTAGTGTTACTAATTGAACTTTAGATACCTTCACTCTATCTCTCTCAAAGGTATTATAAAATGTAATGAATATCATGAAAAGATATTGCATCAATTAGAATAGTTGAGTGAAAAATTCAAAAAGGTTTCTAAACACTTTAGGTTTATCAAGATTGAATTAAGTGTGTATCTAAGAAAAGGTCTAGCCACTTTTTTCATGAATATTTTGATTATTATTCAAGCATACTAGATACATGATATTTACACTTTTAGATGTTCTCTTTACTCATGTCACCAAGACATTGGGGGTATCCACCTATATGATCATGATACATCTAAGTTATCCCATTCTATGGTTATTTTATATTATCATGTTTCATCCCATATATGTACTTAAACATGCCTTTATCCATTCTTAAATATTTAATATAATACTTGATATGACATGTACTTAAAATTTTTTGATAACACATATGATCAATGGGATAATATTTTGTGTTTATGTTGGTTGCTTATGCTCTCCATTTATGCACTTCCTTAAGTGTCTTGCCTTGTTATTGTCTTGCTTGTTTGATCATTTGGATATGATCAATTATGTACATCCACTATTCTTTTATTTTCCTCTTTGACATTTGAATATGTCATTATTTATTTATGGACATCTGACTAAGTCATGTCCCATTGATTTTATAGCATATGAACATGCCCCTTGTTTGAGGTATCCTTAGACCATTGTCTTTTGATTTGATTTTGAGTCCTCTTATATGTGTGCTTAATTAATTTTTGAGCTTGTACTATTACTATATAGATGTTTCCATGATTCACATATTACATATTAGGATTTGATGTGATCAACATATTTGTTCTTTAGTGATATATATTCCTAGACATGTTCCTTATATATTCAACATGAAAGATTCATAGTTTACATGGTTATCTTATCCTTTTCTAGGAAAGTAACTACCAATTACTACTACCCTCAGCTAAAATTAGGGGGCGTGGGGGCATATCAGTGGAGGCAAGCCATAGAGTCATGACTTCTTCCACATTACTTGAAATATTGAAATTATAGTGGGGGCATGTTTTGGAAACATGTTTTCCATCTTTTTCATAGTTTTAGTTTCAGTGGTGGCATGTTTTAGAAACATGTTATTTACACTTATTCAATGTTTAGCATACCCAAATTATAATGGGGGCATGTTTTGGAAACATATCCTCTAAATTTGTACTTATATCAATTTTTAGATTATAGTAGGGGCATCCTTTGGAAATATGTTCTCCACGCTTAGTTTTAGATTGGCCAAATTGCATAGTTATATGATTCAAATACACATTTATGGCATAATTCTATACATTGGTACCATTGTAGTACATAGTTTTAGTAAGAGACATATATAAGGTGCATATGGTATGCAATGTCCACATAATATTATAAAATCAAATCAGTTTTAGATTTTAAACACTTTTGGGAAATTGTTTCACTAAATTTTGAATCTATTTGATGTTTAAGGAGAAACAGAGATGAAGGGTATGGATTAGAGATTAGAGAGAACCTGGATTGGTTACACACTATATCCAGATAATGTTGAGCACTCCTCTTTGGTTGGGGAGGACTACCTATGAATAATAAAGTACTACCATCAAAAATATTTGTTATCAAATAAATGAGTGGGATACCAATCTACATGCTTATTCCTAGAAGTGTCAAATTTACTTAGGGATGATAATCCATTTTTAAGAAAAAAATTGGTAACAAATAAAAAATGAAAGAGAGAAAGAGAGATATATTCATATGATTATTGTAGTTTGAGTGCAACAGAGAGTGACACAGTGTAGGTAATGTGAGTTATTGATGTTTTTGGAGGTTGTTTGGGTAGGCTCAAAGAGGTTAGTGGAAATACATAGTCATAGGCATCAGTTAGGATACCAATTTTAGTAAAGAGATATGACTGATGTTGGTTATGTGACCGATGTTGATAGGGGTAGTAGGTTCTCAAGGGGTTGTAAAAGACTTTTTTGAGATAGGAGGTGGATGTTGGTTAGGCTTATGAGGTTGGGAAGAGTCATAAGGGAGTTTGTAAGACTAAGGTGGGTCTAGATAGAAGGTTGGTATGTTTAGAGTAGAGGAAAATAGGTGAAGAATTTTTACAACTCCTCTACAGAGAAAGTTAGGACATTCATAAAATGATAAATAGTATAATGTAAAGTAATTATACAATGAATATTTAAAGGAATTATCAAAACATAGAGGTATACTTAGCTAATGAAACAGATGAACCATGGGTGCCAGATAGATGGCACTGGTGAGGTATGTTGAAGCAAAAGGTGAATAAAAAGACAAGCGTGTGCTGCTAATTCAAAATAATCCAAGCTCTATGTAGTATATCAATTCCTAATCTAGACTAATGTGGGTAGAGTAATGATAAGTTTGGATGTAGAAAGTTGAATGCTAAACCCTGTATGTGAATAACTAAGTTTTTTTAATTTCTAGTGACCTAAACATCAATTTAGAATTTGGCTTAAGTAATCGATGTCAGTGATCCCACTGATGTCAGTCATGGGTTGACCAACATAAATGGCATGAGAATAGGTAAAAGGGATATTTTTAGCATATTTTCTATTCTTTCTCATGCTAAGTGTGGTATCCATTAGAAAATAGTAGAAATGTGAGGTTAAGAAGGATGTACTTGGTTAGGAATTTATTTTTGGGGTGAGAACAAGTCATGGGTAGTTAGGATTAGGGGACTAAGTCTTGAGGTGACTTGGAGGGTAAGAATTAGTCTTAGGATGAGGTGGTTAGGTAAGGTGACATAAGTTGTTTTTAATTAACTTAATTAAATATTTTAAATTAATTAAATGTGTGAGGGGTAAAAGCATGGGTTAGGAAGGCTAATTATTAAAAGGGGCTCAAGGGGGGTTTGACATAGGGAGTTACACATGTGTGTGATGTAATTTTGGTGTATACATTTTCCCCTTTTTGTCTTGTAATTTTCATTAACAAGTTACAAGACAAAATAGGAATTGGATGCTCTAATTATTAGATGAGTTATCCCCCCTAAAAATGAGAACAAATAGAGGAGAAACTAGAATTGAGTACCAATTTGATAAGGAGTGAATTGGGTGGCTAGATGTTGAGTGAGAATGTGGTATCACTACTTGCACATATAGTACTATGAGTTATAGTCAACAAAATCAAAAATAGGTAAAGGTGAGGAGGACTTAGATAGAAATAACTAAATCATAACTTGTAAGTGATAGTTGATAAGGTTAAATGATCAAAGTTGTAGCTCTAATGGTCCATGTGTTATATGTATCTAAGGTAGGAAGTGCCCCTGGTAAACAAAAAAGGTTACAAGTGACAAAACTAGCTTGGTCATGATCCAAAACACTTGATATACATGCATGTGTACAATAGCCAACTATAGCGAGCTAGCATAAGCGGTCAAGACAAGAAATACAAGGTTGATTTAAAAGGGTTAATGGTCGAGGATATATTTATGATCTCTGATCAAAGTCATTATGTCTTGAGATTTAAGCAATCTCCAAGGTTAGCTATCATGGTTGGGGAGATATATGTGATCTCCAAGTTGGTTGTCATGGTCAAGGAAATATATGTGATCTCTAAGGTGCCCCAAATTAATGGTGTAGTCTAAAGGGTTATGGTTGGGGTTGGAAAATCTAATTTAAGGGTGTTGATGTCAGTTATATTTCTAATGTCGATAGGAAGTATTGCCAACATCTGTGTCTTAGGTCAAGGATGCTGATGCTAGTGGGTGACCAAACCTAACAAAAGGGGTTTGGTGGCCCATCAGAACTAATTCACAACATTTGATTGGAGAGAAAAAGAGATTTGAGTGCTAGTGAGATGGTAAAGCTAAGAGGGGACCCAACTGGAGGCATGCCACCATAAGGGCTAGCTATTCCATCTTGAAAAAGATAGAGAGATGAGGTAAGATATTCCATAAGTTAAACTTAAATTTAAGTTTTTTAATTTTTTATTTTAGGACAAATTTAAAATTTGGGTGGAAAAAATGCTTTAGGGAGTAGGAAAAGGGGTGGGGTAGGTTTTGGTGAATTTAGGAGGGATTTAGGGGTAGTTTTTAGGAAAAAACTCAAAAGTAGGAGATGGGTTGTTTGACCCTAGGGCCAAACTAGTCACCAATATCAATGGGATTCATTGACATCATATGACATGGTGTTGATGTTGGTAAGGTCTGTTAATGTCAACCAACACCAACCATCGATATCTACATATAAGACTTACATTGGTGACCTTGAAAAACCTAAAATAGGAGAAAAATCAAAATTTGGATTCCCAATTGACTTAGTCAACTATGTTGGGTAAATATTTTGTCGTCAACTAACTAATGAAAAAATGGGTATATCAACCATAGCACAGGGAAATTTATATGGCAAAAAGTGCAGGTTTACCACAACATAGTGAGATAAATCTCTCCTCTCATCAAGGGTAGGTTCCCAATAAACTACTATATATTAATATAAACTGAGAATAGACTCAGGGGTGAAATCACACCATCCATCTCTCTTTTTTGATAGATGATGTTCACAAGGTAAAGGAAAATTTATGTGTAATAACTGAAAACAATCCTCTTCTTTCAAAAATGATGTCCAGTAAATAGTAGGAAAACTTCTTGGGTAGTAATTGGATCCATGAAAAACCCACAAAAGCACAAAGTATCGCATTGCTTATCTTATTGATTTAGGACTAATAAAACTATAGAATGAAGTGAAGCTCAAAGTCTCCACTGAAAACCACAATAGAGTATAAGATCACAAAGGATAAAATTAGTACAAAGCCTTTCTAATTTCCTTTTCACCAAAACACAAGAAACATAAACTAAAGTTAATTATAACAACACAAATACTTCATAATTAACCTCAGAACATCTTCTCGATAATTTCCACACACTTTGCTTCTTTAATCAAATAGATGAGATTTTATTAGGAAAATGACACAAGAACAATTTCCTAAATAACACAAGTTATTCCAATGCAAAGTCTGAAAAGTAACTTGCTTTCTCATTCATTCAAGAAAATATGATTTACAATCTGAGCTCAAAGTCTTAGGAAGCATTTCAATTTAGGCAGAGTTTTTTTTTTTGCTTTCAATTACAAAAAGATCTCTATTACAAAAGAGGCTCTCTTTATTTCTAGGGAGAGGCCTTAAGAATTGAGAAAAGACTTAAGTATTCTGACATAGTCAAAGATAGAAGTCTTTGCTAACTTTAGACTTTCCATATTTTTACATGTAATTACACATGACAAAAGTACATGTACAAATGTCCAAAGTGGTTACAAAAGTGCATTTAGAAAAAAGGAAATTAAATTAATGGAAAGTTGATTCAATTTGTAGCTCCATCTTTATTTATATGAGCATCATACATGGTGATAGCCACTTGTATTCCGATACTATTTGGAGTAACAATATTCTTGAAAATCATCTTCACCTTGACTATGGCATCTTTCACTGCTGTGACCAATTTTGCATGATTAGTTAACCTAGTTTTTAGATTATCTAGAGTTAACTAATTATCCAATATATTATCCATGAAGGCCACTAAGAATGGTTTATCTTCAAATTCCTTTCAAAACATACCTTTGAATTCCTAAACCATTTCTTCAGCTGAAAGGAATTGGTTGTCTTACAATGTAAGCTTACAAGGTAGCTCCTCTAACTTGAGTAACAAATTGAGGTCACTTTTTTCACTAAGTTATTTTGATGATTCAAGGTCATTGATCAACTCCTTAATCACTTGACTCCTATATATCAATGATTATTTTGTTTCAGTACAAGAGTCTCTATCAACAACAATGCCAATTGATACTAGGGTGCTTATTTTAAACTTCTTCATATCTACCCACTTATCAAGATACTTTTTTATGATTTTAATATCATGGGAAATGATATTGATAAGGTCATCTAATTATGCTCTCACTTTCTTCATCTTACCCATTTTCTCAGACAACTCGGTGAGCAAGGAAATTCCTCATGCATGCAGCTTATCTAAGTACTCTTCAAGTACTTTTTCTTTGAGATAGGTCTTTTTTGCTTTTTGAATCATGGGGTCATCGATGGAGATAGCCTCTAGATTTATAGTTTCTAGAGTGAAAGTTATTTTCCTTATTACCACAATTAGTTTTTCCACCATTCCTTTATAATGGTCTTTCATCTCTCTTTCTCTGTCAAACTTCTGAACCAAGATGTCCATAGCTTACTACATGTCACTCTTAGTGCTTTCATGAGTTATTTTACCTAACTCAAATTGAGAGATAGAGTACTCATTTACATCAAAATTATTGAGATTTGCATCTTGTGGATGTTTCGCTATTTTCATAAATTTGTGCCCTTTATCCTCAATCATCTTTGAAAGAATTTTTAGTCTTTTGGGAGTCTTGAATTTGGCTGACACCATCTTAGTGAAATCGAAGTCATCTGGGGAGATGGCCTATTTTTTCCTTTTAAGTGTATAAGCTGACAACCAAGGTGGGAGGGTAGAAGCACTTACATGAGCATCAATCATTATAGTTGGCATCATTGGAGTAGCACCTACACTATTGGTGGAAATAATGGGTGGAGTATCAGTTAAAATTACACTTGATACTAAATGATCGAAGGTAGAACTATCTATGATATCAAAAGATGGAGATGAAAAACTAGGGATTGATCCTGAGGAATGAAGAACATCTCCAAAAGCACCTTGAGGGTCATCAAAAACAATTTTAGAAGGAGAGGTATCTCCAAAAGATGGAATAATGATTGGAGAAATAGGTGAAGGAGTTATATCAGGTGAGTTAGGTGGGGAAGAAGAAATTTTTGTGTCTGGCTGTACACCTATTTTTGGAGACAAATTTTTCTTTTACTATTGATCTACAGGCATATCATTAGTTTCCATCTATTCTACTACTAGTTCTTCGATGCTTTACTTCTCAACTTCCATTTCTATTTTACTTGGTTCCTTTTCTACAACTTGTGACTTCTTTGTCACGAAGATGATCCTAGGCTTATATGGCCTATTAGAAGTAGGGACATCACTTTTATTCTTCATCGTATTTTTTGCCCTTCTCCTTGTTTCTTCTTAAAATTTAGCTTCTGACCCTGTAATGAACTCTTTCAAAGTGATTCCCTTATTTGCTAACCAATCATTTGTGTTCACCAATATTAGTTTAAATCTTCTTCTTAATGAAGTCAATTCCTTTTGTGACCATTGAATTGGGGGGAGCGGGGCATTGGTGACCTATTCAATATGGTATCTATTATTGATTAAATCACTGTTATCCACTAAACTTTTATCAATATCTGTGAGTCCCAGATATTCTATTTGTTCAAGAGACAATCTACTATAGTCCATTTTCTTGATGTCTTTAGAAGTCCTCAATTCAACCCAAATATCTTTGATCATAGGCTCATGAAACTAGGTCTTCCTTCTGATTATATCCTTTACACCTCTATAGTCAAAGTTTGGCCTCCTTTTGAAATGTTTCATGGTTATGAGTTACATTTTAGTTTCCATTGCTATAGCTTTTCTAGTGGTCAATACTGAGAACCTGCCACTTTCAATTGGGAAACTGAAACCAAGTTTCTTGAGTTCCATCTGCTTATTATGTACGACAATAATTTGCCTGCATCACTCCATCAAGACTAATTTATCTGAAGGGAATATTGGAAGCATATAGGGATAACCTTGGAAAATCTAACCCATAAATAAAAAATAAGGGAACTGCAAGGACATACACCCGAAGTCGTTCACAACTATCTAGGCTTCATCTAACACTCTTTTCTATTCTAATTGGGGATCAAAGAGACATAAAAATACCATGAAGAAAGCATCATTAACCCTTCTAAAATAATGGATGGAACCCTTCAATGTAAACTGAGGATAATATTGATATACCAGGGTTACTCTCTTGTCTCCTTTTGATGTTAATCCTAGGAAGGTTCTCATCGATGCCATAATATATACCAAGTATGACATCATATAGAATTTGGAGGTAGTGGGTACCTTCATTAATTACTCATGTAGAGTGTTGCTGATTTGTTTTCCCTAGAAAATGACATATTTGCCTTGGAGAGTTATCTTAATAAAGAGGTACATCCATTCATGAAACTAAGAGGAAGAAGGTAGACCTCTTACCCTGCTAAGAAGAGTGATCAGGTTGCCAACTTCTTCAATGAAATCACTACTTGGAAAGCTCCATGGTCATCTTGACAAGTTCACCCTTAGAATTTTAAGCCATATGTTGTTGATCACTTTCTTTGCTCTTTTAGGATCTTTGTCATATTCCCTTTATGCTTCAACAAAATAGAGCTTTAATACTTCAGTAGCGGGAGGGCACATGAACACTTTGTCAATGAACTCAGGGTCCAGTCTGATTACCACATTACCACTAGCATCTAACACAGCCCTGGTATCCTTATTGTAGAATTGAGTGCACTAGAAAATGAACTCTGTGTTATGGGCTGCTACAGGAAAAGAAGATACTAGATAGATATTACTCTCAATTATCTTCATCATTTTATGGCTGGGGTTACTTGATTTGGTTCTTTTTATGAACTCAACCATATCTACGTGACCGATCTATGTATCCCTAATGTCATCGACATTAGAAGTAACTGAGGTGATTGGGAAAATACCTTGATACTTATATTTCATTGTCTTCAACTTCTTCAGAGAAACCTCAGTCATTTGGAAGAAATTTTGTAAAAAATATGTTATGAAGAAAGATCCTTGAGAGAAACTGTAAGAAGAATCATAATCATGCAATTAGGAGAAATATTGGCAATTTGGGAAAACCACATGTTGATGATCATGACCATGGGAATGTGCTTGAAAGGGCTAAGGTGTAAGTAGGTCAGAAAACCAAAAGAAAACGAGCTTGGAAAATCAAAATTTTGAAATTTCCTAGAGTTAGGAAAATTTGAGGAAATGTATGCAGGGGTGGTAAAATTATTGCCCTTGCATAAAAGGGAAAGTCATTGTGCATAGGTGACAATTTTTGCAATTTGTACATGTTAGAGACTGATGGTTTGTGCATAGGTGACAATTTTTTTTGCCATTGCACATGAACTTTGTGCAAAGGTGGTAAAAATTGCTGCCCTTGCATGTGGGGAGAATTTCTGTAAGGGCGGTGAAAATCACCACCCTTTAATAATTGGCAAAGGATTTTTAAAGGTAGCGATTTTCATTGCTATCACATTGGCTCAGTGGTTTTGCATAAGGGTGGAAAAAATCACTGTCATTACATAAGTTAGAGCAGTTGATGGGGTTATGGGGGGTTTATAGGCTTTTTGCCTTGATCGACTCTTTAGGGAAGAAAGGGAGGAGGGGAAAAATAAAAATAAAACCTAAATAAGAAGGGAAAGAGGAACTAAATTTGAAGAAAAGATAAAAACAAAAACAAAATAACAACCTAGAAATTGAAGAGAAGAACACAAAAACCTACCTAGAAAATCACAATCCTATGCTTGAATTTAAAAAAATTGTGATCCCACTCATTCACACAGTCAACTGGATGCAGGGAGGAAGAGAAGATAACCTAGAATGATTTAAATGAGGTTCAAATCAGGTTTAAAAGGGGCTAAAATTGACCCCAACAACTTGGTGTGTGTGGCCATAAATGTTATGCATGAAAATTGAGATCATGTAGGGGAAATAAAAATTACTTCCTCTACATGATGAGGTTTTCAAAAAAAAATGCAAGGGTGGTAATTTTTGCCACTCTTGCATGGAAAGAATCAAAAAAATGTGAGGGTGGCAAATTTCATCATCCTTACATGGAAAGCATCAAAAAAATGTGAGGGTGGCAAATTTCTCTACCCTTGCATGGAAGGATGTAAGGGTGGTGAAAATTTCTACCTTTACATGAAAAATAAAATGATATGTAATGGTGGTAATTTTCACCGACCTTTCATGAAAAGAAAAACTTAAAAACTAACTCCTTGAAAAAGCTCTATTTTTGATCTGATCGCATTGAGACCTCAATGAATTTCACATTTCTTGGAACAATTATAATGGGGGAAGGTCACAAAATTTTAGAGGATGTCAGTTGACTAAAATTGAGATCAAGTGAAACTTGTCATGAAAGATGAACTTAGAGTGAAAAACATGAAATAGACAAGTTTCATAGGGGTTATTTCCAAAAATAAGTGTAGCTAATTTTGGAAACAATAGCTGGCTTCTGTTAGGGAAATTCCATTGATTGAATCTTGAAATGATCAACAAGAGTAGAAACTAGTTTGTAAGTGCCTTCATCCATGCCATTGGGCCACAAAGTCAAGTTAAGAAATAAAAAGACACAAAAATACAAATAAAAATAAATAACGTAAGACTATACAAATGTACAAATGAACTCATATAATACTTCAAGAATTGAAGTGCTTTAGATGTTGCCCATTGTGAGGTAGTGAGAATGGTGTCCCATCTAGATATCCTAGCAAGAAGTTATTTTCACTACAGACCTAATGAATGATAAATGGACCTCTCCACAAAGAATCAAATTTGATGTGTATTCTTTTTGGCTCTCTCCTCTTGTCCCATAACAAGACTTGATCTCCAATTTGAAAATCATGAATCTTTGCTCTTTTGTCAAATATTTTCTTTACCTACTTTTGATGTGCAGTAATCTAATCCACTACCATGGTTCCTTGCTCATCCAGTTCGGTTAGGCACATGATCCTTTTATCAATAGAATTTTCAAAGGTTGAATCTTTGATTGCCTTTGCCAACTTTAGTGGTGGTAGTTCCAGGGTGATTGGTATCTCTACATTCAAACCATAAATAAGTTGAAATGGTGACATACCTATTTCCCTCTTGGGTGTAATCTTGTCTACCCACAAAGCATCAAACAATGCTTTATGCCAAGTTCTTTGATTATTATGTCCTAGTTTTTGGATAATGGTAACTAGATTCTTGTTGCTTGATTTTGCTTGACCATTTCCTTGTAGATAATAGTCAGAGGAGTGGGAGAGAATAATCTCATAATGGTATCAAAACTTAGTGACCTCATGGGAAGAGAAAAAAGTAGCATTATCTATTACAATCTTAGTTAGGACCCTCAACTAGGAGATGATATTTTCTTTAATAAAATTACATACGACTTCTGAAGTAACATGCTTAGTTGGAATGGCTTCCACCCATTTGGTAAAATCGTTAGTCACGGTGAGAACATATTCATGTCTAGCACTTGAGGATGGGTTCTCTGTGCCAATGAAATCAATGCCTTATTATTGCAAAGGTTCTTCAATCACCACTAGCTTGAGAGGTAATGTGGCTAATTTAGGTTTCTTGATGAACTGTTGACACAATTCACACCTATGTAACCATTTGTATGCATCTTGAAATAGTGTAGGCCAATAGTATCTCACTCATAGAATTTTTTGAGCCATCACTGGTGCAAAAAAATTTCCTCCACAAGCCAAATAATGGAAGGACTCCAAAAGTTTACTTTGTTGCACCTTATCAATGCAACGAAGAAATACCCCATCAAGGCTTCTCTTATACAAACCATTATCCCAAAAGACATAGTTAGCAGCCTTTAACTTAACATTCCTTTTTTATTTATAGGATAGATGGGTGGGACACTCACCATAGGTAAAAAAATGAGTGATATCAGAATACCACTCATCAGTAGTAGTGATGAAGAGAACTATACACACATCTTTGATCTTTGTTTCTTCATGTTCTATTTCCTTGGGTATATTATTAGCAATCAATTAGTAGAGCCATTTTCCCCACATAAGTTTGGTAGGTTTGATATTAAGATCAAACTCCTAAATTTTGGCAATCAAATTTCTCCTTTTAGTACCAAACTCCTGTTGAGTTAGAATGGACTTCACTATTGTATTAGGCACCAAAACAACAGTATGTGAATTCATAATATAAAATATAAAATGCTTTACTTCCTTGACCATGGCATAAGCGTGCTTGTACATGTTTGAATATTTTAATTCATGATCTTTGAGAGGACAACTCATAAATGATATGGGAGATTCCACACCTTCTTTGTTTTTCTAAACTAAAATGGTTGAAAGTGTATGTTCAGAAGAGTAGATGTATACTACAAAGTCTTTGGTATAATCTGGGCAAACTAGGATTAGGGCATGGGCAATCACTTTCTTGATATCTTCAAATGTTGAATTTCCTTCTATAGTCCAATGGAAATCGGCTTTACCCTTCATCATGTTGACAATGTGGCGAGTCTTCTCTATAAATTCTAGAATGAATCTCTATAGGAAATTCACCTTTCCAAAGAAAGAATGAACTGCAGTATTACTAGCAAGAAGAGTAATATTTTGGATAGATTTGACTCTTTTAGAGCCTATCTTTATGCCTTCTTGAGATACAATGTGACTGAGAAGTTTACCTTCTGTAACCCTAAAAATTGACCTCTTGGGATTAAGAGAAATACCATTTTGTTGATAGTGTTCCAGCACTTGTTGTAGATGATGCACATGATAAGGATGATGTTTGGAAAAAATGGTCATGTCATCAAGATATACCATAATAAACTTCCCCATTTCATCTTTGAAGGCAAGATACATTACTCTTTGGAAGGTAGTGCCAGCATTGATCAAACCAAAAGGCATTCTATAGTATGGAAAAGTGCCCCAAGGTGTAGTGAAAGTAGTTTTATGTTGATCTACTTCATTGACTTCTACTTGATTGTACCCAAAAAAACCATCTAACATTGATAACATTTCTAAACCAGTCACTGTTTGCAACACTTAATCCATGATGGGCAAGCTTTAGTTATATTTTAAAGAAGATTGATTTAGGTTTTTGAAATCAACACAGATACAAATTTCTCCATTCTTTTTTCTCATAGGAACTATGTTAGCAATCTAGGTGGAATGATAGATTGGAAAAATAATTCTTGCATCAACATTTTATGGATCTTAGAAAGGATATTACTTGATATTTTGGGGTTGTATTGCCTTTGTTTCTACTTGTAAGGCAATGACCTAACTTTAAGAGGAATTTCATGTTGAATTTCCTCAAGCCTAAGAGATTTCAAATCATCATAAGAATATGACAAAATATCAATGTAATGGTGAAGAAGAGTAATGAATTTGAGTTTTTCATTAGAAGTGCAACAATTCCAAATGTTAACCATTTTGAGATTTTCATTCGTACTCAAATTTATTTGATTAGACTCCTTGGAGGAACTTGAATCCATTTGTCACTGCTTAACATACCTATCATGCTTATCAAACAACCTCTCAAAAGAAAATAATACTTTTAGAATTTTAGTCCCCTTGAGTTGAAGAAATTCTTCACCAGTTTTGGAATTTATTTCAAGAATTGATTCCCATGGTGGAGATTCACTTCTTTCAAAATAAATTTCCTCAAAGCTGTCCATCTTTTCTAGAAAAGCAATGATTTGGTTATTACCATTAAAAACCTACCAATAAATGGAATTATCAAGTACACTTGTTTAAAAAACTAGCTCAATAGTGTACTTATCCCCTTTGAAATCCTTATGGGGAACCATGAGGGTTGCAGAGACCGCTAATGAATGTGCATGATCATTGAATTATCTTGGCATAGAAAAAATATCAAAAGCATCAAAACTTTCAATACAATCCCATACAAGATTATGATAATGTCTTAATCTTTCATTTTTGGTTTGGTATAGGTTCCTTACCTAACAAACCACTAGTTCAGCATCTCCCCAAGCATGAAGAATCTTAATACCTTTAGCATGAGCAACTTTCAATCTGAGCAGCAAAGACTCATACTCAGTGGTGTTGTTGGTATTATTGAACTGTAACTTATATGAATAAGGAAAAAATTCTCTTTGAGGGCATATCAAAACAATTCTAGCTCCAAAATTGATAGAAGAGCAACTACCATCAAATTCTAAAATCTAGATTTCATTAGAATTTGATCTTTTTAAAGATTTTTCTTCATTAGTAAGGGAAGATTCTTTGTTATCTGAACTTTTCTCTAACAATTCTTTTGATTTTCTATCTAAATTTTTTGAATTGTCATTAAAAGCACTTTCCTTTGATGAGCTAAAAACATCTTCAGTAGTTAGGACATAATTACCCATTCTTGATGATTTAAATAAAATTTGAGTGTTGAGATATGATGTTTAGGTGACAATATATTTTGACTCTTTCTCAAGAAGCAATTTTTTCATGATGCCTTTAACAGGTATCCTTGCTTCAGACATGTCCATATTCAATTCTCCACCTATGTCCTTGCAAAATTTGTACCTGATCAGAATGCCATAAGAGGCTAGAACATTGAACACCAAGACTATCATTTTGATCCTTTTATCTGAAAAGGTTGTGAATGTAAATTGGGCATCTTTAATTTAACCTAGGAGTGGTACTTACTTGTTCTCCATGGAAAATCATCTCCCAAAAGTCTTAGTTAAGGTGAGATCAAGAGAATCCACTACCTTGGCAGGCATAACATTATCAAAGGCCCCAAAGTCTATTATACAGTTGCTCAATTTATGACCATTTATCATAAGGAAAACATAGAAGGTTCTATTTTCCCAAAGGTAGCAGGAGGAGTAGCGATAAGATTATTCTAAGTGGATTTGTTCTTTGAGGAATCAAGAGTCATCTTTGGAAAATGTTATCCTATAGGGATGGTTTTATTTTTTACATATTTGGCCAACCTATCAAACTGTTCAGGATTAGTTCTCAAGTACTCAACTTCAGTCATTTGAATTTTGATCTTTCTGGTATGATCAATTATATCAAATAATTGAAATGAGATAGTAAAAAAGGAAGGAAGTCCATCATCCTGATCTTTATTGGGTGTGGAACTAGTCTGAGAAATAGAAGTAGAAGGTACATGATGGTTTGAGGTACTTACTTTCTTATTAGTCACTGGGTCCTTTGATTGGAAAGGCAGTGAAGTCCCCCATTTAGCAATCAAGACTACTGGCTGAGATTCTTCTCTTACTTTTCCTTTATTAGCTTGTTGATTTGACTGATTTTGAGACCTAGTAAAAATAGTGTATGATCCATCAAACACTTCTCCCTTACTTCTAGCTTCATCTTGGTAATTCAGGAAACTAATGTTGGAGTAGCCAACTAATTATTCATCTCCTTCTATAAAGAGATTAGAATCATATTCTTGGTCAAACTTAGGTTGGAGTGAGAAATCATGTTCAGCTTTAAGGTAACCAACTACTAAGTTAGCTAATGCTACTTCAATGGCAAGTTTCTCCTATGGGGAAGGCAGATTATTTGGTTGCCCTTGATTTTTGGTAGCATTTACTTGATATGATTGGTTCTAAAATGTCATCCTTGGCATATCTTGATAAGGAGGAGTAGACATACCTTGGGCCATTTGTCTTTTTAAGGCTAGCAATTCATTTGTCAACTTTTGCACCATAGGATCTGTGGTGCTCGTGGAAGAACTTTTAGTAGATGAGAAAAATTTATTTTTATTAGAATCTTTTCTGGTCTTACTTGCTAGGATAAGAGCATATTAAACCTTGATATCCAAATTTTTGGCTACAAAAAGATCTATAAGACAATCCCACCTCAACATAAAACTTACTTTAGGAAGTTGAGAGTTGATGAAAAAGCACTTGAGGTTCTCCGGTGTTGGCTAAGCAATTGTAGGAAATTGGTTCCTCAACTTATTGAATTTAGCAATGAAGTCTCGCACAGGCTCATGAGGTTCCTTATTCATTTGTGTAAGCAGAGCCAATAAGGCATGTGCATCTTCAACGGGTTTGAATCTAGCCTCAAACTTGGCCTTGAGAGTATTTTAGTTAGTTATAGTTTGAGCTTGAAGGTGATAAAACCAGTTTGTGGCAATGCCTTACAAATTTTCTACAAATAATCTCACCACTATATCTTCATATTCCATGCCTATCACACCACATGCTATCTAGAAGGTAGCAATATGCTCATCAAGATAGACTTTCCCATCACCATAGAATTTGGAAAAATTCTTTCTCGAACTACAAGGTAGTTCATGTAAAGGTGGGGCTAGATTGAGAGCACCAAAAGAGTTTCCCCAAAGACATTGGGCTACCATGATATGATGATTGAAGGGAGGGATAAAAAATCTTGGTGGGGTAAGTACAAACAAAACTCTACTAGCACTAAGACTAGAAGCTTCATTTGGTATTGGAGATCTAACATTGGTAGGAGGAAAAATCTTGGTACACTAGAGGTGAGATGGCAAAGGAAAAATCTCAAAATTATTTCATCACACTAACTCAAATATAGTATCAACAATACCTTAAACTCTTTGGCTTCACATATATGATGGATCTACCAGAGTGAAAAAATGAAAAAGGACTAGAAATGCTTTAATTTAAAGCTTGAGGCTTTAAAGTGTGTGTTTATGTCCCTAGTGGAGTCACCAAAAAGCTATTAGGTGAATATTTTGTCATCAACTAACTAATGGAAAAATGGGTATATCGACCATAGCACCAAGAGATTTATACAGCAAAAAGTGTAGGTCTACCATAGTATAGTGAGATAAATCTCTCCTCTCATCAAGGGGAGGTTCCCTATAAACTACTATATATTAATATAAATTGAAAATAGACTCAGGGGTGAAATCACACCATCCATCTCTCTTTTTTTAGATACTATGTTCACAAGGTAAAGGAAAATTCCTATGTAATAACTGAAAACAATCCTCTTCTTTCAAAAATGATGTCCAGTAAACAGTAGGAAAACTTCCTCGGTAGTAATTAGATCCACAAAAAACCCATAAAAGTACAAAGTCTTTCATTTCTTATCTTACCAATTTAGGACTAATAAAATTGTAGGATGAAGTAAAGCTCAAAGTCTCCATTGAAAACCACAACAGAGTATAAGATCACAAAGGATAAAATTAGTACTATTGTCCCCCAAAAATATCAGCTCATTTTTGGGACAACATTTGAACTATTTTGGTCTTACAGACCAAAATTATCTCTTCTCTTTTCAAAATTTGTCTTGGGCATTCAACTTCTTTAGTTTTTAAGCTTTTCTTAAATCTACGGACTCTGTAGGCTTGAAACTACAGACTCTGCAGGCTTGAATCTACAGACTTTACAGGCTTGAATCTATGGACTCAGTAGGAAGAAAAATCTATGAACTGTGCAAGAAAAGGAAACTCTATGGACTCTATAGGCAGGTTCATTTTTATAGGTTCAAAGGCTTCTATAGGTGGTTTCAGTCAAAAGAATCAATTTTTCAACACTTAGTCTTTTTTTGGGACTATTTTAGTGCCTTGGTTCAAACATAAATCTCCATCGGCAAACACCAGTAGTAGGTTCAACGGGTTCAAGGTTTAACGGTGGGTTCAACCAAAGGAATGGTTCAATGGCTTGATTTAACCAAGTGGTTCAATGCTTTATTTCACTCAGGTGGTTCATTCCCTTTGTTTCAACATCTTTTGGTTCAATACTTAGTTCATCGGCTTGGTTCATTCAATTGAACCATCGGCTTGAACCATTTTTGGTTCAATCAATTGGTTCAATGTCTTGGTTCAATGAAAAGGTTCGATAGTTGGTTCCAAGACATGGTTCAAAGGTAAGTTCATCAGCTCAGTTCATTCAAATTGAACCATCATCTTGAACCATTTTTTTGGTTCAATCGATTAGTTTAATGTCTTGGTTCAATGGATTGATTCATCACCAAAGTTCAAAGAAGCCCGAAGGCCATTCAAAGACTGCCTATAGGGTAGATAGCCTTGCGAGAGACTCTTCCCAAATCAAAATAGGTCATTCCTTAAGGCCTGAAAAGGCAAGTATAATTTAGAAAAGTGCCAAACAAGAAATCTGAAAGAAGATAAAGGAATGACGTGCCTGAAAACATCAAATTCAACTTAGTGAATTAGTCATTGATCTTTTAAACATATAGACCAAAATACAATCACAGATCTCAAGGCCAAGACTAGTAGAATGTGGAGAAAGAACAGAATAGTAAATTAAATCTAGGACCCAATTCAATTAGCCAGACAAGGAGGAACGATGAAGATAAGACTAGATCGCCGGGTGGAATATTAGAAGTTACAAACTTTCAATAATCATGACTTATTTCTTTGTATTGATAAAATCAAATGGGTAAAGTGCCCCTAAGTTATAGCATGTCTCCTTAACAAATTCCAATGCAAATTGATGTATTGATTGTTCCCAAGTCTTTCTTGAAGAGGCTATATAAGGTACTTTCTTTTATTGTAAAGAGGATCTCTTTTTTGACATTTAGAATGAAACTCTGCCCAAATTGAGAGGCATCATTGAGACTTTGTGCTTAGTCTGTTAATCATATTTTGTTACTAGAATAAGAAAGCAAGGGACTTTTTTAGACTTTGTGTTGTGATTTCTTTATTATTAAGGAAATTGTTCTTATATCTTTTTCCTTGATATATTTTCTGTTCCATTAATTCAACAAGCAGAATTAGTAAAATTAGTCAGGAAGGTGTCCTGAAGAATCAATTATGGAGAGACTTTGTGCCCCCATAGCTACCTTTAGTGTGTTTTCTTTTCATTATTGTGTAAAGGACTTTGAGAAGACTTTGTGCCCTCATTATCCTTTGTATATTACTCTTGAGCATTTCAAGTAGAGACTTTGTGTTGTATCTTGATTTGCTGGTTACTATGCCCTTAATTACATTCTGCTTTTATTTCTAGGAGTATTCTTATGGTTTGTTAAATAGTATTTCTGAAAGAAGAGGAATATTGTCTATCATTTCCCTTGAGTTTTTCCTTTGATCTGTGTGCATCATCTCTGAAAGAAGAGAGATGGATGATTTGTCCCACCCATGAGTATTATTTTCTATATATATATATATATATATATATATATATATATATATATATATATATATATATATATATATATAGCATACCTACAGGGAACCTCCCCTTGATGAGAGGAGAGATTAGTATATTTAAGATGTGGTAAAACTACACATTTGGATGAATAATCTTCCTACTTTGGCTGATCAGACCTATTTTGTTTATCAGTACGCTGATCGACAAAATATTCGACCAACAATTTTTGGTGACTCCATTGGGGAAGAACATGCAGTCTAAAGCCTCAAGTTTTAGATTGAAGTAGTTCCTTCCCTTATCCATTATAGATTCTAGCGACTCCCATCTAGGTCTTACCCATTATCCATTTATAGCCTTACCATTTTCATCCGTCTCCATTTTCATCCATCTCCATTATATTATCTGGTCTACAAAACTAGAGCTATTGGGAAAGAAAGCACAGTTTAAAGCCTCAAGCTTTAAGCTAAAGCTGAGCTAGTCCTTTTCCATTTTTGTTTTATAATCTAGCAACTCCACTCAGATGTGTTATCCCTATTGTTCATAATCTGATCATGGCAGTTCGAGGCCCCTGGGGTAACTCATTTGGCACACTTACTCTAACTCCACCCCTACATGAGCTACCACTCAGTTCAAGGAAGAATTTCCCCAAATTCTTTGGTGATGGAAGAGTCCATCCTGATGAACACATTGCAGCCTTCACCATAGCCTATGGTGTGATAGGGGTGGAATTTAAAAACATGGCAATCAGATTTTTTGTGGAGACCCTACAAGGTGCTGTTATAGATTGGTTCTACCATCTGCAAGCTAGATTAGTGATTGGTTGGGATACACTTAAAGACAAGTTCGAAGCAAGATTCAAGCCCGTAGAAGATGCACATGCCTTGTTGGCCCAACTCACACAGATGAAGAAGGAACCCCATGAACCTATGAGGGACTTCATGGCCAGGTTTAACAAGCTGAGGTACAGGATTCCCATGATCGCCCAACTGACACCTTAGAATCTCATGTGTTTCTTCATCAATTCATAGCTGCCTGAAGTGAGTTTTCTATTGAAACGGGCTAGACACATAGACCTTGAGGCTACTCAAGACTTGGCTACTAACCTAGAAGATGACCTTATCTTGGCAAGAAAGATAAGGAGAGATCATAACAGTAATAGAGCTTCATCATCTTCTAAATATTTATCTACAACCACCACTGATCCAACGGTGCAAAAGATGGAAAATGAATTGCTAGCCTTGAAAAGGTAAATGGCACAAAGTATGTCTTCTACTCCTTTATATAAAGATATACTAAGGAGGACATTCCCTAATCAGCCATATCAAGGCAATGCTGCAAGAAGTCAAGGGCAACAAAATCATCTTCCTCCCCCACAGAGGAATCCTGTCCTTGAAGCACCTCCAATAAACTCGATAGTTGGATATCTGGAAACAGAGCATGTTTCCTATTTCCAACCTATGTTAGCGAAAGAAAATGGTGCTGATCTCTTCAGGGAGGATCTAGAAGAATCAGCTAGTGACTCCCACATTGGTTTCCTGAATTACCAAGATGAACTCAGAAGTGAAGGTGAAGTAGTCAAAGGATCATACACAATATTCACCAAGTCCTAGGATCAGTCAGCCCAGTAGATCAACAAAGAGAAGACAGAGGAGCAACTCCAACCAACAATTTCAATTGTTGAGCAAAGAACCCCTCTTCCTTTTCAATTAAAGGACCTAGTGATTACTAAAGAAGTAAGTACATCAAACATCTCTGCACCTTCTACTTCAAATTCGCAAACTAGTCCTCCCCCTCTCAAAAATCAAAAGGATGAACTCCCATCTTCTCTTCCAAGCCCATTCCAGTCATTTGACATGATTAATCATGTCAAGAAATCCAAAATTTAGATGACTGAGTTTGAATGCCTACAAGCCAATCTTGAGCAATTGGACATTGATGGAGAACCAGGTGCAGACCTATCTAAGGTAAAAATTATGGTCACCCAAACATTGGCCCCTACAACTCAAATTCTATTTGAGCCTTCAGGTAGGGGTAATTACTTCTTAACCATAGAGGATGCTCATGTCTCAACTGATGAAAGTCTTGTAGATGGTAATCTAAGATTTGATCCAAATAAGGCATCAGAAGAATTAGTAGGGTGTAGTACAAATCAAGAAAGATCTTCCATCTCTAATGAAGAGAAATCTAATAGAAGATCAGATTTTGATGATTCTTGGATCTTGGAATCCAATGGCAGCATTTATTTCATAGCTGGATACAAATCTCTATTGCTCAGATTGAACACTACTCAGGGTGAAGAGGTCAAACTCCTTCACATCAAAGGAGATGTTGAATTGATGGTTTGTCAAGGGTTTGAAACTGACAATCAACAGATGTGCTAGACTGGACTAGTAGAACAAGTTATGATGGTGGACCATGCTGTTGTAAATCAAAATCAAGCAAAGGAACCCTTCATAGGGAGAGCAAGGAGTTATGGTTTTTAGTTTGAAGACCACGTCCTACCACAGAGCAAAAAGAAGGAAAGACCAAGAGGAAGATGCAAAAAATTGGTTTCCTGGTGGAGAGCTCCATTCACTTGTCACTATTTTTGGGGAAAAAATGTCTTCATGTTGGTTTACCAAGATGGCACACTATTTTCACTATCTCTCAAGAAACAGCATCTGAAATACTTCAATTCTTGAAGTATCAGATCATTGCATATGTATATATGTATATTTGTATAGTTTTTAATTCTATTTTGTTTTATCTATTTTTATTTTTTATGCCTTCCATTTTTGGGTAGCATGACTCTGTAACCCAATGGTACACATGAAGACACTGGAGATTCTAGATTCTACTCCTTTCAATTCCTTTTGAAATTGACAAAAGTTCCCCAACTGGAGCCAACTGTTGTCCCCCAAAAATATCAGCTCATTTTTGGGACAACATTTGAACTATTTTGGTCTTATAGACCAAAATTATCTCTTCTATTTTCAAAATTTGTCTTGGGCATTCAAATTCTTCAATTTTCAAGCTTTCTTAAATCTACGAACTTTGCAGGTTTGAATCTATAGACTCTAAAAGCTTGAATCTACGGACTCTGCAGGCTTGAATCTACGGACTCAGTAGGAAGAAAAATCTACAGACTATGTAAGAAAAGGAAAATCTATGGACTCTATAGGTAGGTTCATTTTTACAGGTTTAAAGGCTTTTACAGGTGGTTTCAGTCAAAAGAATCAGTTTTTCAACACTTAGTCATTTTTTGGGACTGTTTCAATGCCTTTGTTCGAACAGAAATCTCCATCCGTAAACACCAGCAGTAGGTTCAATGAGTTCAAGGTTCAATAGCAGGTTCAACCAAAGGAACAGTTCAATGGCTCAGTTTAACCAAGTGGTTCAATGCTTTATTTCACTCAGGTGGTTCATTCCCTTTGTTTCAGAATCTTTTGGTTCAATACTTAGTTCATCGGCTTGGTTCATTCAATTGAACCATCAGCTTAAACCATTTTTAGTTCAACCGATTAGTTCAACATCTTGGTTTAATGAAAAGGTTCGATGGTTGGTTCAAAGACATGGTTCAAAGGCAATTTCATCAGCTCAGTTCATTCAAATTGAACCATTAGCTTGAACCATTTTTTTGGTTCAACCAATTAGTTCAATGTCTTGGTTCAATGGATTGATTCATTGCCAAAGTTCATAGAAGCCCGAAGGCCATTCAAAGACTACCCGTAGGGTAGATACCCTTGTGAGAGGCTCTTCCTAACTCAAAACAGGTCATTCCTTAAGGCCCAAAAAGGCAAGTATAATTCAGAAAAGTGCCAAACAAGAAAGCTGAAAAAAGATAAAGGAATGACACACTTGAAAACATCAAATTCAACTCAGTCAATTAGCCATTGATCTTTTAAACATACAGACCAAAATACAATCATAGATCTCAAGGCCAAGACCAGTAGAATGTGGAGAAAGAATAGAATAATAAATTAAATCCAAGACCCAATTCAATTAGCTAGACAAGGAGGAATGATGAAGATAAGACCAGATCACCAGGTGGAATATTGGAAGTTACAAACTTTCAATAAGCTTGACTTATTTCCTTACATTGATAAAATCAAATGGGTAAAGCACCCCTAAGTTCCATCATGTCTCCATAATAGATTCCAATGCAAATTGATGTTTTTATTTTTCCCAAGTCCTTCTTGAAGAGGCTATATAAGGGACTTTCTTCTATTGTAAAGAGGATCTCTTTTTTGACATTTAGAATGAAACTTTGCCCAAATTGAGAGGCATCATTAAGACTTTGTGCTCAGTCTGTTAATCATATTTTGTTGCTAGAATAAGAAAACAAGGGACTTTTTCAGACTTTGTGCTATGATTTCTTTGTTATTAAGGAAGCTATTCTTATGTCTTTTTCCTTGATATATTTTCTGTTCCATTAATTCAACAAGCAGAATTAGTAAAATTAGTCAGGAAGGTGTCTTGAAGAATCAATTGTGGAGAGACTTTATGCCCCCATCACTCCCTTCAGTGTGTTATCTTTTCATTATTATGTAAAGGACTTTGAGAAGAATTTGTGCCCTCATTATCCTTCGTATATTACTCTTGAGCATTTCAAGTAGAGACTTTGTGTTGTATCTTGATTTTTTGGTTACTACACCCTCAATTACATTATGCTTTTATTTCCAGGAGTGTTCTTGTGGTTTGTTGAATAGTATTATTGAAAGAAGAGGAGTAATGTCTGTCATTTCCCCTAAGTTTTTCCTTTCATCCATGCACATCATCTTTGAAAGAAGAGATATGGATGATTTGTCCCACCCATGAGTATTATTTTCTATTTATATATATACATATATAACATACCTACATGGAACCTCCCCTTGATGAGAGGAGAGATCAGTGTCTTTCTGATGTGGTAAAACTACACATTTGGATGACTAATCTTCCTACTTTGGCTGATTAGACCTATTTTGTTTATCAGTACGCTGATCGACAAAATATTCAACCAACAAGTACAAAGCCTTTCTAATATCATTTTCACCAAAATACAAGAAACACAAACTAAAGGTAATTATAGCAGCAAAAAGTCTTCATAATTAACTTCAGAACATCTTCCTAATAATTTCCACACACTTTGCTTGTTTAATCAAATAGATGATATTTTATTAGGAAAAAGACATAAAAACAATTTCCTAAATAACACAAGTTATTCTAATGCAAACTCTGAAAAGTAACCTGCTTTCTCATTCATTCAAGAAAATATGATTTATAATATGAGCTCAAAGTCTCAAGAAGCATTTCAATTTGGGCAAAGTTTTTTTTTTTTTTTGCTTTCAATTACAAAAAGATCTCTATTATAAAAGAGGCTCTCTTTATTTATAGGGAGAGGCCGTGAGAATTGAGAAAAGACTTAAATATTCTGACCTAGTCAAAGATAGAAGTCTTTGTTGACTTTGGACTTTCCATATTTTTACATGTAATTACACATGACAAAAGTACATGTGCAAATATCCAAAGTGGTTACAAAAGTGCATTTAGAAAAAAAGAAATCAAATAAATAGAATATTGATTCAATTTATAGCTCCATCTTTCTTTATATGAGCATCATACATGGTGATAGCCACTTATATCCTGCTACTGTCTGGAGTAACAATATTCTTAAAAATCATCTTCGCCTTGACTATGGCATCTTTCACTGCTGTGACCAATTTTGCATGACTAGTTAACCCGGTTTATAGATTATCTAGAGTTAACTGATTATTCAGTATATTATCCATAGTGGCCATTGAGAATGGCTTATCTTCAAATTCCTTTAGGAACGTACCTTTGAATTTTTGAACCATTTCTTTGGCTGAAAGGAATCGGTTGTCTTGTGATGTAAGCTTTCAAGATAGTTCCTCTAACTTGTGTAACAAAATAATGTCACTTTGTTCACTAAATTTTTTGATGATTCAAGGTTGTTGATCAATTCCTTAAGCACCCAACTCCTATATGTCAATGCTTCTTTTGTTTCAGTATAAGAGTCTCTATTAGCAATGATGCCAACTGATACTAGGGTGCTTATTTTCAACTTCTTCATATCCACCCACTTATCAAGATACTTTTTATGCTTTCAATATCTTAAGAAATGATATTGATAAGGTCATCTAATTTTTCTCTCACTTTCTTCATCTTACCCATTTTCTCAAACAACTCAATGAGCAATGAAATTCCTTGTGCATGCAGCTTATCTAAGTACTGTTCAAGTACTTTTCCTTTGAGATAGGTCTTTTTTGCTTTTTGAATCATGGGGTCATCGATGGAGATAGCCTCTAGAGTTATGGTTTTTGGAGTGAAAATTACTTTCCTTATTACCACAGTCAGTTGTTCCACCATTGCTTTATAATGGTCATTTATCTCTCTTTCTCTATCAAACTTCTGAACCAAGATGTCCATAGCTGACTGCATGTCGATCTTATTGCTTTCATGAGTTATTTTCCCTAATTCAATTCAAGAGATAGAGTACTCATTTACATCAAAATTGTTGAGAGTTGCATCTTATGGAGGTTTCACTATTTCCAAAAAATTGTGACCTTTATCCTCAATCATATTTGAAAGAATTATTGGTCTTTTGGGAGTCTTGACTTTGGCTGACACCATCTTAGTGAAATTGAAGTCATTTGGGGAGATGGCCTATTTTTTCATTTTGGGCATATAAGCTAACAACCAAGGTGGGAGGGTAGAATCACTTACATTAACATCAATCCCTATAGTTGGCATCACTGGAGTAGCACCTGCACTGGTGGTGGAAACAATGGGTAGAGTATCAGTTAAAACTACACATGCTACTGAATGATCAAAGGCAAAACTATCTCTGATATGAAAATATCAAGATGACAAACTAGGGATTGATCTTGAAGAATGAAAAACATCTCTAGAAGCACCTTGAGGGTCGTCAAAAACAATTTTGGAAGGAGAGGCAGCTTCAAAAGAGGGAATACTGATTGGATAAATAGGTGAATTAGTTACATTAGGTGAGTTAGATAGGGAAGAAGAAATTCTTGTGTCTAGCTATACACCTACTTATAGAGATAAAATTTCCTTTTCCTATTGATATGTGGGCCTATCATTAGTTTCCATCTGTTTCGCTACTAGTTCTTCAACACTCTGCTTCTCAACTTCCATGTCTGTTGTTCCTGGTTCCTTTTCTACAACTTGTGACTTCTTTGTCACAAAGATGATCCTAGGCTTATGTGGCCTATCAAAAGTAGGGACATCATTTTTATTCTTTATCCTATTTTTTGCCCTTCTCCTTGTTTGTTCTTAAAATTTGGCTTTTGACCTTGTAATGAACTCTTTTAAAGTGATTCCCTTGTTTGCTAACCAATCATTGGTATTTGCCACTATTAGTTTGAATCTTCTTCTTAAGGAAGTCAATTCCTTTTGTGACCATTGAATTGGGGGGAGAGGGTCATTGGCAACCTGTTCAACATGGTATCTATTATTGATCAAATCACCATTATCCACTAGACTTTTAGGGATATTAACGAGTCCCAGATATTCTATTCAGTAGTCCTCAAATCAACCCAAATATCTTTGATCATAGGCTCGTGAAATAGGGTCTTCCTTATGATTATATCCTTTACACCTCTGTAGTCAAATTTTGTCCTACTTTTGAAATGATTCATGATTACGAGTTGCATTTTAGTCTCTATTGCTCTAGATTTTCTAGCGGTCAATACTGAGAACCTGCCAATTTCAATCAAGAACCTAAAATTAGGTTTTTTTAGTTTCATCTGCTTATTGTGTATGACAATAATTTGCCTGCATAACTCTATCAAGACCAATTTGTCTAAAGGGAATCTTAGAAGAATATAGGGATAACCTTGGAAAAATCTAGCTCGTAGTTAACAAAAGAATGGAACTTCAAGAACATACACCCAAAGTCATTCACAACTATCTAGGCTTCATCTGACACTCTTTTTTATTCTAATTAGGGATCAAAGAGACATAAAAATACCACAAAGAAAGCATCATTTACCCTTATAAAATGATGGATGGAACCCTTCAATGTCAACTGAGGATAATATTGATATATCGGGGTTACTCTCCTGTCTCCTTTTGATGTTAATCCTAGGAAGGTTCTCATTGATGCCAAAATATACATCAAGTATGACATCATATATAATTTGGAGGTAGTGGATACCTTCATCAATTGCTCATGTAGAGCATTGCTGATTTTTTCTCCCCAAAAAATGACTTGTTTGCCTTAGAGAATTATCTTAATAAAGGGGTACATCTATTTGTGAAACTGAGAGGAAGAAGGTAAACCTCTTACCCTGCTAAGAAGAGTGATCAAGTTGCCAACTTCTTCAATGGAATCACTCCTTGGAAAGCTCCATGGCCATCTTGACAAGTTCACCCTTGGAGTTTTAAGTCATCTATTGTTGATCACTTTCTTTGATCTTTTAGGATCTTTATCATATTCCCTTTGTACTATAACAAAATCAAGCTTTAATACTTCATTAGCAGGAGGGCACATGAACACTTTATCAATGAACTCATGGTCCGTCTGATTACCACCAACATCTAACATAGCCTTGGTATCCTTATTATAGAATTGAGCACACTAGAGAATGAACTATGTTTTGTGGGCCACTATAGTAAAATAAGATACTAGATGGATATTACTCTTGATTATCTTCATCATTTCATGGCTGGGGTTGCTCCATTTGGTTCTTTCTATGAACTCATCCATATCTATGTGACTGATCTCTGTATCCCTAATTACATCGACATTAAAAGTAATCAAGGTGATTGGGAAAACACCTTGATAGTTGTATTTCATTGTCTTCAACTTCTTCAGAGAAACCTCAGTCATTTGGAATAACTTTTGTAAAAAAGACATCGACAAAAAAAGATCCTTGAGATAAACTACAACAAGAATCATGTTCATGTAATCAAGGGAAATATTGGTAATTTGGGAAAACTGCATGTCAATGATCACAACCATGGAAATGCACTTGGAAGGGCTAAGGTGCAAGTAGGTCAGAAATTCAAAGGAAAGCAAGCATAGAAAAGAAAATTTTTGAAATTTCTTAGAGTTAGGAAAATATAAGGAAATGTATGCAAGGGCAAAAAAAAATTTTGTCCTTGCATATAAGGGAAAGTCATTGTCCATAGGTAGTAATTTTTGCCACTTGTACATGTTGGGGACTGATAGTTTGTGCATAGGTGACAATTTTTTCCACCATTACACATGAACTTTGTGTAGGGGCAATAAAAATTGTTGCCCTTGCATGTGGGGGGAATTTATGTAAGGGCGGTGAAAATCACCGCCCTTACACAAATGGCAAAGGATTTGTATAGGTAAAATTTTTTTTCACTATCACAATGGCTAAGTGGCTTTGTGTAAGGGTGGAAAAAATTGCTACCATTACATAAGCTAGAGTGATCGATGATGTTATGGGGGGGATTATAGGCTTTTCACCTAGATCGACTCTTTGAGGAAGAAAGGGAGGAGGGGAAAGAAAAATAAAACCTAAACAACAAGGGAAAGAGGAAACTAAACTTGAAGAAAAGAGAAAAATAAAAACAAAATGATAACCTAGAAACTGAAGAGAAGAATGTAAAAACCTAATTGGAAAATCACAATCCTATGCTTGAATCTAAAAAAAATATGATCCCACTCATTCACATGGTCAACTAGATGTAGGGAAGAGGAGAAGACAACCTAGAATGATCCAAATCAGGTTTAAAAGGGGCTTAAACTGACCCCAAAATTTTTTTTCACATGACCATAAATGTCACGTGTGAAAACTGAGATTATGCAGGGGCAGCAAAAATTGCCACCTCTGCATGATGAGGTTAACAAAAAAAATTCAAGGGCAGTAATTTTGCTGCTCCTACATGGAAATCATTAAAAAATGCAAAGGTGGTGAATTTCACTACACTTGCATGGAAATATGGAAGGGCAGTGAAAATTATCACCTTTACAAGAAAAATAAAATGATATGTAATGGCTGCAATTTTTTCCAACCTTACATGAAAAGAAAAACTTAAAAACTAACTCCTTGAAAAAGCTCCATTTTTGCTCTAATTGCATTGAGACCTCAGCAAATTTCATATTTCTTGGTGCAATTGTAACGGGGGAAGGTCACAAACTTTTCAAGGATCTCAGTTGACTAAACTTGAAATCAAGTGAAACTTGTCTCAAAATATGAACCTAGAGTGAAAAACACGAAACAAACAAGTTGCATAGGGGTTGTTTCCAAAATGAGCGTAGCTGATTTTGGAAACAATAAACTAGACTAATGGCTGAGCTAGCCTCAGAAGACCCCATGTTGATTGAGTGTTGCCTACATATCCCAGTTGATGGATTTAGGCCAATGTAGTTCTCCCAGTGCATAGAGAAAAAAATATGAGGTATGTTTAAAAATTTGTTAAGGGAAATGGTTAGGAAAAGGTAGGTTGAAATAGGTCATGGGACCTAATTCTTCAAAGATAGGTTTTAGGGTCAAGGGTTTGAGATATAAGCCATGGGGCCTAGATTTATGATAGATAGTTGGGCCTAGGGTGGAGAGATAGGTAGTGAGGTCTAGGATTTAGGTGGGAGAATATGTTAGATAGTTAGGTGGGTATATGGCTGAGTTAACCTTAGAAGACCCCATATCGAATGAGTGCTACCTATATAGCCCAGTTGAGGGCCTCATGCCATTATAGTTCTCCTAGTACATAAGGAAAAAGATATGAGGTATGGTTAAAAATATATCAAGGGAAATGGTTAGGGAAAGGTAGGTTGAAATATGTCATGAGACCTAGGGATTCAAAGATAGGTTGTAGGGTTGAGGATTTGAGATATAAGCCATGTAGCCTAGAGTTATGATAGGCAGTTGGGCCTAGGGTGGAGAGATAGGTAGTAGGTCTTAAGGTTTAGGTGAGATAATAAGTAAGATTTTTAGGTGGGTATATGGCTGAGCTAACCATAAAAGATCCCATGTTAACTTAGTGATGCCTACATAGCCTAGTTGAGGGCCTCAAGCTAATGTAGTTCTCCTATAGAAAAGGGGAAAAAATGGTGGTGGGTTATATTGGAAAGTATGTGACTTGAGGTTTGTGTGTATAGATGTAGGATAGGTATGAGTTGACATTATGAGATCAACTACATATGTTGTTAACATAAATGGGGAGGGATATCACCCTATATGATTGGGAGCACATGGTAGCCATAGGGTTAGGAGGAGTGTGATGATATTGTAAATTTACATGGTATGTTAGTTTGATGATAGCATTAATAGAGAGTTGGGATCACACCACCAACACCTTTTATTTTCTAACCAAAGAGTTGATAGTGACATAGGAAGACATGTACATGATTTTATGGTTATCACTCTAGGGTGAGGAAATCTTATCATATTCGAGAGAGGATCATGATATTCACATGTTTACATTATTTCGAGAGCATGTTAGTGAGGTGACCTATCACTCAATGAGCTTTGTATATGAGTTGATGTACACTACTGATGAGGAATAACATTAGCTGAATATCTTGATGATGATAGGGATTATATTATATGCACTACCAAATGTAGAAGGTGGAAAATTTCCTATTGCATTGATAGGTGTTCTGGCACAAATGGTTGAGTAGTAAATTATATTTGTATGGGGACCAACTTTTTTGGCATAGTTATATAGAGAGTTATGGGGGTTGAGGTTTTGATGATGGTATAGTTTATGTGTTAGGCATTTAATCCATTATTGGACATATGAGCACATCATGGTGACATGACCATTAGGGTTACCCACCATGATTATAGATGGTGGAGAGATGGTATGGCCTAGATATGAGTAGATGACATAGTGCAAGATATTGATCATTATAGGCACATGATAGAGGGATTGATTCCTATAGATATTTTTTGGAGGTCCTACTTGGCATACCTAGAATTTAAAGGATAGGTAGAGTAACTTGTCAATTTATATATCACATTATGGGTTAGAGGGAGATGAGATGGGAGCTAGAGATGATACCCATGGCACAGGTTAAGACATATTTTAGCTTAGTATAAGACATACCTACTACCTTTTCTCAATATAAGAGAGATGACATAGAGGCACCCCTACCCTTACCCTAGGAGATAAATGGGCTAGATTTAGAGGAGCTTCTAGTAGGCATGGGTGTAGTAGATCCTAGATGAATAATGGCTTATCTTACATGGTGGATAGGTTTGCATCGCATAGTTCAGGTCAGGAGGCCACCATTAGATGTATAAGGAGTGATGAGAGAGATGTTTCCATATAGGCCTAGGATGTAGTAGTATAGGTTGGAGATACAATAGTGTAGGCTTGAGATGCAGTACAGGCATATGTATTAATCTTATAGGGGTAGGTTATGACATTATAGGGATAAGTTAAGGCATTATAGGGCTAGGTCAAAACATTATAGGTTTAGGTTACTACACTGATATTAGAGAGGGATAGTTTGAGAGTATCAAGACAGGTTATTCCTCCTCCACCATAGGGACTAGTACAGCGGCCTTTAGGAGGTATGATGGGTCCACTGTAGACTATATCTCTAGTGAGGTACAACACTACCCTTGAGATTGCTTATTATGAGAGGGCCATTAGGGAGATCCCACATATTCAAAGCTATTCTAAGTTTAGAGAGTAGGAGAGATTAGAGACACATGCCATGACTTATTTCTCATGTAGATATAGATAGTTGGAGAGTGGTGATGACACTACTTCTTCATGACCATGAGTATAGCCTTGAGGATTCTGAGTGCTAGATTTTGTTATTGATATTGTTATATATGTTTTATACACACTGACCTATGAGATAAAGATGAGAGATGTATATTTTGAGGGAGCGATGATACTAAATGATCCATTAATGTACATTCATGTTTAGTGTATATATATAAGATGTGTTATTTTTAGATGTGTTTATGTGATGGTGATGATTTTGATCTTATTATAATGATGTGGATGTTTATATTATGTTAATGTTATGTTAATGTTGATCATGTTAGTTGAGTTAGACTAGTATTTCTCATATGTGTGATGGTATATGTATAGTTGATTTGTGAGCTTCATATTAGTATTTTTCCATATTTGTGATGGTATATGCTTAAAATTAATAGGTTGGTTATGTTATTTTATTTCAAAAAAAATTCATATTTGTGATGGTGTATGCTTAAAATAAATGAAGTAGGCTTGATAGTTTTTCTATTTATTATTGTTTAGAGAAACTATGGTTATGTTTTGGGTAGATTTCTCATGAGTTATGGTTTATTAGTTTTAGTATGCTTTGGAGTATATTTTTTGAGATAAATAAGTGTTAAACACATAACTCTTAATAATCAAGAACAATTGGTAGAAAGGTGAGATGGTGATTGAATCTTTTCATGAGATTCAATATCAGAAGATAAATCAACATGTGAATAAGATGGGAATGAAAGAGGCATAATGTTCACTTATTAGCAAAGACCATAATCAAAATATAAATAGGCATAGTAATATGATCCTCGTTCATTCCTTGCATCATTTGATCATTTTGTTTGTTAGAGAAGTGTCATACTCACCTTGTTTCAAGTGAGTTCAAAGTCCCTTGAAAGAGTATGAGGGGAAAAGGGTAAAATGAGTGAGAGTGTTTAGGTAGCATAACCTTCTTAGTGGGGAAAGTTTGCCCCTTTTGTTGGTGACTCGAGAGCTACTATAGGAAATTCCATGACTTAAAGTTTTTTTTGGTGTAAGTTGATCAAAGTGGGAAGCCTACAATGGGATTTTGTTTGTGTTGAGGTCATATGAAGATGATTAATATGAGAAGCTTTTAAGTCATTATTTTATCTTGATAACAAAGTTTGGCCTAGCCATCCTTCAAGGGAGTGGTCTAAGCTTTTTTTTTTTGAGTTTTAATAGTTGTCCTTAAAGGGAGTAGTCTATTTATAATATCAAAGAGAAGGTACATAGTTGTCCTTCAAGGGAGCAGTCTACATTGGGAATCATGACCTAAGAGATTATAGCTTGTCTATATATCCCATTTTTTTTGTTTTTTGTTTTATTTAGTCATAGACAATACTATAGAGGCTTAGGGTTTTTCCACTTTGAGGTAAAAACCATATCAATTCATAGGTTAGTAAAGTGTGTAGGAGTAAGGGTTAAGAGGAAGGGAGATGAATGTAATAGGTTTGTTCAAGGGATGAGCTCAAGTTAAACATGAGGTGAAACATCACTTGATTAACAAAATAATGATCATAGGTACAAAGCATTTAAAGGCTTAGGTTCTAGATTTCCTTTGAGATCAGACAAGTGATAAGTTCATAAGCTATACTTTTGAGTTATGATGTAGGGTCCAAGCCAATTAGGAGAAAACTTACCCCATTGCTTTTCTCTAGGTTTGTCACATGTTGATTTTCCTTTAAGATGAGATATTTGATATTGAAATATCACTCCTTGAGATTTTTATTGTAAGTGTGTTTGATACGCTCTTGATAGATTTGGAGGTGGTTGAGGGTTATGAGATGATGTTCATCAAGTAACTCGAGTTGAGCCAAATATTCTTGGTAAAAGTCATCATTAGTAAGTATTTCTTGTAGAGAGATGTGAAGAGAAGGAATTTGGACCTCAAGAGGAAAAATAGCTTCTATCCCATAGACCAAAGAAAAAGGTGTAGCACATGTAGTGGTTTGAATGCTAGTACAGTAAGCCCATAAAGCAAAGGGAATGTGTGTGTGCTAATCCTTGCTAATATCGGTGACTACCTTCATGAGGATTTTAGTCAATGTTTTGTTAGAAGCTTCTACCTATCCATTTTCTTGTGGATAATAAGGTGATAAGAAACTGCCATTATCTATTATAATTTTATGGGGGATACCAAAATGATAGATCATGTGATGGTTGATAAAGTTAACAATTTTTTCAACCTTAGTAAAGATGAGAGGAATGTCCCCAACCCACTTGGTGAATTCTTTAGTGGTAGTAATCATAGAACAATGAGAGAGAGATGAATGAGGGTTAATCTCATTGATTAGATCTAAACCCCACTAGAAAAAGGGCCAAAAGTCTTTGGTGACTTGTAATTCCTAGCTTGGAACATGAAGGAGGTTAGCATGTTGCTGAAATTTGATGAAACACTAAACACTTTAATCACTATAGTCTTGATGGAGTGTTGGCCAATAATAGTTGAGTCAAAGGATATCCTTGGCAACTATGTTACCATTTAAATATCCACCACAAATCCCATCATAGAATTCCTTAATGGTGAAGGGTATCTCAGTACTAGTGAGGCATCTAAGGAGGAGACCATCAAAACCTCACTTGTAGACAAGTTCCCCTAGCATAGTGTAATGAGTGACACATTTCATGAAGACATGTCTCCTATTATTGGAGAGATCAAAAGGGGTAATAGAAAAGGAAAGGTAATCCATGAGTTACTTGTACCATAAGTCATGTGGTTTGTGTGTTACATTTTTGATAAAAAGGATCTTAGTTGATACATAGAAGGGCAATGTTAAGTGATGCATAGTGACATATATTTTTGAGGAAGAGGGTGTGTGTGAATCAAGTGAAGCCATTGTGTTAACAAAATTGTTTGTAGATTGAAGAATAGTTTACAAGAGGTAAGAGTCAAATGATCCCAATAGTTTGTCTACATGATGTTTATATCATTATAAAATTTCATTTTTGCATAGGTAGGAACCATTAACCTAATTAACCACTAGCTGGGAATTAACAAAAATGGTTATTGATTTGATCCCCAAGAAAATAGTCATTTGAATCCCTAAGATCAAAGCCTCATATTTGGCCATATTGTTAGTACATTCAAAATCTAGTTTAAATGAGAAAGTCATCAGGTCGCCATTAAGAGGAATAAGAATGACCCCCATGCCCCCATTGTGTTGACATTTAGACCCATCAAAGAACATCATCATTTGATAGGAGATGTCATCATTAGAGAGAGTTGTGATGGATTCATTAGGGAATTTGAGGTTTGAAGGTTGGTTCTCAAGTAAAGGGGTATAAACTAATTAGTAATAAATCATTTTCCCCTTAATGTAATTTTGTTGAATAAACTCTAAGTTAAATTAAACAAGGAGTATGAGCCACCAAGCTACACATTGGTTGTGATATGGCTTGGAATACATGTATTTGAGGGGATCAGTATGGGTGATGATGTAGGTTTTGTGATTTTAGAGGTAATGGTGGAGCTTGGAGGATACAAAGACCAATGTGAGATAAAGTTTTTTGGTATGGGAATATTGAGTTTCATAATCAATAAGTGTGTGGCTTATGTATTAAACCACTTTTTCTGTATGGTGATCATCTCTATGTGGAATCATATCACCTAGAGAATGGTTTATTGCTAAGATGTAAAGGTATAAAGGTTGGTTTTCCTTAGGTGGAATAAGAATTGATAGAGAAAAGAGATACCATTTGAGTGCATCAAAGGATTCCTAGAAATTTTTATTCCAATGGAAAGAGACATCTTTTTTGAGGAGATAGTGAAAGGGCTGGCAATAATCCAACAACTGGGAGATGAAGCGGTGGATTGACTAAAGCTTAACTTGTATTCTATAGAGTTGTTTGATATTAGTAGGTGGAGGAATCTCTAGTATTGCTTGAACCTGAGTAGGCTTGACTTCAATACCATGGAGAGAAATGATAAAGCCTAAGCACTTACCAAAAAGGACACCAAAAATGCATTTCCTTGGGTTTAGTCAAATGTTATATTGGAGGAGATGAGTGAATATGATTTTGAAAATCATCAAGTAATATTGGCAAAGTTTATACTTTCTAAGTAAGTCATCCACATAGTTTTCCATAATTTTGTGTAGGAGATCAAGAAAGATGTAAGTCATGGCACGTTGGTAGGTGGCACTAGAGTTCTTCAGACCAAGGGGCATGACCCAATAATATAAAGTTCCCTATGGGGTAATGAAAGTTATCTTCTATTGATCCTTGGGATCAATTAGGGTTTAATTGTAACCTAAGAACCCACCCATAATTGATAGCATCTCATGGATGACTTTTACATCAACAAGTTGGTTGATACTTGGTAAAGGGAACTCATCTTTTGGACAAGTGAGGTTTAAATCATGGTAGTCAGTGGAAATGTAGATTTCTCTAGTCACTTTTGTGATATGAACAATATTAGAAACCCAATATGGGTAGTCAATGGGTTGAATAAAGTTAATAGAAAGGAGGCATTTGAGTTCTTCTTTGATAAGGAGAGCAATACAAGAATGCATTTTGTGAATCTTCCACTTAACAAGTTTAGCATTTCAGTTGGTGATAATGTTGTGGGTGATGATAGAGGGGTCGATACTAGGGATGTCATTATAAGATCAAGTGAAGGCTTCGTTATGGTCATTAAGAAATGTGTCATAATTTTCTTTCTCATAGGTATCCAAAGATTGACTAATTTTAAGGACATGGGGGTTATCATGAAAGGGTAAATTAATGTCAATGGGTGATTCATTTAACATATCCTACATTTTAGATGGGAGTGAGCATTAGTTATAAGAATCATCTGTACCCATGTATGTGAGAATACCATCATCATCTTGACATTGGATAGTGTTGATAGTGGGAGAGTCTTCATCAATCATTTTAGGATGATTGAGAGGAAGGGATCTTATTTCCTTACCCCAATGATAGGTGAGAGACCCCAAATAGATGGCATTTATTGAAAAAAATAGGAGGTATAGATACATCTAATTCAGTAGGTGATGGTGGGGGAGAGGATGGTGAAAGAGAGACTATCTCTTCGATAAATGGTACATGAGAATTTTTGGTGAGTTTAGTTGGTTCATCATAAACCACTCCATGCCACTTTTTAGCATTTTCAATGGCTTTGTTGGTGGGACATTCAATGGGCATATGAACACCCTGCTCATAATGACTCAAACCAAATCCTTTCTAGGCATAACTATAAAGATAGGTGTGAGTGAAACTAAGATTTTTTAGGAAAGAAAAGTCACAGGTAAATGGTTGTGGCAAAGAGGATGGATTTTCGATAGTGGGAGCCCAATCAATTCCCCCATATGTGTAATTAGTTCAAAAGTTAAGGGGTCAATAAAGGATGACCAACCCAATATGGGGATCATAATTTCGGTACATATGAATCTTTCCATACTCTTGTGGAGTATGGAACATGTCGAGTGTCAAAAAATGATATTCTTTGAGCTATAGACATTTAAAATTTTCCTCCATGGGGTCTTTGTCAAGAATTTGTATTGCCAGTATCTATATAATTAGTGTAGCAAAACTTGTGGAGGCTTTAGAAGTATCATGTGGAGAATATGATGTCTTTAATGGAATGAGAACATTATTGGGGATATAAGTCATGTTGCATGTTTTTAAAGGAGGTGGGTCAGTAGGAATAACATACACTTGCCCATTATGCTCAAACTTGACAAAATGGTGCAAAGTTGAGGCTACACATGCCATAACATGTATCCAAGGTCATCTAAGTAGTATGTTATATTACAACTCTCCTTCTATAACATAAAAAATATCAATAATTATGTGGGGACCCACATGGATATGTAATATAATAGTTCCCATTGTAGTAGTTATGGTATCAATAAAGGAGAAAAACACTATGCCAGTTTGAGACATGCAATTATCAGAAAGAGCTAGCATTTGTAGGCATGGGTAGAGATAATATTAATACTAGCTCCCCCATTGATCATGACTCTTTTGACACAATTTTGATCGATATATGTGGTGATAAAAAGGGTACAATCCTGATCTTTAGGGTATTGAAGTGGAACTTTTGAATCACTAAAGGAAATCAAGGAGATGGAGTTAAGAGAGCTAACCAAAGATGCAAGAGGTTGGGGATCATCAAGTTATACCTAAACCACTTATAATGAACGAATTAAAGCTTGATGATGTTGGGGTGAGTTTTGGATTAACTCATATAAGGACATTTTCATAGGGGTTTGGTAAAGTTGTTTCACCATCAAGCTTTGAATAACTTCTAAAGTTGTTGGTTTTGAGACACCCAAGATGGAAATCTTGGAATTTGGAGGAAGAGTGTCTTTGGAGAAGTGATGAGCCCAAGGCGAAGTGACCTTTTCCCTACCTTTATCCTTTTTTTTTTGACCACATGGCCACATTAATTGTGTTGATCTAAAACACAGGTGAAGGAGGTGGCAAAGGGGATACAAAAACATCTTTGGGTTTGAATTCAGGTGGAACAGTATGAGGCATTATGGATGCCAGAGGTAAAATAGTAGGAAGGCTATTGGGAGTATCAAGAAAGAGAGTGTTTCCAAATGATTATCATGAGATCTTTACAATTATAAGTATTATTTCTAGGTGAATGATGATATAGACATACTTGTGTATCATCAAACCAAGATGGCTTTGATCAAAGAAGGATATAAGGCTTAATGGGAGGAAGAGGTATTATGGAATATTACAACAACTAATGTAGGAAAAATATCTAAGAGCTTGTGAGTGAGCTAGTACTTGTTGTAATAGGAGTGAACACATTTAGTTTATGAGTCACATGGGTGATTTTGCATGGCACCTTTTTAGGTGTTGATGGATTCATGTGTTTTTTTTATAGTTTCATGGTGTTAGGTATCATGGTGTTAGCTATTAAATTCCTACTAGGTGATATAGGTAGTAGTGGAGGTAACTTAGCCTTTTGTTTTGCTTGGATTTGTAATACTCCAACTAAAGTAGAGGGGTGTGGTCTTAAAATTGATGGCAAAGTTGAGGGTGGAAGAGGGAAGGATTGGTGAGATCTAAGAAGCTTAACATGTTTTTATAGTTCAAGCCACAAAACTCTAACTTGTGGTTAGAGAGTCATATATAATTTCAATTACAGATGAATTAGATTAGAGATCTAATGTACACCTAAAGACGTAATCTACTTTAAGGTGGGAGATTCCTATTAGGGTTGGGGCTCTAACATAGATGGATGAGCTTTTGGTGATTTTAGTGAATTGGCTATGACTTTGTCAAAGATTTTGGGGTAAAGGGTAGTAAGAGAGTTAGTGGTAAAGGTTGACACTCCTTGTGTAGGATAAGGATTTTTAAGTCGGTCCTAAAATGCCACATGATCTAGCTTCATGGAGTCAATAAATTTTATACTTATCACTAACCATGAGAAGGGTTTAGATGAAGTTGATGTAGGTCTTACTATTGCTTCTTTAGAAGGCTGAGGTGATTGAGAAAGAGGGAAATTTTTGGTCTCTACTACCTCAAGCCAAAGATGAGAAATAATCACAATAGGGTCTTCTTCAATAGAGATAGGAGAAGAGGCATGGTCTTCCATGGGTGGAGGAGAGGTAAGTAAAGAGGGCTCCTCAAGGGGGTAGAGCATAGGTATAATTGCTCCCTCAACATGTGGGTGAGGAATAGGTAAAGTATAATCCTGTATAGGTAAAATAAGTGGTAAAATTGGTTGAATTGGAGTAGGCACAATAGGTCTCTCATCTAATGTAGGGGTAGATAACACTGACTCTTTTAGGTGCAAAGGAGGATTGGATGGAGTACTACTTTCTATAAGTGGAGGAGAGGTAGATGAAGAGGGTTTCTCAAGAGGGTATAACACAAGAATGATGTTCCCCTCAACATGTAGTTGTAGAATGGGTAAGGTGTGGTCCTCAAGTGGTAAGAGGATAGGTAACATTGGTGCAAAATAAACTAAAAATATAGGTTCCTCTTGTGGAAAAAGGAGGCTCTTCCTCATGTGGGAGTGGAATGGGTGAAATAGGCTCTTCTACTTAAAGAGGAAGAATGTGAAAAATAAATTCCATCGATTGTGTGGGAGGAGTAGGTATAATGGGTGCCTCTTATTGTGGGAGAGGTTGGAATAAAGGTAAAGGAAATACCATATTAACTATATGGATATTATGATCACATGAGTTATTAGTCATGATCTGAATAATATTTTGATTGGGTGAATCATTAGGAAAAGGCTATTTGAACAAAACCATCTTTTGATTAGCAGACACATTAGGGTTATCCAAGATGAGATCACCCATATAAATCATGTCTTGACTAATGTTCTTGAATGTTTTATAGTTATTAGAATTGTGGCCTTTGACTCGATGGTAGCCACAAAACTCATCCTCATTATACCAAGTTAGAATTGGACAAGAGGGGTCAAACTATATAAGAAGCTTGATTTGAGGAAGGGTTATGGCTCCTTGTTGTAATAATTTTTCCAAAATGGAAGAATATGACTCCCCAATGGGAGTGTATTGTCTTTATTCATACCATTGTTAGAATTGCTTGGTTGGATTTTGGGAAGTCAAGGAATTAGATTGGTTTATGGTTATGGAAGAAGTTGATTTAATGACCATCACATTAGTGAGCCTTTAGATTTTTGGTAAGAAAAAGAAGTTTTAGAAGAAGAGGAGTCATTTGATCTGGAATTAGCATTCTTACTACACAGCTTGACTCTATCTTCATCTATAACCTAAATCTCGAGTTTCTACACCATTATAAAGGCTTCATGAAATGTGTATAAATTTTTTACTTGGAGTGTGGATGAAATGTACTTAGCACATGCCCTAGAGAAGAGATAAATAATCATAGGTTGGGTAAAGAGAAGGAAAGTTTATTGATTAAGCCTCTCTAATAAGTGACAAAATCTATGATAGACTCGTCATCAAATTGTCTAATAGAACAAAGGTCCATAATAGAAACCATTTTTGAAATGTTAATAGAGAAATGGTATAGGAATATTTGTGTGAGTTGGGTAAATGAGAAAAGGGAGTGATAAGCTATAGAGATATACCAAGCTAGGGTAGCACCTAAAAGAGATATATGGAAATTTTGAAGTAATAATGCATCATCATGTCCTATTAAATAAAAAACATGTATAAATGCTTGTAAATGATGTTATGGGTCTTATTTACTCTAAAAACAAGTAAATTTAGGGAGTTCCCATTGCCTTGGATAAGGGTGAATAGGAATAGAAGGATGGATGGGTTCATTGCATATCTAATCATAAGACAACACATTCTTTAAACCTAACATGGATGTCTCTAGACTTAACATCTTGTCCATCAGCATCTTAATGAGGTCTGGAGGGGGATTAGTTTGGGAAATACACCATAAGTTATAGGGAAGCTGATAGGAAATAGAGGGAGTGTATGACATAGCTTGTTATGGTTGTGTTGATGAAACATAGGGATAATGAGTCATAGGCTGGGGGCAGAAACAAAAGGGGCTTATCCCATTGGGTTAGAGACTATGTTTTGGTTGGATATTGTTATTGTAGGTTAGGTTGTTGGCATGGTTATATTGGGTAAAGGGTGAGTCATAACTTAGGTAATTATAGGTGAAAGAGTAGATGGGATAGGTACCACCAAATTCTAAAATAGGGTTAGACTTGACTGAACTGCTTGTGGTTGTGAAGGTAGGGAAGTAACACTAGGGTTTAGGTAGGATTGGGTGGTTGGTGATGCTAAACTTGTTTAAGTGGTGGTTTAAGTAACCATGGGAAAAATAATGGATATAGCTAAAACTAAAGTTGTCTCCATTAGAGAAGTTGGCAATTATATAGTGGGTCACCCAAATAATTACAAGTTTGGCTCATGGCAAGGTAATGTTGAAGGGCTACCACATTATGATCAATAAATTTAGCAAAATCTTGATCTCCTTTAGGCACAATGGTAATTTGGTTGGGTCTAGGAGTATGCTCTATATCTAAAGTATGCTCCATGATAGAATCACCAATAAGAGGGGAAGGTGGAAGTGGTTGTCAACTTGCATAATCGATAAGAATTTTGGATTTGGCTCACATTAATACCATGCAAGAAGAAGTATAAATAGTCTTAATACTTTGTATTAGTGACAAAATAAGGAAAAACTAGGTTCAAATATAGGAAAGTCGATTGTTTTAGCTTGTTGTTTTAAGAAAGCTAAAATTACATAGTCATCGATGTCGATCACTTGACCGATGTCAATAGTTAAAGTCTACTGATATTAGTGAGATTAACCGATGTATATAGGCTAAATTCTATTGTTGTTAGTGGGATTAACTAATGTCGATCACTATGATATCCAAGGAAATGGAAAATCTAATGTTTCAAAAACCTAGAGGTAGAATCTAGGTAAAATAGAGGATGTAAGAGGTTTGTATAAGGATAATGAACACTTAGAAAACTTGATATAGAAATTTATACAAACTAAGTATTATAAATGGTGTTGAATTTATAAATCAATAGAAAAAAATCCTTACCAACTCAAAAATATAGAAGGCAATAAAAAAGCATAAAATTAACATACAAACACTAATTATTAACTCTTAAAGATTAATTTTAGTCTTGTGTTGGCTTATGCCTTAATAAAATAGTGAGAAGAGAATTTGGTTATAAAAGGTACTTAAAAGCAATCTAGATCTAGTTTTAGGTTAGTTCTGGTGCTCAAGAGGAAATATATGTTAGACCAAGTATGTGGCTTGTTATAGGATCTTTCTCCTCATAGTTCATAGACCTAAAGCCAAGCCAAGCCACTTAGCCAAAATATACCTTCCACCTAGAGTTTATACTCTGCCAGAGAATAGAGTGGGTTCTCCCCTTGGTGGTGAAATCTAAGTAGGATAGTTGGGTAGGGTAAGGTGATCCACTAGGTGATGAAATCCTAATGAGCCTTATTTAAGGTGAGTTTAGATTTTTTTTTGTGATTGTGATCTAGTTGTGTAACATGGGTGTACTATGATTCATTCATAATGCTTGTAATTAACTAGGTGAGTTAATATGCAACAAACAAATAGTTAATTTTAGTAAGTTTTAAACCCAAATCTAAAGTATTGTGATTCAAATGAAAATAATGATGTAATAGGAGAAGAGAATGAAATTAACTATCCTAATGTGCATGTAATAAAGAGATAAGGAATATATTCTTTTAGCTTGCAATAAAAATGATAAGTTTCTTTTAGAGGCAAAAGGAAGAGAAGAGTGACAAGGAAGAAGAAATTTCATTTTATTGCCTTTAAATAGAAAATAAAATGTTGAATATTTCATTTTGAGGGATAAGAGAAGGAGAAAGTGAAAGGAATGAAATTTTTACTATAATTCACCTATGTAAATGCTTAAAATAAGAAATGAACCTAAGGAAAACTCCAGGGTCCCACTGGACATGTTAGAAATGTTTCACTAAATTTTGAATCTATTTAATGTTTAAGGAGAAACAAAGATAAAGGGTAGGGATTAGAGATTAAAGAGAACCTAGATTGGTTGCGTACCATATCTAGATGATGTTGAGCACTCCTCTTTGGCTAGGGAGGACTACCTAGGAATAAGAAAGTACTACCAACAAAATTAGTTGTTAGTAGATATATGAGTGGGATGCTAAGCTATGTGTTTGTTCTTGGAAGTGTCAAACTTCCTTAGGGATGACAGTTCACTTTTTGAAATAAAATTGGTAATGAATAAAAAAATGAAAGAGATAATAAGAGAGATATTCATACCATTCTTGCATCTGAGTGTAGTAGAGAGTGACATAGTGCAAGTAATGTGAGCTATTAATATTTTTAGAGGTTATTTGGGTAGGCTCAGGGAGGTTAGTGAACATACATAGTTTCCAATGTCAGTTAGGCTACCAATGTTGATAAGTAGATATGACTAATATTAGTTATCTAACTGATGTCAGTAGGGGTAGTAGGTTTTCAAGTGGTTTTAGGAGACTTTTCTAATCTAGGAGGTGGATGTTGGTCAGGCTTATGAGGTTAGGAAGAGTTTTAATGGAGTGTGTAAGACTCATGCGGGTCTAGATAGAAGGTTGGTATGTTTGGATTAGAGGAAAATATGGGAAAGAGTTTTAAAAATCCTCCACAAGGAAATTTGATACAATTTTAAAATGATCAACAATATAATGTAAAGTAATTGTAAAATGTTGTTTAAAGGAATTACCAAAACACAGAGGTATAGTTAGCTAATGAAAAGGATGAACCATGGGTGCCAAATAGATGGAACTAGTGAGGCATGTTGAAGCAAAATGTAAATATAAATATAAGTGTGTTATACCAATTTAGTTTAATCCAAGTTCTATGTAGTATATCAATTCCTAATTTACACTGATTTGGGTAGAGTAACGATAAGTCTAGATGTAGAAAGTTGAATGCTAAACCTTGTATGTGAATAACTGAGTTTTTATGATTTTTACTAACCTAAACATTAGTTTTTAATTTGACTGAATTAACTGACATCAGTGATCCCATCGGTGTCACCCATGGATTGACTAACATTGATGGCATGAGAATAGGTAAAAGAGATATTTTTAGCCTATTTTCTATTCTTTCTCATGCCAAGTGTGGTATCCATTAGGAAATAATATAAATGAAAGGTTAAGAAGGACATAGTTAGTTATGAATTTATTTTTGTGGTGACAATGAGTCATGGGTAGTTAGGATTAGGGGACTAAGTCTTGAGGTGACTTAGAGGGTAAGAATTAGTCTTAGGATGAGGTGGCCAGGTAAGGTGGCAAAAGTAGTTTTTAATTAACTTAATTCACTATTTCTAATTAATTAAATGTGTGAGGGGTAAAATCATGGGTTAAGAAGGCTAATTATTAAAAGGGGATCAAGGGGGGTTAGACATAGGGAGTTACACATGTGTGTGACATAATTTTGGTGTCTATATAAATGTCACCACCCATTAAATTTGAATATTATTAACTTTATTGAGCCAATATAATGTAGTGTTTAGTTTAATTTTTGGTAAGTTTGAGGTGATTAAATCACAAAATATTACCAATTTTATAGGTTTAAATTTATGACATCATCTAGCCTCATAAATTTTATAGTGTGATTTGAATTTTGCACTCACACTCATCAGGGTATAAGTATGATTGGGCTGCATGATTGAGCTAATCTTAACTACCAAGTGAAAACTCATTTTTATCCAAAGCTGGGGGCATGTGTCCCATAATATCTCTCTATCTCTTTAAGTATATAAACTTTCCATATTTTATAGCTATCTTAATCTCAATTTTAGTGATCTTAATAATACATCTTTCAAATCAACTTATAAAAAGGCAAGATAGTTTTATTGATACACAACTTTACTCCTAAACATCACTCTATT
>JARHVA010000742.1:4102500-4357500 GCA_037957365.1 Torreya grandis | reverse complement strand
TCGAACCCTCAAATTTTAATATCCATAATTGACTATCCATTGTATGTTGCTACTTTTGAGATCTAAATGTTATAACAATAGCATTTTCCATACTTTTACCCTTGATAACAAAAAGGAAAACATATCTTTATTCAGTTTAATATACCCTAAATTGATTTTTTATTTAGTAGATGAAGTATGAATAGTTTTGTTCCATGTAGAAATATTTATAGCCTCGATCTCTTGTAAGTCTTATTTTTCAATTAGATTGTCTTGTTTTAAAGTGCTTATTATTTGAGTCTATATTGTCTATGTTACAAGAGATGTAGTGATATATTATTTATCTTGATGTTCAAGTTAATGTGAATTTTAATAATTAGCGACATCAACATATGATAATATTATCTCACTTGTATATATTGAATCCTTTTTATCAAGTGTTTCTAATTATTCAATCTTATATGGTAGATATAGGTTTCAAACCTTTGATTTTTATTACATGAGTAAAATTTTAACATTTAAGGTTTAAATAATTACTTCATATGAAAGATATATTCTATTAGTAGCATCAACATCAATGATATTTTCTTTAGTCATCTCTTTCTCAACAAGTGAAACAACACTAGTAAATAAGACTTATTTGGTTCTATTTTAACTAATATAGACACTAAGATTAGATTATTCATACATTATCATATTAGTCTTATTCTATTTAGTAATCAAATGTTTCATTTTTGGTTCTCTCTTAATCTTAGTCTAATTTTTCATACCATTCTATTGGAACCACATATGTAAAAAATTAATTTCCATATATCCATTCAATGCCCTACACCAATATCTACTCAAGAGTATGCCATAATCATTTGGTATATCAACCACTTGAATACCAATTAACTATTTTACCCTTGAATATAAATCTGATTTCATTTAGATATGATTAAACTCACCAACTACTTTGACTTTTAGTTTATCTAGCTATACCACTTTCTTGTTTGACTTGGCAAGAGTCAATCCTAGATTTTGACAAACTAAAAATGGCATCACATTGGCTAAAGCACCTAAATCCACAAAATAATTATGTAAGTTTGTAAAAAAAAAATTAGTTTTCAAAATCAAAGGAGTATTTTTATTATTCTATTTGTAAATAGTAACATGTGCATCTACTACTTTACTAAATGATTTTCATTTTAGAGGAGATAAAACACTTAAAACAACTCTTTCTGATTAAGGATTTGCATCAATTCAAATATGGATATGTTAGCCTTGGTTTTATTTAAGTATTATACAATGTTGTATTCATGCTTATTTTGTTCAAGTTTCTTATAAACTTGTAAATAAGTTACATTGTTCTTTAATTGTGTAGATGTGTTAGGCCCTTTTGGAGGAAATGGAATTTTATTGGAATTTTCATCGAGTAGAAACTAAGTGCTATTTAGAGGAGTAAAAGTTATCAAAGGTTTTTATAATTTACTCCATAGAATGTAGTTATTTTCTCTTTTAAATTATCTAAAATATTTAACTTAATCTAATTTCTCTTATATTTCATCTTCACTTTCACCTATGCATTCATAAGTCTCTAAAACTAATGTTCTACTTGGATTTATTCTAACTTGATCTTGGTTAGTTTCAGTTATAGGGATTTTTTCCAATTTTTTTTAATTTATTAAAAACGTTTGAAATGGACATGAAATCGGTGAAATTATTTTCATCATGACCTATTATGTTATGCAATTTACACCAAACAAGTAAATACAAATTCTAAAAATTTATAGAGTTTTCAGCATTGTTATTGGTCTAGTTTACCTTATCAAGAGCAGTAGGTACACATCCATTATTAGTCCTAGTATTACATTCAAAATTAGTCCTTTAGAAATAAAAATATATATTTTAGGGAGGATTATTTTTAATATCATTATGAGTAACATATATTCTCAATTAAACTACATTATTGGTTAGTCTCCTAGCTAGTTATTATAAGTTTCTTAACTTAAGATTTACATTAGTGTTCTGATTATTTATTTTAATATTTTCTCAAATTTTGGTACCTATATGGGATGGAGGGTTCAAAAATGTAGGTACAAGAGGTGTTGTATTATGAAATATATTGGGGGAAATTTATTGTTTTAAAATTATGGGACCACTTGGTGATTATGAGTTGGAACATGATTACTAGTCATATTGTATGTAATAGAAGGGTTACTATAAGGAATATGAAGTATTTTTTGATTGATTTTTTGAGGTAACATATGATTTTTAGGAACAAATTTTTTTCAAGTCATTTTATTGAAGGTAATTGTATTATAATTCATGCTCTAATCTGGATTAAAAGATCCTAGGATCTAGTTCAACAATGGTGTGGTATGCATAAGTGCTTGAATAACCATTGGGATTTTATATATACTCCTAGTATTAAAAAATATGGTAATGGACCAACACCATATCCTTGTGGTGTCATTTGATTCTCAATATTTATTTCTTTTTTAGAGGATAATCACAAAGATGCAAGAGTAGCTTGGGTTATTCTAAGGAATATGAATGCCATTGGTTCTAATTCTCTTTACTAAGTTTTAATAGTAGAGACTTCTATTTGAGTATAAGGATATTTAAATATCTTTTACAACTTATGTAAATGGGTTTTAAACCTACTCATTAGTTCATTTAGTTACCTATAATAAGAAACAAAGAGATGATACAAGATGGTAGGATCAATATGAACCCTAAAGTGATTAACAAACACAATCACTAGATCATTCTAAGAAGTAATTTATCCATCTGGTATGCCAAGATACCAACCATATGTAGCCTCATATAAATAATAAGGGAAAAGGTGAAAAGCCACATCCTCATGATGGATATGATTTATAATGATAGTATCTTTAAAATCTTGAACATGTTCTTTAATAGTCCTAATCCCACCTTGTACATATTTTGGACATAATTATTTAGGATTATTTAGTAAAACATGGGAAACACTTGGAATGTTTATAGATCAATTACCTCCACCTAGGCAATAAACAATGATATATGGATTAATAAGGATTGACAAATGAAACTAAGCTTTCAGATATCTATTTTTTGAATTAGTATTTCTAATCTTAGGTTTCCATTTGTTAGATCTAGTTTTTATATGCTTAGTGAGGTACAGTGGTTCAAATTCACCCTTAATGGACTTTGAAATAATGAAAATATTTCTATTTTATAGCTTTCAAACTTAAAATTTCATAGTGTGGGAATTTTTTTACTAATGCTATAATTAAAACCTTAGTTTCAAACAAAAACTAAACATAGATCTTAGGAATATTCAAAATTAGGTCATATTTTTAGTACCAATATATTGATGGGTTGTTTAGCACAAAATTAGGTAGGGTGGAAACCCACCTAACCTCTCCTAAGAGGAGATAAAATCTTCCCAAGGTCTACTACTACCAACTTTTATCTTGCAGGGTAGTTTAGTAGTTGATGAAAATCTATTCATTTTCAATGGGCCTATTTCAAATAGATTGAAATAAATGATATGTTTGATTCTATGGATAAATTTAATATATAGTAAAAATATGAATTTCTCACTATGATGTAATTGATTCAATAGATATTATTTTCATATATGGATCCAAAAATGCATCATCAACAATGGAAAGATATATAATCAAGATAAATATTGTAAACATGGATTGCAACTTCAAATCTATTCTAAATACTCTAATAGATGTATAAAAAAGATAAAAATATGAGTTTAAAGAATAAATGTAATCTATTTTTTTATTTATAACAATTTTCATTCATTTAAATTTTCTTAGATCCATGAAGCCAATGTCTTGTCTAGCTAGTATGCACACAACCATGAACACAGATTATGCAAAATTTATATGTATTCAGCTAGAATAAATATGGATAAAATCACCATATACATGCACAAATATTGAATAATATTCTTCAATAACTTCTAATATTTTTTATATTTTATTTAAAAACAATGTTTGGATCCACCAAAATTAGGAGAGTTATAGAAAATGATTCACAAAAACATTGCTCATAAGAAAAACTAACTTAGAAAAATAGGAAATTATAGAATGAAAGGGTTTGATCCTGGAGTATACTTCTCTAACACTAATCAACCAGCCTCTAATTTTTTCCTACTTATGGATTTATATAGGCTTTAACCAACCTAACCCAGGAACTAGGTGGTTATAAACATTAAATCATAGGTCCTAACTAAGGCACACATTCAATGGGTTCTTATATTCTTAGTAACAACATCTATTTTGAGTATATCCTTTCCCAATGTATTGAATTTTTGGGAAAGTTATATCTTCTAGATTTTAATAATTTTCTTTAATCAATTTCTTCACATTGGTAATCTAGCTTAGTTAAAGAATTTTTGTCTTTTCATGATCCTTATTTTTTTTATCTTGATTAGCTAGGGTTTTCTTGACTTCAATCCACTATTTTTCCTACTTTGGAATCTATATATATGATCAATTTTTCACTTGACAAGGTGATATTTAATGACTACATAAAGTATGATTTAAATCATGACCTTATTCCAAGATTTTGACATGTAAAATAGGATAAATGGATAAAATGAGAATCATTTTAAAGCTTTGGTCTTATTCGTAGAGATCTACATATCATCCTTGGGAAAGTTACCCATATTGTCTAGTTATTAATGCTTGAAAGAGGCTAGCATGTCCTAGATATGTAGGGATTCTATAACATATACATATAAATTTCTTGGTACTTCATAGTCTAATAAGGGCCTAGATCAACTTGACTATTATTTTAATAATGGTGCAAAGGGATCTTGACATGTTGTAAGATCCTAATCACTCTAAGCTTTATGGTCTCTTAGTATTTGTTTGATATTTTATTTGTCTTAGAGTCTTGAGATTATTCCACATGACATGATCTTAGAAACTCACTTGTTTAGTTATCTATCATATGTATCTTGTTTGGTTTAGAGGGGCAGATAAGTGGGATGATACCACACACATCATCTTATTTACCTTATAGGTTTGTTTTGTATGCACTTTTTCTATATCATCTCGATGGCCTAGAAAAGTGAGATCATGCAATAAGACATGATCCTAGAAAATCAAAGGGTGGAAGGGCTCAAATCCATGTCCAAGGTGATCCAAAGGATAAAATACCTAGAATGTTGACATATGGATGCATTTTAGTGAATCTAACCATGGAGAGAGAAAATGACCATTAGAATTCAAATATAAGGACTATCTATTAGATTTGAAACTCATATACTAGATTTTAGATCTATAAATTTGAGAAAATGGACTAAAGTAAAAGAAACATGAATAGAAAGATTGAAAAATCAACAATTCAAAAGGGTATTTTTGCCTTGAACATGACAAATCCTTTCAATCAAAAAATTGATTTAATTATTTTAGATGAAAAGAACTAAAAAATAGGTCAATTTAGACCTTTAAATCTCTTTTAAGTGATAAATTGAGCTCATAATCCAAATAATTTATCGCATTCCAACATTTGGGTTGAAAATAAAGGGTATGTAATGTCTATGATGGTTTTTATTGACCACATGACTATCAATTTTAAGCAGGTGGAATGTTGGAGTGTATTTTATCACTCTGTCTAGTTAGAAATTGATGTCATGTGGCATCTACTCTTTTACTATAAGTAGAACTTAGTGTTTATTTGGGATAACAAAATTTAATATTGTATTAAAACAAGATATTAATATGCATCTATATCCAGTTCAACCAAGGATTAATGGTAGACTAAAAAGATACAGACCACCTAGGTCCTTGGATAAAAAGGATCATGCCACTTGGAAATATTTAAAGAATCTAAAGGATTGAATGTCATTGGGAAAATTATAGACAAAATTTGGGATAAAAATAAATGGGATCATTCCACATGACATGATCTCATACATTTAAGAGGATTGAAGGGTCAGAATCATAGATTTAGAAGTTAGAAAGGAGTGAGTAACTAGGATCATGATACTTGTCCAAATATTAGTTACTCAAGATGTTTATGGATAAAAAAAGAGATATGAAAGGTCCAAGATAAAGTGAGGATGAAATATTTTGCCACTTGACACAATCCTACTTACCCAAAATATCTAACCAAATAACTAAGGCAAAAGAAAGGCCTGAGAAAGTGAGAAAAAAACAAGTGTCCACTCCTCACTTGCATGAGAACTTTTAGGGAATCTAGGTGACCATTAGTCAAAAAAATGAGATAGATATTTAAATCTAAATTCATAGCTTGAGTGAAATAAACTAAGGTAAAGCAAAAGAAAATTCTAAAGGAAATAAAATCATACATGAAAAATAGTCCTTTGTCGCACCTTGACAATGAAACCATCTCATTATTTTAAAAAATACTAAGGACTTTGATTGAAACTAAAATAGTACTCAAACATAATAATTTGAGAAAGGGGAAAACATGGATCAAATTATTAGAAAGAGACCATGAAAACCTTGAAATAATTAGGTACTTTTCCTAAATGTAAACTGAAATGAGATATAAAAAAATTTAGGTTTATTTTGTATGCAATGAATTAAGATAGATCTACAACTTGTCCTACTTAATGGATTATAATCTCTAAGAATGTAATATTAACACATAATTAATTGTATAGATATTTATATTAGTCATGACCAATTTGAATCCACTAAACCTAACCAAAGGAAATCTTACTACACAACACCAAAGCAGATGGTTCTAAATCCTCTAGTTATATGGTATTATGCAATCACCCTAAATACACTGACAATGCTTAAAATAAATATAATCTAGTTCTCACTAAATCTTGTGGAAAAAAAGAGGGATATATAAGCAAATGAAAAACATTTAAAAATAACTCTACCCAAGTTAATGTAGAGGTAAACTAAGCGAGTAAAACATTCATCATATTACTTTGTGTAGTATCTATATACTAAATAAAAGAGAAAAATATATGAATACTTACCTTTAATTGAACATGTTTCACCTCAATATCTCTCTTGGGTAATTTTTCTTTACAATAGGTTGTTATCAATTTATAAGGATCAAACTATATAAATCAGCTCTAGGCTAAAATACTCCTACCTTACCTACAAGACTTTCCCACAAGACAAGTTTCTTTCTTTCCAAGAAAAAACCTTAAGCGATGACTCCTTAGGTGTATAATTAGAAAAATTATGAGTTTTAATAATGTGAAAATGAGTATTCCTCTCTATTGTATTGAAGTGATATTTATTTCCATATTGGGAGGGTTTATCTCTATTGGATTGAGTTGTAATAATGTGAAAATGAATATTCCTCTCTATTTTGAGACATGTTCTTACAAGAGAGAAAACATCAGTAAATCATAAATTTTTAAAATATTGTGTGTATGCATATGCCCCACTCAAATCTCATCATGTGTCACATAGTTGTAACATGGGGTGGTGATTCAAAAAAAAATAGTAACACACAATGTTGAGATAATAAAATGCATTAATAAGTAGAAAAATAAATGAAAGTAAAGAACTGAAAAATACATACTTTCACTTACATTTTTGATGTGAATTAGATTCTATGTGATAATCATGTGGAAGAGGCATCTAATGTATGTGACATTATATGGACCTAGAAAATAAGCTAAAAATTTAATTGTTGCAAAAATATGAGATAAATATATAAAAATTCTCTACATTTTCAAGATTTTAGAACTTTTTGTGGTTTATAAAAATATATTATAAACCCCTAATTATGAGAAAAAATATATTTTTTGGTAAATATTTGAGAAATTAAAGTTTTGTGTGACCCAGATAAGTGATGAGAGAGATTATATCATGGATTTTAGGAGCATGAAGAGGAGGATGCATAGAAATTTCTACAAGCATAATCTAGGTATGGGATGTATTGGATTCAAATTATTATCATATTTAAATATAAAATGAGGTAGATTTAGAAAACTCGGTACTAGGGTAAATCCATGTTGTAGAATTTACCCCAAAAAAATTTAGGGTAGATTAAAAATTAAGAAAAACAATTTATAGTGTTAAAGGAAGGTCATTAATTCATATTTAGTTAATGACAGAAGTGTTTAAAATCATCATAATAAAAAAACATGATCGGCTAAACTGACCTAGTTTTAAATTAATAGGTTAAAGTGAGTGGTTGATTGTATAGTGATGGGTCAATCTACTTAGATAGTAAAGGGACAATTATGTGCATCTAGGTTGATATAGAGTAATAATTTATAGGTGTATGAATTCATATATGAAATGGATTACTATGTTGGTTTGGTGGCTAATTTTTTATGGAGTGGATAACGTAGTAGGATTATCTATATAACTATGTATCTAGTGGCCGATGTAATTATAGTAAATGGTTGACTTCGTATAAAGTGGCAGATGCCATTAGATTATCTATCTAACTTTTGATTAATTATTTTATATAGTTACATGATCTAAATAACTTCCTATAAAGTGTCCAATTTAATTTTATTTTTGTAGTGGTTGACATAGTTAGTTACCTAATCACCGTATTAGAAAGTATATTCATGGCTAACATTGTTAGTTATGTGTCCAACATAGTATAAAATATTGAAAAAGAGATAATATAGGTTGATGAAGTAGTTAATTATAGTTTAAATTAATGTATTATTTATTTTCATAATGTAATTTGATGATGATTTGATATATAGAATTGATATGTGTTTTGTTGTTTGATTTTTACAAAGATGATGGAGAATTTGGTGATTGGTAGATGTAGTTTGGTTACCATATTTTTTGGACACATTGATAATAAATAATCAACCACAACTAACAGTGTTAGACTTTAGAGGCATTATGCATATATGCCACATTCCCTAGAGTGTTGACTTAGTCACCATGTTCTTAAGGACATGGGAGTGGATAACTAACACTTTTATGTGGGTATTACCTTGAAGGATGTCTGTGATATATTATGAATTATTATTTGAGGGACACATGTTATTTATGATACTCCTGAGATAGGTGTTGATAAGCTAGCCTTAGCCTTATTATAAACCATCTCAAAGAGATATTTTAGTGGTCTATGAGTGAATTTTTGTATGTCTATGTGTCAGCCATTCTAAATATATATAAGGCCATTATTGGTCTTGTGATAGCTCATGTGCTCTATCACATGTCAAATGGGAAGGTTCCACTATATGTGGTTGTCTTGTGCCATTAGATATTAGAGTAGGGTATTATGTATGATCTAGGGTCAATTATCTAGGTGTAATTAGTGTATGACATGTACAATATCCTATCACAAGGGTAGATGACTATGGGCCCTATGATTTTATTGTGTAGTTGGATTTATGAGAGGTTTCCTATGTATAAACCTATGTGATTACCCCATACTATATATGATATTTTACCTCATGTTCTAATATGGAGATAGGACAATATACCATAGGCTCTACCACATTCCCCATCATTGTATATAGTCATTTGTAGAGAGATTATTTAGTAGTTGTATGTGGATATTGTAACTAATTTTCCTTCTTGGTTGAGTGTTTTTCAGGGATTAGGTTGTTTGGGTATTACAGGGAATTACATGTGGTGGGTGGATCCACATCATATTTCTCATTTCTCAAGTTAATTTGGGTTTTCACCTCTAATGGTGCCTATAGTATTGCCTATTTATTAGGCACAATATGCGAGCGAGTGTTGAGTCATTCAAGGTGTATTAGAATGTGTGGATGTGCCTATAATGTAGCCTTATTAGGTGAGACCTTGAAGACAACAATGATTTTAATAACAAAGAGAGGTGATAGCAATTAAATAATAATTATAGATGAAAGTGGAGAAAGATGTATAGGTAGCTATTATTTTACCACATCAGGTTTTGTAGTTACCACCATGACCACCATGATGATGACATAGATAGAGGTAGTTAAAGGTTCAAATAGAAGAGTTGTAGGAATAAACACTAGTACATGGAGATATTATGGCATAACCCATAGAGATTTGGTATATAGAGGGGTAAATTCATAGTGAAAAGTGACATACTCATATTCTTTAACCTAATTTTATGACACCACAAGGACATGCCCCACTAAAGGTACTCAGTGGGCAAGTAGATGGAGAAACAACTATTAGTGAGTGATTTGTGTGTTGATATGCAATTTATTTTTATTATGTTGTGGATAGGAATAAAGTTTTTATTATATAAATAATTTTGATATATATATGAGATTTAATTTACACTTGGTTTATGTTTTACATAAGTTTATGTAGAGGAGTTTAGATGGCCAGTGACAGTGCAAACATCATATCATGATACTTTAGAGATGATTTATCATATTATACCATTTTCCCCTAATTATGCCATCTAGTTTTGATTTATCGATGAGGCAATGCGAGAGATACAAAGTAAGAGAGATACAATACATGAGACATTACCACTAGTAGTGGGTTATGGAGAGTTGTGGGCATGGTAGACATTAGTTAAGGACTGTGCCACTCATTTTTATACCTATAGAGAGTTGGCACATGTATATGTATATGTGATAAATTTATAGGGATAGATTGAGGGCCTTCATTAATGGATAGCCACTACAACATATCATTTAGAGGGGAAGTCTCAGGGATCTATGGGAATTGTAACCCATCCACAAAATAGGCAGGTTGGAGCATAACTATAGAGTTAAGATTATATTATTTTTATATCATTTTTTTTATCATATCAAACACTATCTCCACACACACACACATAATTATCATGACTCATGGATGTTATGGATGTATGTATTTTAATTTTAGTAAATGTGTTTAAATTTTGATATATGCTATGAGGAAATGTATGATGAATTTTTTTATTATTATTTAGCAATTGTGAACATATGCATGGTTAAAAATAATGATAGAAAATGCAAAACATAAAAATGTAATGTAAAATATACTAGATATTATTGAAAAATAAAGAGTAAAACACACTATATCATATGGGGAAGTGTGTAAAACATGAAAATTAAAAGAATGAAAAACAAATTAAATGTAAAACACACTAAAACATGTTGGGAATCATGTAAAATGTAAATGAGTGAATTGAAAAAATGAAATGAAATTTAAAACACACTAATTCATGTTGGTAAGTATGTAAAACATAAAAATAACTTAACTAAATTTTAAATGTGAGATATAAACTAAGATATGTAAAGTAAAAATATCAAGTGAAATGATAAGTAGAAAGTGTAGGATTTGTGCTAATCATTTATTTTTAGAAAAAGTATAGTTATTTTGTGATTAAACATGGTATGAAGTCTTGGAATACTTTGTGAGGAAAACATGGTCCTATCTGATGTTTTATACTACAACTCACAAAGGTCAAACCAATGAAATTATGGTAAATGGTTATTAATGATAAGGGGATGTTTGTGAGGAAGGCCCGATCCTATCCAAGATCTTACATTGTAGCTCACAAAAGAAGAAAAAAAGGGGTATGATTATCTAAAATATAATATTTAATAAGGGCCAATATTGGGAATGTTATAATTAAAAATAGAGTGTCAATAGCATGACATAGGCACTTGTAATAATCTTTAGTAGGCATAAGACATACTAAATAAATAGGTAGGTGCTAATAATTCATTGGATCTCAAATTCATAAGATATTTATTCTTAGTTGATGCAAAACTTTGTAGGCAAATAAAATTAGTACTAATATCATCTATTGAGATAATATATATAAGAAAAATAAAATGGGCCTACCTTCCCACAATGTGTTCCCCATTCTGCATGACCCCTTACAGAGCCATAAATCTACTATGAATATTGGTTACTTATGTGAGAAAGTAGGTAACACTATAGATAATTTTGAGACCTCTTATGCCAATCTACTAGCCTACTACACCCCAATAGACCTTGATTTTATCATGAGTCCAACTATGAAGTTCGAACTTTGACTATAAATAAGACATGTGCTAAGATATGAATCATGTCTTTTGGTGTGATTTTACTTTTGAATGTTTATTTTTGCCTTTTGTTTAGATGATTTTGATTTTAAATTTTTATTGATTTTTCTATTCTTCATCCATATATATTTGGAATACCCAACATGAGTGATAAAAATAACAAACATAGATAAGCTTTATATTTTGGTTCTAGGATAGAGAATACCTAGAGATTTTATCATATTTTTAAATAAATAGGATTGCCCATAAATAAGTATGTGATATCAAGACTATCCATATGTGTTATTTATGTGAAGGTAAAATAAGGGGAATTTGAGCATCATATAAATCTATGTATGTATTGGTACAATGAGAAATATGCTTATCAGTCGATCATATAATAAATATAATATATTAGAGGGTGTGAGTTCAAAACCATATCACAATAATAATAATTATCTAATTCCAATAAATGATGTAATGAATATAAAAATAAATCATCAGAAATAAATATGGTAAAAAACAAATGAAAATGATATCAATTCATGAAACATTTCCAAGTGATAAGTAAAACATAATATCAATATATACTCATAAATGAACTCCAAATTCTTTGAAACTGAATAAATAATTTGATGAAACATCATGATATGTTCACACATACAAATAAATTTTTTTCATGTAAAACATCATCCATGAAATTTGATACATAATTATGTAATTATACTCTAACTTCATACAAAGTTTCATCCATATTTTTAGAGAGTCATGAAGAGACTTCCTAATGCACTATCTCAATGTATAAAGTGGGTATGTTAGAAGAAGAAAAGTGATCATCAGGTAGTTCCTAAAAGGAATAATCAATACAAGGAACTGATGTTGATCCATGATGAACATCATCATATTTTTTAGTAAATGTGATATGTATAAAATGTTGTGACTTTACCCATAAATGTCTTGGAGTATGCAACTAAGCTAGTTAAGGCATAGGCTATGAAAAATCATGAAAGTGTTGTTGTAGGACTTGAAATCTATTTGTATTATGTGTATTAAAATTTGTTATATTTAGGGATTTTTTATAAAAATATATTAGGAGGTGGTAGTCTCTTTTTGGTAGATTGTGCCTCTTCTAGATGAAACATATCAATGTATTGTTAAATCTATTAACAATGAGTAGAATAATGTGTACATGTTTTATGAAAACAATAAGTACATCAAAGAGTAGAATACTATGAAGGTTATATATATATATATATATATATATATATATATATATATATATATATATATATATATATATATATATATATATATATATGTATGTATGTATGTATATACATATATATACACATATATATGTATATATATATATATGTATATACATACATATATATATATATATATGTATATATATATATACATATATATATACAAATATATATACATATATATATTTATATATGTATATATATATGTGTGTGTGTGTATATATATGTATATATATGTATGTATATATGTGTGTGTGTGTGTGTATATGTATAGGTATATATATATATATATACATATATATATATATATACATACATACTACTAGAGACTGACACTTGTTATTGTTGATGTACATGACAATTCCTAGCCCAATGACTGACAACTTTATGGAATTCATAATATGTCTCATCTACCCATCATTTTAGTAGAGGATCAAGCTTAGGAAAAGGTAGTAAGTCATCACCAATAGGAGGATAACTCAGAATAGGATCAAGATTAGGCTGGGATGCTTCAAGAGATGAGATCATAGAGAGATGATGTATCATAGCTAACATCTTTGAAGGAAGTGTCGATTGAAATACACCCTTTTGATTAACTTGAGTAGCTCATGTTCAGTCTCAGGATCACTTAACATATCTAGTAGTTGCCTTTCATCCTCTTCCTTTCTCAAGTCCCATTTTGTATAGTTTTCCTAAGTATTGGCCTCCTATTTCTGACATGTGGTATCATAAAGATTCTTCATCATGAATAAGTCCTCAATTCATATAAGAATAGCACCACTCTAAGGCCATTCCTTTTTGATAGGCCTTTAAGAAACTCCATTGGTTGGTGAAGAAATTAATGAGACCCACCATGAAGTTCTAATTAGGAGGAGACGAGCCTTTCCACATATAACCATGATGCGTGTTGAAGGTAAATTTTTCCTATTAGAGCTAGGAGTTGCATTATTATCTAGTGTAAGTGGATATCCATCTCCAATGGCATATTAGAGTTAGCTCTAGAGATGGAAACGTGGTGTCACGATGCTCCTTCTAAGCATCATGATCATAACAAGATAGTATAGTTATACCATATCTAGGATCTGGGGGATAACCACACTCATGAGCCCAAGTCCTTCATTCAGTTATAATGGCATCATCATTGGCATGATTCTAGGATATCTAGGTGTCATTCCCATAAGAAGCCACTTCACCTATATATTTTGGGCCTATCCCTATTGGAAATGGGGATGATTATCATTTATTTTATATATTTTTTATTTTGGAAAACAACCATTGATAATAGAATAAGAATAACAATATCTAGCAATTTTTTCATTCTACAACCTTAGAAGGTCCCCCTCATGGGTGTGATTTTATCTTTTGTATTGTACCCTTGAGGCCTTATGTATTATGTTCTCCACCTAATAATGAAGAGGATGTGGTGCTATTTGTCAATTTAGTGAAGATTTTCTCTACTTGTTATTCCCTTTTTTTGCATCTACAGTATTAATATTTACTTGCATCATAGACTTTTATTCTTGCTTTATACTCCTTTATAGTCTATAGTGTTGAAGAATTCAATATATTTTATGAAATTATAGGTTAATGCTTTAAATATATTATTGCATCACCTTAATTAGTTTAATTTTAGTATTACTTGCATTTATCTCTTATCCCTTTTCATCCTCAAGATTAACTGAAGAGTCAACTTTTAAAATCCTAGAGGTTGCTTTACAAACCATAATTTGGTCCCACTCTTGTAAATCTTTCCATAGAGGTTGTTTAATGTAAAGTGAGATTTTAGTCATCAATAGGAGGTAAGATACAAGTATTTGAGTATCTATAGAATTGGTAAGCTCCTATCATAACGTGGTTAAGAAGCATAATCCAAAGGGGCACAAAAGTGATTAGATGAGAGGTAGTGTGTGTGCACTCAATCTTGAACCTAGAACATCATATGAATAATAATTAATAGTATTTAATATGTAAGGAGAAGTAAATACATGAATATAAATAGGAAAATGTTGTAAATAAAAATTCAATTTAAGTATCTTTACATTTTTACTTGAGAAAATCTATCTAAAAGGGGAACATTTATATAATATCCATCATCATAATCATGAGTGTGAATATTAATATTACATGTGTTGATTATTTTGTTACTCAAAGGTTCATGATGGATGAAGTATTTAGTTTTTTTAGAGTGACATTAATTTTATCTAATAGTTTTTTTATGTGACTAGGGTCATAAATAAGGAGATAATTGAGAAATTATGTGAGCAGAGAGATTAGAAGTTTTAATTTTCAAAATATTTTTGAGATATTCATCATAATTTGAAACTAATATATTAGTTTTTATGTTTATTATTAATTTAGGGTGACCATTATAGCCTTTATTAGAGTTGATGGAGTAATTAAAGTGTTGTGATTCATGAGATGGTATGATAGGTAAAGGTTTGAGGGTATGTATTTTAAAAACATCTTATTCTTATAATTGTTAAAAATTCCAAGGATTTATATCTCCTTAAATCTTGTATGTATCACCATTATAGGGAAACTTAACACAATGGCATGTTGAATAGGTTATGGCTCTCATGTGGTGTGTCCAAGGTCAATAGAGTAAAATGTTATAATAAAGTGGGAAATTAAATATCATGACATTGATATGCATCATGATAAGAGGAGTTGTGATAATAATCTAGACACACCCTAAATAATGAATTCATATTCATATTCTTGGCATGTACTTTGAGTATATTATAGATTACATTCAGAATATCCATGTGTTTAAATAAAATCAATGGAATCCATGTAACTACCTAAACCTTCATCAATCAATGCACATTTAACTTGGATATATTATTTTTATATGCTAATGAATAATGAAGGATAATCTACATGAAGAAATATCTCATCTATAATCACTAAAGTATAGGGAATTTGAGTGAAAGATAAGTATCTATTGTTTCATTAACCTAGATATAAATTTCTTCAAACTGCTAAAGAATGTTATCTTTAGACCCTATTAAATTAGTTTCTTGCCCCATATGTGGGGGATGAGTGATGTTAATTTCAAATAAAATTTTCATTAGATGATTGTGATGATGAGGAGAAGTTATCATGAGTTATAAGAAAGGTATCTAAGATGGGAGATGTAGAACTTTAGATATGGGATCCCATTCATCATATCCTATTAGAATTTTTAATAAATGTTGCCTAAGATCAAATAAATTGTTGAATAAATAATAAAATTAAGGAACAATGTTGCCTTGAAGTGAGAAAAAACCATAAATTTGAGTAAAATGTGACATGTGAGAAAACTGTCATATGAAGAAAAACCCCATACTATTATTGAAAGCTTGCAACAAGAATCTTAGATTACAATAACATGAAGGAGTTATGAGAAGAATGACCTTAAGAAAAGAGATCAATAAAAATACCAAAGAAAGATTAGATAAATAAGAGTGTTTTGAGAATAGTAGTAAGTATTGAATAAGAGGATATGAGAGCACATTATAAAGAGATAATAGAGAAAATCAGTTACAAGTGCAAGCTGCAACATGTGTGTCATATGTCCCTAATCTTATTACAAGTGAGGAGGATGTGTGTATCATGTGGAGAGAGAGGAATTACATGAAATTAAATCCAAATAAAATAAGTGAACTAAAGAGGTGAGTGACACCTCAAAAGGGTAAAATAAAGTATATTTATAAATACAATAAATGCACATACACATAAAACTTAAGATAAACCTAAAAACTATAAGGACTTAAATTAAGGTTAATTCTCCAACACTCCCCATTAAACTTAATTTTAAGGTTATAAAAGTGGAAAAAACTTTTAAAAATAAGAAAGGGAGTTGAAATTATATATTACTCACCATTAATAGAATTTTCCTTCAAGAGGAATTACAAAATATGAGAGAAGAAAGGATAGAAGGTGCCAAAAAAAGTCATATGGATGAAAGTGTGATCACTAAGAATCTCCAAGAATCATCTTCAGATAATGTGGTCAATATATAATGGAACAAATACTAATAAGGAACAATGATAAAAAAAACTTACAAAAGAAGCAAGCTAAAACCAATATTTCAATTTAAGTAACTAATATGCCAAAAATGCAATCTACATACATAATGTATTAAAAGTAGATATACAACTAGACAAATTTTAGCAAAGATAAATTTCACATAAAGTGAGTAAACTTACAAAATATGAAGTTAGTCAAAAATATCTTAATAAAGTATATTTTATTTATAAAAAAATCAAGGAATGCATAAAGAGTATGAATTTAATCAAAATAGAGATAAAGAAGATGTGTCACTTGAAAAATATATTCTAAACAAAGAATTATAAGAATGATTGTAAGAAGACATATCAAAATCTCTATAAAATTTATATTTTTTAGAAATATAAATAATTATACCCTTAGAGGTATAAGATATATTCATTTTTCAACAATTCAAAGTGTCACGTGTGTATTTACCACAAGATTTTCATGGATAAAATTTCCAATATTTCGATACATGATTTTCATGTTTTCTAGAATGCACACAAGGTTTAGTAGTTTTAATTAAATCCTGAGCATTATAAGAAATCTAATAAAAAAGGTTATATTATAGGTCCTTCGATGTGGAGGATAATATGATTCAAAATTTCCATTAAAAGTAAGTGAATCATTAAAACTAAGACCTTTACAATTCCTATTAGAATCAAGCAAAATAGGTTCAAGAATACTATGTTCACACTTACCAAGTGCACTACCTAAATAGCCCATATTGTGCATGACTTTTAAGTTAAGGTTGGTAGGAGTGTGCACATGAGTTTGAATTCATTTATAAACAGAAGGAGGTCTATCATCATTAGATATATTATCATTAGCAAAAGTTGTATATTTCTCATTTAAAGAGTCAATAGAGTTTTACATAGTCATCATTTTCTCATTAATAGAGCATTTTAAAGCATCTAAATTCATATTTTGACATGCAAGGTGATGTTTAAAAATACTATTTTTTTCATTTTTGAATGTGATTATTTACATAAACTTATTTAAAAAGTAGAAAATATCAAATTTAAATGCCATGTAAGTATAATGAAGCAAAATTAAAAGGTGTTTGACTACCATCAAATCTATCTAAATACATTAGTAAAATGAAAATACACTTAGATAAGAAAGTTTTTGAAAAGTATGATTTAATCAAGTATAACCACTAAATTTCTATGCTTAAAAAATATCAATTATATCAATTAAATTATAAATGTAAGTCCAAAATAAAATTATTAAAAAATTAAGCTAAATACTTTATATTAAAAAATGATTGTTTTGATTTCTTAAACAAATAAGAAAAAACAATTAAATTTTTTTTTATTTGTCTTAAAAAAGACAAAAAAAAACTAATCACCATATATTATGATTTACATTCCACAGGGGAATGTAGAACTTAAATACACTCTTTTTTTAAATAAAGTGTAAATAAACATTAAAAGGGGGAATTACATGTGGTAAAAAGTAAACCTTTTTTGAGATATGATAATTTGACACATATCAAAGGCTTCTTTGTTTTTGAATAAAAGATATTTTATTTTATTTTAAACTAGTTATAACAAAGGCATTACCACATAGACGTTCCACTTGTCAAACAAGAATGAATTTTTGATTCATGATAAGAAGTAGACTTTTTTTTATAAAAAAAATTTAAATCTATGCAAACTAAAACTTACTTAAATGTTTAGAACATAAAGTTTAAGAAAATAAATTTTAAGTGAAACAAAATGTAGTGAATGCAAAACTTAAGAAAGAGCATTGTTAGATAATTTTTTTGAATGAAATGCATACATATAATGAAATTTGTTTTTTTTTAAAAGATAAAATATGTATTTAAAAAAATACTTATGTAGTTTTAATGATATGTGAAAAAAGGGACTTTATTGAATAGTAAATACATTAATCAAATGAAAGTTAATACACTACAATTAAAAAAAATTAAACTACCTTTACCAAGATATCAGTGGCATTTCAATGGCATACTACCAAACTGTAATGCTTAAAAAAATGTTACTAATTGTCATGCATATTTAGACTAACAACCATTATCTTACCATTTGAGGTTAAACTTTATTTTTTAATAATAACCTTGCTGAAGTGTTGAAGTAGTAAAATGCTTGAAAAGCAAAACAAAAGGTATGGAGAGTAGGAAGAACCATTAGGATATTTGGATGAATGTTTGGATATCTAAGACAAGATAACTTGATCTAACAAGGAAAGTATGCATAGAATAAAACTATGCAAAGGATGGAAGGAAGGGAATAATGCAAGTAAGGATAAAAGTGGCTAAAAAATATTAGACACAAAAAATAGCTGAGATCCACTAACATTCAATAAGCAGACTAGGAAAAAAACACTGTTCCAAGATGTAGCCAAGGTATGAGAGAATAAATGTTACAAGACAAAAAATACAATTTATTTGGAGTAAAATCCACAAGATAAATGATAAACAGCTGTGGTAAATGGAGTTATGCATAAAATAATAGAAAATTTTTCACATAGGGAAAATACATGGCAAACAAAGATAAGAAAAAAACATAAAATAATTACTCAATGAAAAAGTCAAAAAATAGCAAGGCAAAAGAAGGATATTTTATATAAAAGGATAAGTTTCCACAAGATGGAGATTGATGAAAAAAATATAATTCCAATGGGAGAAGATCAATTGAATATAAAAATTATCTCAAAATCTCCATAATAGAAACCTAGAAAAAAAAGGTTATAGTGCAAAAAATAGGTATGGATTTGGAAAAAAATCATATATTCCTCCTAGAAAGCCCTACACAACACTCACGATCAACATTAAAATAAAAAATGCTCTGATAATATGATATAAATGTTGTCTAAGATTGAATAAATCATTTAATAAATGCAAAATTAAGGAACATTATTACTTTGAAGTGATCACAAACCAAAATGTTGAGGCAAATGTGACAAGTGGGGAAACAATCATACAAATAAAACCCCTACACTAATGTTGAAATATTTAAATAGGAATCTCTGATTATAATAACATGAAGGATCTAGGAAAAGAATGTCTTTAGGCCAAGAAAATAATAAGAATGCCAAATCAAGACTAGATCAACAAGAGTGTTGTGAGAGTAGTAGTAAGTGTTGAAGAAGAGAGGATACTTTTTTCTTAAAAGTTAGAGAGAAAAGGAGTTACAATTACAAGTTTCAACATGTGTTCCATGTGTCCCTAATCCTCTTATAAGTTGGGAAGATGTGTGTTTTATGTGTAGGGAGAGGAGTTAAATGCAAATATCTCCAAATCTAACAAGTGGACTAAAGAGGTGACTAACACCTCAAAAGGGTAGAATAAAGTAAATTTATAAATACAATAAATGGAAACACACATAAAACTTAGGATAAGCCTATAAACTATATAAAGAACCAAAATCAAGGTTAAATCTCAAATAGAATTTCATCAAATAAAGGTGCATACGATAGAAGTAAATCCTTTGAGGGTGTATCATAAGTGAATTTAAATTGTTGTTTGTAGGTTATGTTTTATTTGAATTTAGTTAATGTGTGTTATTTATTTTATTTGACTATTTTTATGTAGATGATGTGGTTGAATCCTTGTGTGTATCTTGGGAATGATAAAAAAAACTACCACTCATAGAACATTTTATGATTTCTGAGTGAGGTGTCTTAATTGAAGGAGTATAATTTATGTTGATAATATGTGAGTTATTGTTTAAATATATCATTGTATTTTACACCTATAATTTTTTTAAATTGATTGGAATTGGTTTTATGTGCCTAATTTCATGAGAATAAATGGGTAAGAATATTGAACAGTATTGAATGTTGGGGAAAAAATTAGTTGGAAGTGGGATAAGGATCAATATAAGAAACTAATCTCCTCGTATTTTTCATATTAACAACATTCTGGTCATAAATGTTAGTATTAGGATCCATATAATTTTTAACATTATTGGTAGTGGGAGGTTGGTTAGTATTAACTTGTTGATTAGGAAGAGGATCCTTGTAAATAGTTGAGTGTTAGCTTGATTAATAGCTACATGTTTAGTTTTAATTTCATGATCCTTAATTTTCACTTTATAAGCCTAATGACATGTACGTATGAGTTATTAAATATCAAAATTAGTTCCAAGAAGATATTCCATGTCAAATTTTGTCAATTGGCAACAAGTTTCATGAGAATAGCCCAAACTTGCATGATACCAAAAAAAAAAAAATTGGATCATACTAGTGTTTGGTACGCTGAGTAAGATCAAGATCTCATGGTGAAGTTCGAAGAAGACACTTTTGAATTTTTGATAAGGAAAGTGGTTTATGGATATCTACATTATTTACTTAGGAAAATGCAAAACTAAGATAAGAATTATTAGAAATTAGTGATGAAAGGATAAGCTTCATGGGATTACTTAAGGTAATGGCTTGAATTGTGTGTATGGAATCATAGGTACCCATAACACCATCATTGGTTGTCTATTTATTTTTAGCTTTCATAATCATTTGAGTCCTTGTGGGAGGATATGAATGATCAAATTATCATATAAAAAAGTATTGAAGTTTGGATTCATCAAGGCCTTCTAAATATTTTGGAGAAAGAGTCTTCACAAGATATTGTAATTTAGAGTGAAGCTCATTAGTAAACAAGTGAAAGATATTTTCATCTGACATGTTATGTTAAACTTTAATTAGACAAGGCTTTCCATTGTTTGATGAAGTCTTGTGTTGTTTCAGATTATAATTATTTATAGTTGATAAAATGATCTAAGATGTTTTTAGGAAGATCACTAGTTTGGATTTCTTGAACCAATGAATTTAATAAGTCTTCCAAGATAGAGATAGAATTACTTTTAAGCTGAGTATACCACTCTATAGTGTCACCTAAAAAGGTTTTAGCTAAGAGAATGTTTGGGATGAAAGTATTGAGTTTAACCCAATCTTTGTATAATTTTTTGAAATCTTTCAAATGTAAGGTTGAATTAGTAGATCCATTATAGGTGATAATGGGAACTATGCCACCCATGTAAATGTTTATAAATTGAGTAGCTAGAGGTTTATTTTTTAAGTGTTTAATAACCTTGTTATGAAGTGGAGGTTTTGGTATAAGGTTACCATTTGCATCTCTAATAGGGGTGGGGGGCATTAGGATTTTGTACCCCCATTATGGGGGTTGAGTATTAATTTTAAAATGCATTAGTTGATTTTGCATTTTCATCATTTTGTTGGAATTATTATTTGTAAAGGTATCCATTTTATTTAAAGTTTTTAATAATAATTGATTAGAGTTTATGGTAAATTGAGTAGTGTAAGTATCATGGGATGCACTAGTAGTCTAACAAGCATTGATAGTTTAATATAAAATATTATCTTGAGATGCACTATTAGCTGTATGTATTTGAGTATTAGTTTGATCATTTGGAGTAGACCCAGTAAAGGTCATGCCTACCATGTTTGTAGCAATGGTTTAGGAAGATGATTAAGGCATGAAATATGATGTCATGTTAGTATAATAAGGAAAGAGAGAAGATAAAAGTGTGATATAAAACATAAAATTACTCTCCCCAAATATTATAGCAAATCTAGGTGAAGGTGAATGGGGTTTTCCAATGTGAGGTCCCATCATGAGTTTATAAAATACTATTGGATCCTTACCCTAATATTGAGATTTTTTGTTAATGAAAAGTATCATTTCATCCATTTACTCAATATCACTTTCATCCTCTACCATAAGTAGGAATAGAGGTTTAAGATTAGTATAATGGATAGGAGTCCCATTATTAGTTTTTTTAGTAGTGACATGGATGTTTCTAAGATCAAGATTATCTATCACCTGATAGAGAATATGTGTCTTAGAGGATTTATGAGGGTTAGTAATAATCATCATTTAGTTTGGCTTTTTTTATGAAACATCATCAAATAAATTTTGTATGATGTAAAACTTATATTAACACTTACTTGAGAAGTTAAACTATAAATGTTGAAAGTAAATGAGATTGAGTTGATCAATCTAGTTGAACTAATAGGATTATAGAAAAACATAGAAATAAACTATATCAATATGGTCAATCTAATTGAAAAAATAGGAAAACTAAATAGTTTGTAAACTAACAAGATAAAGTTAGTCTTCCTAGTTAGAAAAGGTAGGAGAACTAAATAGTCTATAAACTAAATAGATTGAATTGGTTAACCTAGTTGGAAAGATAAGAAAATTAAATAGGTTGTAAACTAACTATATTATGTTGGTCGATCTAGCTGGAAAATCAATAAAATAGAATAGGCTATAAATTAATACATCGATTTGATCGATCTAGTTGGAAAGATAGGAAAATAAAAGAGGATGTAAACTAACTAGATCAAGCTAGTCAATGTAGTTGAAAATCCATTAAAATAAAATAGTCTATAAGATGATTAAATCAAGTTGGTTGATCTAGTTGAAAAAGTAGAAAATGAATATTATAATAGATCAAGCTGGCTAATTTAGTTCTATGAGATGACATAAATTTTAAATATTTTGAAGCTAGATGATTTATTTTAAAATACATAAATGAAATTAAGCACATAGGTAACTAGATTGAGTTGGTTGATCTAGTTAAAATACATATAACAGAACTTATATCAACATTGGTCGATATAGTCTACAATACAATATATAATGGTAAACAAGTAAAAAAATTAATTTAGATGCTAACTAATTATCTAAAAATAATATAAATAGATTTTATTAAATTTTTTGTTTGATAATGTAGGCTTTCAAAGATACTGACTTTCTCTTTGGAAAGTGTGGGCCTAATGTTTCAGAGCACTAACTATGGAGGAATTGTCATTGCCATAGCCCACTAAATTTGGTTTTAACAATAAGATAGAAGTAAATTCTTAGTGATAACTGATAAATTATGCAATGCATGATCAAATGGATGGTTGGATTCCTAAGGTTAAATAAAAAAGGGATTCCATAGTGTTTCTAAAATACTGTGAGGTACATGGAAACTAAAAATTATGTTTAGCTATATACTATAGATATGAGTATTATGGAAATCCACTCAAATCATGATATCTATAAATGATATCTAATAATGGTAAAAATAATATCACTTAGACTTTTAGGAAAATAGATAAATAGTTTTAAAATTATTAGTACATGGTATTTATGGAAAAACAAAGAAGATGAAAACAAATGTGAAAATCAATTTTGTCAAAAACTAGGTTACAAATTTTAAAAGCAAATAAGCAAGTAGATAACTAAAAAATAAAATTGATTGTAATTAATATTAAATAGAATTTAATTTACTTTGATTATGATATAAATTGAATCATATATAATAATATATAGAAGGTATATCTATTTATGCAAATAATACATGACATGGTTGACTTAGTTTGTTGTGAAACAGGCCCAAACAAATAAAATTAACTGGGTCGATTTAGTTTGATGGAAGAAAATAAACACATAACTAAATCAATCCAATTGATATAGTTGAATTTTATGGTATGGTTTTACATAATTAAAAAAACTAAATAAAATAGTATAATATTTTAAATTTTAATTAGAAATCAAGACAAAGTTTTCTTAAAATTGAGAAAATGGAAATACTACATTGTTAATAACGAACCTAGAGGATAGAACGAGATCAAACAAGTTAATTTAGTAGTATTTTTTAGAATGATGAATTTATATTTGATTGGGTCATCTAGGTGATTTTTAATCCTTTAAATTCATAAAATAGAGTTATTATATAGAATCGAGCTAGTTGATCTAGTCTATATAAAATTGATAAAATGTAAGAAAATGAAACAAGATCAATTTCATAAATTGAAACTAAAATATAGAAATAAAAAAAATAAATATGGTAAATTTAGTTAGGCAAAAAATTTAGAGTAAATGAATGAATTTATCATTTTAATCCAATTGACAAAAAATGAAAAACCATATGCACATAGAACAAAAAAGGATTGACAAGGTTGGTCTAGTTGGAAACCTACATATAGAATATAAAACATGTTCAATAGGATCATTATAGTAGAAAACATATACATAGAAGATAAAACATGATAAATAATCTCAATATAGTTGATTATAATTTAAAACTTAAAATTTTCAAGTGTTTAAATCATGTTGGCTTCACTACAATGTATTTAATGAAATGGAATAGATATGTAACTTGTCCTACTTAGTGTATTCCAAGCTCAAAGAAGGTAATATTACAAAATAATTCATTACATAGATTTTTAAATCATGACATGACAAACATAAATCCTCTAAACCTAACTAATGATATCTTACTACATAACACCAAAAGAGATGGTTCTAAAGCCTCTAGTAATATGACATTATGCAATAACACTATCTAGGCCCACAATCCTTAAAATAAAACAAATCTAGTTCTCACTAAAGCTTATGGCACAAAGGGGAATAGGGAAAAAAATAAAACAAAAAATGAAAAGATAAATATAATCATATTTAATTAGAGGTAAACTAATCAAAGAGTAAAACATTCATCCTATTACTTTGTGTATTATATATCTACCAAATGAAAGAGTAAACATTAGGAATACTTACCTTGAATTGAACTTGTCATGACTCAATATTTCCATTATCCAGTGGTGCTTTACAAGATGTTTTTTTGGATTTGTAAATAACACACTATATAAATCATCTCCAGACTAAAAGGCTCCTACCTTACATCAAAGACACTCCCACAAGAAAAGCTTATTTACTTCCAAAGTAAAACCCTAAGAAATTATTCCTCAATTGTAAAACTATTACAATTTTGAGTTGTAATAATGTTAAAATTATTGTTTATCTTTATGTATTTAAGTCATGGGGGTATTTATATCCATTTATTTACCCTAAACCCTCCTAATATTTTAGATGACAAGATCGACTAGCTTGATCTTGTTAGGCATGATGGTTTGGGTTAGGTTTAGAACTGTGTTAGCCAAGGTGATATAGTTTTATAATGTGTGCTCAATTCCTAACAAGATCGACCCAACTGACATAGTATCAAATAGAGAAAAGGGTTGTTTACTTAGTTATGGGATATTTTGGAAGGTGAATTTATTATAGTAGTGAATAAATGGGTTTTAATTACTTAATGAGTTGGATAAATATAACTTGTAGTAGTTTTAAGTAATGGCATAGGGACCATGAATTTTATTAAACAACAAAGGTCTACCCACCCCTTTCTCAATGCACCCTTTAAGGTGTACATTTAGATATATTGAAACTTGAAAAGTTACTACAAGATATAAAAAGTCATTAAATGATAAAGTTTAAAAATATTGTGTGTATACACATTTCCTAACGTTGGTGAAAATGGATCAAGACTTATTGTCTATGCAAACTCAAATAACAGTATCAATGAATCCTCAGTTGCTAATTATTTATACCAAGTGCCTACAAAGTACATTTTTAAAGTTACACTCAATTTTAAGAATAAAGGAAATACTATATCACATTTAAAATTTGAAAATGACTCCTTTTCAAATGAGTTCAATAATTCAATCATACCCAAGGAGAAAACTAGATAAACTTAGAAAATTTAGGCTCTAAATAAAAAATAAGATGTTTCTTGATTTCTCAAGGTGAAATAAGGGCATGATGTGCAAATATCATATATATAATATATGATACTTGCACATCATGCCCTTATTTCACCTTGAGAAATCAAGAAACATCTTAATTTTCATTTAGAGCCTAAATTTTCTAAGTTGATCTAGTTTTCTCCTTGGGTATGATTGAATTATTGAAAATGACTCCTAGATCAACTTAGAAAATTAGAAAACCTAGAAAATAAGGGAATGATGTGAAATAAGGGCTTGATTTCTATAGTTTAAATCATTAACAACTCTATTTTCCTTGCCTTTATGTAGACATTAGAAAACTGCACATGATGGTTCTAGATGTTGAAATACTTTAGGTTCCACTAGAAACCACCTAACCCTTCTTAACCCATTAACCATCCCATCAAACCTTGTGTCTATTTAGATACTAAACTAAATAAACTTAATATCTTAATAACTAACCCTTAACCCAATCCTTTTTAACCCACCTTGAACCCTTTACCTTCAAACACTCGACCACTGATGGTTAACATGACCACTCAAAGTTAAGCTGACCATCAATGGTTAGGTATTCCTTATTTTTACATGAACACCACTTGTATAAGCTAACATGACATAATTTAATATATCTACCTTACCTGGTGCTAATGAATTCTCAAGCATCAAAGTCAGTAGCTTGACCTTCTAGGGAACCTTTTATCCTCCATCTATCTTTTCCTATATAATGAGGGGATTAAGAGGTGAAAATGATAGATCATCACAAGCATTATTTCACATAGGTATTCATGTTTTCCAACTATTCTTCTTCCAAAAATTCAATAAAAGCAATATATATTCAAACCTCTACCAAAATTTCTCTTGAGGTAAAGTATCATTACTCTACCAAAATTTCTCTAGCCATCAACCATCAGCCATTTAACAAGTAATGGATATATTTGTAATTCAATTTTATTATTTTTGTTTTTGACCTCTCTCTCCCATCAGACCTTTATACACATATCTTCTAACTTCCATACCCCTAACCCGACCCTCAACAAGCCTTTACCTGATTAGTAACCCTTTATAAAACTCTTTTTTGAGCACATTAAAAATCCACAAGCAACTACAGATGGTTAACATAACTATCGACAGTCACCTACAACAACTATTGGTTACCCAACTACTGATGGTCAGTCTAACTATCAATGGTTAGCCTAATCTCCAATCGTCACTATTGCATGAAATACCATCAAGTTATTTTTTTCACCTTACCCATAACCAAATATGACTTTCTATGTCCCTATCTATTCAAAAATGCTTGCTTGGTTTTGTAAACCTAACCCAACCCATTTTATCACTAGTATTGACTTGTTATTGCTATATTTACTTTATTTTCCTTTCTAAGCATCTATCTCTTCTTGTATTTTATTTAAATTCTTTTTATTATTTGATGCAAGTATCTTTTGTTTATCTCTTTAAACTTAATTGCTATCAAAGAGTAGATTTACAGCCTCCTAAAAATCTCACTCTTCTTGGATCTAGCTTATACTAGGTGGTACTATATTACTATTAACCCCTTTTGTTAGAATTTTCTTATCTATAGGTTATTCCTTATAAGACAAAGAGGATCTCTCCATACTCATATAAATTACATGCATATCACCAACCAAGTATTTCTACCACACCCTTATTACTAGTTTCTTATCTTCTTCCTAAATTAAGAAATAAGAAAAAATTAAGAAAAATATTTTGGCACATTCAGTGAGACCCTAGCACCATCTAGGTTCCCTTTTCTTCCTTTATTCTATGTTCATCCAATGAAATCTAAAATTTCTTTTGGGCTTGAAATAAACCTTGCATACATTGATTGCTTTCTTATTTTTTAGTTCATCTAGATAACTTTAAAGTAAAGTAATCAATCATATTTTCACTCTTATTATCACACACTTTACCAAACCACATAATCAATCAATCCATCAAAAAAATTTGAGACAAGGCCTGACTAGAATTTCATCACCTAGTGGTAACCTTACCCTTTTCCAATAATCCTACTTGGAGGTTATTACCAAGGGGAGAACCAACTCATATGTTTGGTTGAGTATAAACTCTAGAAATTAGTATGTATAGGCTAAGCACCTGACACCCTTATCACTATAGTGTGTGAAGTGAAAGGGTAGATCCCAATACCAATCCATGTATTAATTTCCAATACAAATTCTATTTGAGAGACTTTAACACCTAAAACCAACGTTAGACGCCCTCTTTAGTATGTGATCTACAAACCAAATTTCTTATTCACGCTTTCTAAGGCATAAGCCAAAAGTGATAAAAAAGAATCCTAAGTTTATAAATGCACTCTAGTGTACGTTTTGATTGCCTTGAGATCTATTTCTTTTTCTTTCTTTTTTTTTTGATTTGTGAGCTTTTCATCATTCCTTTTCTATTTCTCACATGGTCTTTACTAGACAATAGTTGAGAAATCAAACCAACCAAGAACCACCTTCCTCTTCCTCTTCTTCCATGGAGTATACTTTGGATGTTGATGGTTTTCCTCATCATTCTCCCCCTCCTACCATGCTTCTGATAGTTTTTAAAGGTGATGCAAATTTTACCACATTCCTTGATAATAACCTTGTGACCCTTCAACACTACCTCAACACCCTACCTCATTATACCCCTATTACTTTAGTTCCTATTATGGTTCCACCTTATGGTATGCCACCCCATCTTATGGTTGGCACCACTTTTACCCAACCTATGATCACTTAGGCATCTTCTTCTACAATTATCCCATCCACTACCACCACCCAAACTCAATCCAACATCCCAACAAATAGCCAAACACCCCTTACACTAACCAACACTTCCAACATAGGGGTAACCTCACCTCTTGTTACCCATAATTCATCCACTGTAGGAATATTTTCTATCCCTATTTATACCATTCCCCTCATCACTACTAACCCATCAATTTTGGACCCACTTCAAAATTTGGTGCCTTTCATACCTTATACCCTTCCACCTATTATCACAATATTTACTACTCAACCTCAATCTGCCAACCCATTGATACCTCCAAATCAGCCCATATCAATCCCTCAAAGAATACCCATGACATCCTATCAATATGTTTCTAATTCACAAGGATACATATCACTTTCTACCCAACATGTTATGCCCACATGCCCTTATGTGGAATCATCCCAACCTTCAATGACCATATACCAACATGTGGCATCTTCTCAACCTTATACCACTTATCCATACATTGATGCCACCCAAACATAACCAAACTTTCCACATAATTATGGATCTTCCCAACCTCAAACATATTTGGTTAAAATGTTAATGGACAAAATGACCAACCTAGAATTATCTATTTGTAGGGCTCATAACATTTATCTTATGATCAAATATATAATGAACCTATCCATTCATTCATCCCTATTTTATCTTATCCTCTTCAATGGTAACTACCCATGTTTTCCAAGTTCCAAATCAATAGAGACCACCAACTCTTAAGAGAATTTTGCCATTATTTCTATTTGATTGCATGTGATGATGTTCTTCTCCTTCATAATTTTCCCATGTCTCTATCTAAACCAGCCTTATATTAGTATAGTGTTTTCATTAATCACTCCATCTTTTCTCTTTCCCAAGTTGCCCAAATGTTTTTAGATAATTTCTCAATCAATATATATAAAAAGGTCTCTATTATCGACCTCTACTCCATCAAACAATTTCATAATGAATCAATTGCCAATTTTATGGCTAGATGAAGAGGTCTTATCAACCAACTCTCTTTCTCTTTACCTCAACGTAAGCTGATTGAGATTTTCTCTTGAGGTTGTTCCAAACATATTTATCCTAATATACAAGTTTAAACTTTTAGAACCTTTGATGAGGCTTTCACCATGGCACGTAAACTTGAAATTAGAGCCATTAATGAAGTGAACTTAAAATTGAGAAATAAAAATTCTATATTCAAATCAAATAACCCTTCCTCCACCAAAACCACCAACCCATAAAAAAATCCCAACACCAAACAAAGGTAACCATAAACATGGTTGTCCATAAACCTGCTCTACCTCCAATTTTCAACCAACCTAACCAAACTAATTCTTCTAACCCCTCAAACCAACATTCTCAAAATCAAAACCAAACCACTCCAAGAAAATATACTCTGATAGGGGAGTCATATGATTTGGTTTTGGATAAATTAATCAAATCTAACCTCATACAGTTTTCTCCTATAAAACCTCCTTAATAATTCTATGCTTCTCACCCTATACCTAGTTGGTACAATGAGAATGATCTATGTGCCTTTCATTATGTTATTTGGAATGGCATTAGTAGGTGAAACACCTTTAAAACCATTATCCAAAACTTTATTGATAAGGGTTAACTTGCATTAGATAATCCTAATGCACCTCTAAATCAATCATTAGATATATTTTAGAAGCTTTTTTCCTAATCATGCTCCTTCTACCAACCATGATAGTATTAAACTAAAATCATCTCATGCTCATGTGGTTCATATGGTCAATGTTATTATCAATGAACCTATCATTGATGAAACCATTAACTCAACTATATTTTCCTCCACTTCACCTATGGAAGTGGTTGAATCCTCCTTCATTCCTTTGGACTTCCAAATAAAAGAAGAAAACTCCTTTATTTCAATTGATGAGACCATCAACTTAACCACCTATCCTTTGATAAAAATACCAAAGAAAGTAACCATTGCCACCTACCTTCTTTACCCACCATGGAACCAACCATTCCCTCCTTGGAAACCATTCCAAAGGAAGAGATTACCTCCTTTATTCCTTCCATAAAGGCAACATCTTCCCAAACCCTAGAATCCTTATTCAAGAACAAAGATGAATAAACCATTCCCTCACCTCAACCTATGGGCTTAATATTTGAAACCAATGACCAAGGAATCAAACCCATATACAAACCTTTTTCTAGATTGTTCCAAAGTCTAGAATTCACTTCCCAACCTAATCTAGATAGAGTTACATTTTTTTACCGTCTTGGGCTCCCTTACCAAAACAAACATGAACCCTTAACCTCACTTGAATCTACTATTAAACCTATAATTACCTCAACCCCATCATCAAATAATTCTCCCTTCAAAACCATAGGGGAACCATGTAACCCACCTTCATCTAGAATTATCAAATCACTTTATGCCTCTCTAACCAAACCCATCAAGAATCTAGGGATACTTCCTACACTTACCCATCTTTGAAGTTGGAATTAACCCCATCTATTCTACCAAAGAAAACTCCAACCAAATTAACTAAAAATGTGGAGTCACTCAAACCACCTATAACTAGACCGATACCACCCCATTCTCTTTTACCTTCTATCTTAGGACCCCATCCTTCTACCATCTTAGGATCTCATCCTTTTACCAAGAAGGTGAACCCTCCCAAAACCACCCAAACCAAACCTCCTCTTTTCATTTTAACTTTATCTACAGCCTCCAAATAATCAAAATCTCCATCATTATTAACTAACCTATCTACCTCTACCTTCCCACCTATCTCCAAACCTTCATCATCAAAAACTTCCACCTCAAAACCAACCAACATCAAACAATACCAACCAAACCTACCTACTAAAACCATTCCACTACCCACCAATACTATAGTGAAGCTTAATTCTAAGAAGGCTCCCACCTATAAAACCAAAAAACCATCATCTCCAACACCTTTACTTGAATATTATTTGACTATTATACAAAGGTTGTTAAATACCTATTCATTAAGCCTACCACCTATCAAACTATTTGACCCTTCATGTCATAAACCATCATGGTTCAATGACAATTTGATTTGCTTATACCATAAGACATTAGGACATGACACAAAGAATTGAAAATCTCTCCAAACACTTATCCATAGCATATGGAATGAGGATGATCTATTATTTGATGACCCTCCCTTGATCCATTTATAAACTAACCACAAAACCAAACTATCCAACACTTACCTACTCCCCCACTCTCACCTAAGGGTGAGGAGGAATTAAAGTAGCAATCTAGCCCAACACTTCCCCTAATCCACATTATCCATATGGTAACCTGATATAAGGCCAAACAAAAGGATAAGGGAAAGCCAAAGTGTCCATTCCACATGCATATCCTTATACCCCTCAACCTTCTAACTAAACCCATACACCTTCGCCTTCACCATTACCATAACCTAAAGTATCCATTTTGGGTGCATCTCCTTCCAACCCTTTCAAATCTATTTAGTGTGTAGTGTTGAAACAACTTCACCAAAATTTGATGAAGATGAGATTGTATGAATTAATCAACACATCACCTCCTCACCATCAAACACTGACAGAGATCCTAAAATCCATATAGGTTCAAATCAAATATCTGTAACCCCTTGCAGCCTTCATTAGAGGCCTTCAACTCTCCATTCTTGTCACTTTCAAGGATTTAGAAATACCTTCTATTCAAATTGAGGATCCTAATCATTCCTTATTAATTACTGCATACATCAATCAAACCCATATCAAAAGGGTGATGATTGATGGAGGAACTAGTCTTAACATTATCTTCTCCCATGCTTATGACCAACTTGAGTTGCCAGAGAATATCATGTCTAAAACCACAACAATCCTCTACTTCTTTAATGATACTATGGCTACTACCTTGAGAATAGTTGTTCTCCATATTTTCTTAGGACCTCACACTATTATAAAACTCTTTTACATTATAGAGGGTGGGTTCTAATATAAATTATTACATGGATACCCTTGGATCCACACCATGAGTTATGTCCCATCCAACTTGCATCAGTGTGTCAAATTTGAATATGAGAGTCATGTCATCACCATACTAACTGACCCTAGTCCTTTTGTATCTTATAATATGACATATCAACCTAATTATGATCTTATTCCTTATTCATCCACCTCACCACCAACCACCAACAACTCTACTCTACCATTGATGAAGCTTTAATTAGCTGATCCATCCCTTCTTCATAGATCACCATAGAGGACCCCTTATAATTTATGTTCCAATGTCTCTCATTGGGAGAGTACCATATTTTGGCCTTGGATTCCTTCCTTACTCCTAAATATTATGTAAACCTTGATCATGATCCTAGTTATGACCCCAAAGTAAAATCATCATTCCTTTTGAGCTTCCTAATCATCAAACCAATTTCATCTATGGGAGACTCAATTATCCACTTCTCAATTCCTCTACCACCTCTTCTATTTAACCATTTACCTCTGACTTCTCTTATATGAATAAACCTACATTTCCCAAAGCATACCTTCATAGGTGTGCTTGAAAGAGACTTGGTCTTGGTCTTTATGAATAGTGACCTCATGAGATACCTTTGATCAAAACCCAAAAACCTCATGAAATATTTGGCCTTAGATTCATAACACTAGAAGAACCCACCAATTCACCTAAACCCATCACCACTATTGATGAAGATATCCCATCCTTACCAACTTCATCTCATTCAAAGTTTTAGGATTTTGATACCATCCCATATAACTTTTTTTGGGATCAATACCATTATTTTGGGACCCTTGACCTATCAAAAGGGTGTCCAAATGAAAACCTTTCCTCTCATCCATCCTAAAATGGTATAAAATTATTTTCCTACCATCAACACCATCCAACATTAGGATGATGATTCCATCCCCACTTCCCTCAATGTAGGGGATTATCTATCCATAAATCCCTTCCTCTTGAGAAATAAACCATGTTGAATGAATCCACTATTGATGTCAATTTGGGTACTCAAGACAACCCTCATATTATCAAGATCGTTCAATCCTTGAATTTTGTAGAGAAATAGGATTACCCTTCCCTCTTTCATGACCGAAGCATAGCATTTTCTTGGTCTTATCAGGATATGCTTGAAATTGACCCTTTTATTGCTTTCCACAACAATGTCACACAACCTGATGTCAAGCATGTTAGACAAAAGCTTCATAAGATGCACCCTCATGTATCCCTCTTAGTCAAAGAAGAGCTTTAGTGCCTCTTATATGTCAACTTAATCCAACCTATTGACTATCCCCAATGGGTTTCTAACATCATTTCCATTACCAAAACCACAAGGTGACTTTACCTTTGTATGAACTTTTATGACCTCAACCTTGTGTGTCCAAAGGATGACTTCCCTTTGCCTATCATTAAACAACTTGTTGATCTTATAGCTAGCTATGCGATGTTATCTTTCATAGATAAATTTTTAGGATATAATTAGATCTTGATTGCCCCCAAGGACTAGCATAAAATTTCCTTCATCACACCATGGGGGACCATTTATTATAGGATCATGCCATTTGGTCTTAAAAATGTTGGAGAAACCTACCAGTGGGCCATGACTTTCATCTTAAATGATCTCATCCATAAAATTGTAGATGACTATGTGGATGGTCTCCTTAGGAAATCCAAATATTGCAAAGATCAACTAGACATTCTCAAAATCATCTTTAAATGCATTATCCATTTCCATGTTTGACTTAACCCCAAGAAATGTATTTTTGGGGTCTTTTATGGAAATCTTATTGGCTTCATTATCTCCCTTTGAATAACTGAAGTAGACCCTACCAAAGTTAGAGCAATTTTGGAGATGCCACCTCCAACCCACCTTAAGCAATTCTACAACCTACAAGGGAAGCTTTAATCGATCCATCATTTCTTCTCTCAATTATTAATTAGATGTCACCCCTTTCACCATCTAATCAATAAACATACATCTTTTAAGTGAAAAAAGGACTATCAACAACCCTTTGATTCACTAAATTAGTACCTTCTTTCTCTATCTATCCTAATTCCTCCTAAATAGGATCAATCCTTCTACCTATATATCTCCACCACTGACCATTCCCTAGGATCAATGCTCTCTCACCATGATGAACAAAATAAATATAAATCTATCTACTACATAAGTACAACACTTATAAAGTATGAGACTCGATACACCCATTTTGAGAAACCTTGCCTCACCTCAATCTTTTTAGCTCCAACTTTTTAATTACCATCTCAGTCACAAAACTTTTGTCATCACTAAAACTAACCTAATCAAGTACATGCACTCTAAACCAAACCAAAACCAACATATGGCTAAGTGGCTCATGCTCCTAGCTAAGTTTGACATTCAGTTCCTTTAGAAGAATTCAATTAAAGGGAAAGTCTTTTTTTATCAAATGGCTAAAGTTCCTCTACCAGAAAACCTACCTCTTCCTCTTGCATTTCCAAATGAGTTCATCATGGCTCTTTCTCAAGAGAACTCCACCTACCAAATTACCATGTTATTTGATGGCTCCAAATGCCAATGTGGTTGGGGCTACCAGAGTTATTATCATTCCCCTCAATGGTGAACCTCTTCCCCTTTCTTTCAAAATTGACTCTGAATGCACTAATAATGTGGTTGAATATGAATCCTTAGTGATAGGTCTCCAAACCACTTTAGCCTTGGGAATCAAGATAATCACTATCTTTGGTGATTCTTAACTTATGGTCAACTAGGTCAAAATATCCTACCAATGTAATAATGATGTCTTATTGAATTCAAAACACCTAGTAGATTTACTCTTAGCATCATTTGATCATTACCTTATCTAATTTATTCTATGATCTACTAACAAGTTTATAGATATAATGACTTCCCTTACTTCCCAAATCCCATCTAAACCTTCCAACTCTAAGCTCTTTGTTACCATTCATAGTTTTATCACCCCATCCTATATCCATTATGAACTTCCTATAATTTATAGTGTAGAGTAATCTCCATTACACATTTGGTAAGAGTAAACTTTTGATTACCTTAACTTTAGTATCATTCCTCCCAACCTCTCTAGGAATGATTGAAGAGCCTTTATTCAAAGCACATCTCATTATATCATACTAAGGGAATCCTCTACAAATATGGTTATGATGGCCTCCTTCTCCATTGTCTTCATAGTCATGAATCTTCCAATGCCATCAAGGAAATGCATAATAGAATCTATGTGGGACACTTTAGCAGTCTAGTTGTCACTAAATGTATCCTTTACCTTGGCTACTATTGGCCTTCCCTCAACCAATATTTTTGTGATTATGTAAATAAATGTGTCAAGTGTTAACATCAAACTAATTTACACCATGAACCAGAGCATGGCATTCAAGTATATAATTTTTTTTGTCCATTCTCATAATGGGGCCTAGATCTCATTAGGGAAATCAATCCTCATTCCTCATAGTGCCACCAATTTATCATTATCACTGCTAAATATTTCACCAAGTGGGTAGAACCTATCCCTCTCATCTCTACCAAATCAGAAAAGATTTTCAACTTCATCAACCATCACATCATCTATCATTTTAGTGTTCCCCATAAGATCAACATCAATAATGGTAAATATTTCAAGAACAAGAAATTTCAAGGTCTTTATGATGCATTTGATATCATGTTGAGCTTTTCCTCACCCTACCATCCATAATAAAATGGAAAGGTGAAAGCCTCTAATAAAATCCATAATAAAATGCTAACCCAAGTAGTCAATGCTTCAGGTTAGGATTGGCATTTACACATCTATTTTGCTTTATGGGCCTATCGCACTAGCATTCAAACCTCTAGAAGTGCTACCCCTTTCTCTCTAGTCTTGAGAGTAGAGTAAGTTTTCCCTCTTCAAGTCCAAATTCCATCTCTTCACATATATTTGTAAAACATTATTTATGAGAGTGACTATCATCAAGAACATCTAGCATGACTTGAGCTACTTAATGAGCATCACCTAATAGCACTTAACCGTCTTCATGTCTACCAAGAGTGAATCAAGTGTGCTTATAAAAAACACCTAAAATAATGAGAATTTAACATCAAAGACCTCATCTTAAAGGAAAACCAACATGTCACCAATATGGAGAAAATCAAAAGAGGCAAGTTTGATTTCAATTAGATTTAACCCTATATCATAACAAATTAGTATGGATCAAGAGCTTATCATTTGTCCTCTCTTGAAGACAAATCACAACTTGAGCCTCTCAATGCTTCATATCTACATCTTTTTTTATTAAAACAAAGATAAAGTTCACCTTATTATTTAGCCTTAATCTCATCCCTTGATTTATGAGATTTTCACCTTCACGTACCTATCCTTATCCACTTGAGGACAACTGATTACAACATATACCCATGTGATTAACTATCATAGTTATAGCCTAATCCTAAATATGGGTACCATGGATCTATCCATGGCATGATTCTTATGGATACTTTTCATTTATAATTAGATGGAATCCCATGATCAATATCCCTCAAACCATTCCTTTCACCTATCATTTACCTTTTGTACTAAATGTCTTTTCCCTCATAAAGGTAAACCTATAAACCTAGCATTAAAATAATGTGGGATACCAAAATATCACTTGGGTCACATATTTATAACATTACAGACTACTCCTTTAAATGGCAACTGCCCAAACACTCTAAAATTGATTTAAAAGATATACTATTCCCTTGAAGGATAGCTACAAAAATAAACAAATCCAAACTTTGACCACTCCCTTCAAGGATGGCTAAGTCAAATTTATCAAAAACAATCATTTGAGTCTTCCTACATTGATCAACTTCACAAACCTATCAAAAATAAATAGCAACAACAAAAAACACTATATCAAACTAGAACAAGTTATCCCAAGATATTTACAATGAGCTTTCATATCTAGTATTAGTCGAATTCTCACATCGATCAATTTACACCTTGTATTAAGATATATACTTGTCTATAATGGTTTTTATGTCACCTATAGAAGGGGAAAACTAACCCATATGAGCTTACCCTACCTATCACCCATTTAGCCTTCACCTATCACCTACCTCTCCTTTATACTATCTACAAATCAAGGGATTATGAACTTACTTGACACCATATGATCAAGACACCTTTTTATCAACCAAAGCATGCCAATGCGAAGCATTCAAAAGGATTATGTTCCTTAAGTCAATCTAAATTTAGTATTTTTTTATCCTTACTAATGAAAAGCATCACACTTTCTTTTTCTTATCCTCTCATCATTGGTTCTTGTAGATGTATGTCTTCTAATTCTTCTTTCTTTTCCCACATCTAGTCTGTTGTCTAACTTAATTTATGTGCTTTCATTAACATCATAAAAATATTGTAACACATCACATAATCCATGATCATCATGCCATATAACACCATATAATAAATCACATCAATAACCATAAACATCATCATCACATGCCTAAGCTATTGAGTCGACATCTCATGAAACATAAAGCATAAACATCAAAACCAAAACCATGAACCATGAAACATACATCGCATCTATGTATAAATAAACATCACATCATCATATACATCATGTCATCAAAATAAATAATACATGTAATAATATATATCATCTCTCTCCTCACTCTCAATATGGTATACCAACTCCCCCCAAATGGGTAGTCATGTAACCCTATGAACATCCTCTAGTAGGATGGTCATCTCTCCTATCTGTAAGAGGAAGGTGTTTATGGCTAGATCCCATCTCTTGATGAGGGCCATGATCGTCACCTCATCTCATGTTAAACATTGATAGTGTCTCATAGCTCTAAGGTTGGCCTCTTTCATGTGTGTCCAATCATCCCTCCATAGATATCCACAAAGATCTTAGGAGCTTTATCCCTCATCTAGATCTATTCTTGTGCCTATAAAAAATAAAATTAGCATGCACACTTAGTTTTCCATTACCATTACTCATGTATGTTTACTTTAGTTATTCTAGCATAACCTCTTTATCAACTCAAAACCACCTAAATTAACCTATTTCAATACTAACTCATAACCATTACCTATACAACATTATCTCTAGCAATTAAAAGTGACCCTTACCCACATACATTTTAACACTTACCCTAACACACAAATACTTAAACACACCACTCCTACTTGACACCTCACCCTACCTTTCCTAAAATCCAACAAAACAACAAAATTCAACAAATAAATTACCTAATTCTATCCTATACCATACCCATAATCCATATACTCTTTCAATTTCAAATTTCATTGGCTAATTTTTCAAATCATAAACAAAACCTAAATCTAGGTCAAACACCCCAAAAAACCTACCAAAATAACCACAAACTACCCAAATTCAACTTCAAAACAACCAAATCCACTAAATCTAACAATTTAAAACACAACCTACCTCATTTTTCAACCATTATGAAAGACAAATCCCACATCCCACTGCTCAACTGCATCCTCATACACCTTGCATCCTCAGTCCCAATAGATCACCTCAACACACACCTCTAACTAATTAACAATCACCAAGTTGGCAAAATGCTTAGTCAACCCTCTCACATAAAGTGCCAAATCACTAGATTACTAGAATGCACAAAAAGAATAGGAGTCAATAAGCTAAAAATGAAAATAATTTTTGTTTTTTTACTTTTTATCCTTCATATTTTTAGCGTTTCCCCTTGACCATCGTTAGTCAAGGTGACCATCAATGATCGATCTTTGGATCCCTGATCATTGACAGTTAGGAAACCTATATTTTAAAAAATTTAGGCACCCATACCTAGGTGCCAAATTTTTGAAGATTACCTTCTCCCCCAAAGCCAAACTAACTTTATAATAATACCCTCTCTAACCAACCACCCAACCACATCCACCTTGACTTTGGCCATTTTTATCCTAAACAATCACATATTTTGCGATGACCTTGCCTTGGTCCTTTTAAATGCACCAACCAACCTTGCCATGTTGAACATTTTAAGTTTGTATCAACTAGTGCACAACTATACCATTTATATTTTTAAAGAGATAAATTCCTACCTTAGATACCTATAAAAACACTGAACCTATCTAAGAGACTTATAGAGTAACCTAATCATCTATAACCAACACTATGGATTGACTACCCTATCATTCATCCTTCTAGAATCAACCCAATTTTTACCAACATTGGTAACCTTAGTCTTTGTATGGTCTTGACTATCATACCTAGTCAAATTTTATACACATGTTTACACTTAAAATACCCAACCACCTTTTTTCACCAACCTTGTGACTCACCATAAACTACTTATCAAACCCTGACTCAATTTTGGTTTCACCTCATCAACTCCTAGTTTGAGGGGGAACACCTCCTCCCATACTTGAGGGAATTTGAACTTCGACCAACAATCCATTTTTGTTTTTAAACTTGTTCATTCAAAGATTCATAGTAAAAAAGGGTAAAATGTAGACACTATAAAACCACACACTATGGTTCTAGATGTCAAAATACTTTAGGTCCCCCTAAGGACTACCTAACCCTTCTCAACCCACAAATTAACCCATCAAACCTTGAGTTTAATTAGATACTAAGGTAAATAAACTTACTAAATTACTAAATAACCTTAACGTAATTATTTTTAACCCACCTTGACCCCTTTACCTTTAGACACTCGACTACCAGTGGTCAACATGACCACTAACAGTTAAGTTGACCATTAATGATTAGGTCTTGCTCATTCTTACACAAATACCAAATTTACAAGCTAACACATCAAAATTTAATATATCTACCTTGTCCAATGATAATTAACTCCTAAGCATTAAAATTAGTAGCCTGACCCTCTAAGGAACCTTTTATCTTCCATTTCTCTTTTCCTATAAAAGGATGGGAGTAGGAGGTCAAAAGGATGGATCATCACAAGAATTCTTACACATAGGTATTCAAGTTTTCTAGCCAATCTCCTTCCAACAATTTAACAATAGTAATATATATCCAAACCTCTATCAAAATTTATATTGAGGTAAAGTATCATTACTCTACCAAAATTTCTCTAGCCATCAACCATCAGCCATTTAGCAAGCAATAGGTATATTTGTACTTCAGTTTTGTTATTTTAGTTTTTGACCTCTCTCCCCCATCAGACCTTTCTACACCTATATTCCAACTTCCATACCCCTAACTTGACCCTTAACAAACCTTTACTTTATCAATATCCCATTCTACAACTCTTTTCTAAGCATCTTCAAAATCCATAGGTAACCATCGATGGTTAACACAACTACTAATGGTCACCTACAATCATTGATGATTACCTAACTATGGATGGTCAACCTAACCATCGATGATCAGTCCAAATATTTATCGTCACTTTGGCATGAAATAATAGAAATTTATTATTAACCCCTTATCCCTAATCAAATCTAACTTTCTATGTCCCTATCTATTCACAAATCCCTACTTGATTTTATGAACTTGACCAAACCCATTTTAGCACTAGTATTGAGCTATTTCTATATTTATTTTATTTTAATTTCTAAGCATCTATCTTTTCTTGTATTTCATTGAAGTACTTTTTGTTACTTTATGCAAGTATCTTTCATTTATCTCTTTCAACTTAATTATTACCCTCCTAACAAGCTCATGCTTCTTAGATCTAGCTTACACTAGGTAGTCCACCTAACTATCTTGCTAACAACCCTTTTTATCAGTGATTTCTTATCTATAGGTTATTCCTTCCAAGATAAATAGGATATCTTCATACTCATCTGGATTATGTGCACATCACCAACTAGGTATTTCTACCACACTCTTATTACTAGTTTCTTATCTTCTTACCAAATTAATAAATGAGAAAAAATTAAGAGAAATTTTTTGATATAATTAATAGCAAAATCATAACCAAATAATAAATCTAACCATCGTGTCTAACTATCATTTAGGTTTGGTTATGTGAAGATGTACTTGAGTCCCAAATTATCAATCTAGAGCTCAAATGGTTTACCCAATAGATAATGCCTCCAAAATTGCAAGATATGCACAATTACCATAAGTTTCAAATAATGAGGGGAATAATTCACCTCATATGGCTTTAGTTTCCTAGACTCGTAAGCTATAATTGTGCCATCCTACATAAGAGCTCCTCTAAGTCCATATCTATATGCATCCATGATCACTGAGAATTGGCCATTAGGATAGAGAACTCTTAGCACTAGTACTAAAGTAAGCCTCATTTTTAGTTCTTAGAAAGCTATCTCACACTTTTTTGATGAGACAAAACTTTGATTCTTCTTATGAAGAGAGGTAATTGGATTAGTTATCTTAGATAAATTTGGAATGAATTTATTGTAATAGCTAACTAATTTCATGAAAATCCTTACCTCATGCATATTCTTAAGTGTTGGCCATTCCATTATGAATCTTATCTTTGTTGGATATACAAAAATACCATTTTTATATATAATGTCTTAGATATTGCACTTTATTTTGTAAAAAATCACACTTGGATAACTTACCATACAATTTATGTTTTCACAAATGCTGCAAAACTAGTTATAGATGTTAAATATGTTCTTCCTCAACCTTGGAATATATGAATATGTCATCTAGAAAGACCAAAATAAAATGATCTAGATAATATATAAATACACCATTTTTAAGATTCATAAATATTATAGGCGCATTTATCAATCCAAATGGTAATATTATGAACTCGTAGTGCCCATATAGAGTTTTGAACATTGTTTTTAGAATATCCTCATCCCATATTCTTAGCTGATGATACCCCACTCTAAAATCAATCTTAGAAAATATTGTTTCCCTTTGTATCTAATCAAAGAGATCATCAATACATGGATACAGATATATATTCTTGATCATCACCTTATTAAACATCTTGTAATCAATACATAGGTGAAGAGTACCATCCTTCTTATTAATGAATATAATTGGTACACCCCATGGTGACACACTTGGTAAAATTAGTTATTTTGACAACAAATCTTGAAGTTTATCCTTTAAATCAATCAATTCGATGGTTTTCATCTTTTACGGTGCCTTAGATTTTGATTCTAATCCAAGTATGATATATATCAAGAAATAAAACTAATTCTTTGGTGGCAATCTCAATAATTCCTCTAGAAACAAATCCTAAAATTTCCTTAGGAAAGGATAAACCTCGATGAATGGGTCCTTAGATTCCTCCATCTCATTTATCTTAACAATAAATGCCCATAATCTCTTCCTCTAAGCTTTCTTGAGTTGAATTAAATAAATCTATCTAAGCTTCAACTCCCATTTCTCACCCTAAAGTTATGTCTAGTTTATAAAATCATCTTGACACTCAACCTTCTTTAGATATTAGTTTACCTTAGATTTATGCTTCAAAATCTAATTAACTCCTAGGATCACATCATATAACCTTAATGGTGCAACATAAATATCCCCTACTATAATGAATTCAAGAAAAATAATATTAGATTTGACTAAACACTTATCAACTTTAACCTTTGATTCATTTACATACTGTACTGACCATGTATTTTCCATAACTCCAACTTTTATAGATAATTTACTAAGCGTTCTAGGAGAAATGAAACATTATGTAGATCCTATGTCAATCAAAATAGAAACTAATTCATTAAACAAAATACCTAATAGATACTCATCCTGATGAATATCAATAGCTACATGAATTATATGTTTAAATTTACCTTATTAGGAAGCATGACCCTTATTCTTAGACTTTTCTTAAGTATACTCATAAGCATAATGGTCACCTCCATAAATGAAGCAACCTTTAGATTATCCTTTCTTGTTAGACTATTAGTTTCCCTTGAAACCTCCTTTGAAACCATTACTAGGTTTCTTATTCCCTAAAACACTACTAAACTTGGTATTCTAGTTCTTGAACTAACTCTTGGAGTCTCCACTCCTATACTTCTAGTTCTTCTTTTTGAAATTTGGCTTATAACTTCCAAATTTATTCTTAAACTTATCTCTAACTTGGGTAGGAGATTTCATTTTTTATTCCTATTTGACTACCTTCTCTAAAACCCAATCCATGGTAAATGTCCTGTGTACATCTACTTCACAACCAATTTAGGGTTTTAATCCCATGATGAATTTCCTAATCCTGAACCTCTCATCTGCTTGATATTGAGGTACATACTAAAAGAGCTTGGTTAATTGCTTCTAATATTTATTTACCAATATGTATCTTTGATTAAGATTCTAAAAAATTACAAATTTTTAGTCAAAATATAGTTTTTGGAATGATCATGACCTAAATAGTGTCACAAACTATTTCCAAGTAGTGGTGGTAGAATCAAGGTTCATCTTGAGCTTCTTATTTACTCACTAGATTATTTCTTTACTGACAAGATGGTATGCTCCCTAGAATTATTTGGTCATTTCATAGTAATTTTAAATCCTAAAATATTTCTCTATCTTTAACAACCATTGGCTTTAGCTCCATATCCCAATACAGTTCCATAAAACTTGGGTGGATTCACCTTTTTCATGTCACATGCCAACTTGTAACTACTCAAGCTCTAACATCTTGTGGAACTTCCTCAGGCCTCTAATATTGAGGATGTTCCTAATAAATATGATGATATTAAATTTACTCCTAAGCATTTACCTCTTCATGACCTTTCACTTCATATTCTAAGGCCATGATTTGGTCCCTAATCTATTGCATGGTTGCAAAGATTTGATCCAACTTTGTAGCTTACTCCGTAGTGAAATAATTTCAATTAATATGGAGATTGGTATTTGAAGTACCCTCACCTCTTGGTATAAAAAATTTCATTTTTCTTCATAGTTAATAGGAAAATAATTTTGGATTATCAAACACATTAATTCTTAGAGTTTGAGCCTCAAATCTAATACCGCAATGTAACAACCCCACTGGGTTTTACCAGAATAGAGTAAAAAAAAAATTAATTAATTACACATATTCATCTAACAAATTTTACCATGATAAACCTAACTAAGTGATATTTAACTAAATGTATTATTTTAGTTAACCCCATAAGTTTTATAGATAATCTATTCAGCTAATGATCACCATGATAATGATATAATAAAACATGAGCAATGTTGAATAACCCATAAATATTATATTTATTTCATAAAGTCATAGTATAATTATAGCCATAGTTAATACAATATTACATCTACTATTTTAGATGTATAAACAAATAAATAGTATATTTCCATAAATAATTAATTTATCAATAAATAATAATGCAATGATAAAAAATACCTTGGAGCGTTAGTATTCATGACTCAAGTATTTATCTATAATCTCAAGTGTAGTCTCTAGTGTAATACTATTACAAGGAGGAAGAGCATCATTCAAGTGCTTTTACACACCAATCATGGACCATCGATCCCCCACATTATCTCATAATAGAGGAATGTCCCTCCCTTCATAGATGGGTACATAATGATGGTGCAAGAATATAGAGTGACAAACTAGAACCCATGTGCTATGATATAAATAATACATGATGTGCACCATAAATAAATCCATTATAACATGATATCACACAAACATATAAACTATATCAAACACGTGAAATGATATTGTTTAATTTTAAACATTATTTTGACTAAGTGTTTTAAATAGTTAATGATCTCAAGGATCAATTAATTTCATACACACCACTCAATCGGATTACACCTCATCTTGCATTGATGGTGGTAATTAAGCTAGTGAAATCTATCCTCTAATTATTTAGTGTCATAAATGCAAGATTTGGTTAATTATATAATAATATAAAAACCAATAGATTCAATCAAAATATTTAGTATTTAGTAGATAATAAATATGCTAAGTGTGAAAATATCAAATACATACATTTAGTCATCAAATGTAATGCACTAAATCTAATAATAATCTTATTTATTAAAAAATAATAAAAATAATCATAAACTGTCCTCAGTATAAACTTACTATCTAGGTAAGAATTATATCTAGACTACGAGTTAGCCAATATCAAAATGTAACTTAAAATGTTATTTTCTTCATGTCACATAACATTAAATCATAACTTTAGAATAACATACTAAAGTAAATTTCTATAAACTCATTTTAACACACAAGATTAAAATGTCAAGTATTTAATTACAAATACCTAATATATAAATCTTTTACCAAAATAGTCATACTCACTCAGAACTCAACCAATATAATAAAAATACACCCATTTATATCTGAAATATATATGCACCCATGTATGTGTGTGTGTGTGTGTGTGTGTGTGTGTGTGTGTGTGTGTGTGTATACATACATATATATATATATATATATATATATATATATATATATATATATATATGTATATAAATAAATAAATATATATATATATATATATATATATATAATTGTATGATAAGTATACCATTATGGCCAATCATTATAAGAACCTGAAATAAACATATATTAAAATTGTATACATAGCCCAAATACAAATTTTTGCCTCTTATGTATACTTAACATCCTCATTTATATATTTAACTCGGTCTACAGGTTTGATAGTTATATATGCAGAAGATATAAAATCCATATACAATAGAATTATCCTTTCTAAAAACTTAAGACCTCATAAATAAAAGAATCAATCATCCTCAATTGATTTCTCTTACATATACATATGTATGTATATATGTATGTATGTACACACTTGTGTGTATATATACCCTAGGTCACTAAAGTCATGTAAGGTGTATATACAGACCCTTGTATATGTATATATCTTATCATTTTTATGTACTCATAAATGAAATAAACCCACTTCATTTTATTTTCCAAATGACTTATACACAGTCAAATCTCTAAAAGGGTTTGTATTATCGACTAGGTGTGTGTGTGTGTATCATCCTCAATTGATTTCTCTTACATATACATATGTATGTATGTATGTACACACTTGTATGTATATATACCCTAGGTCACTAAAGTCATGTAAGGTGTATATATAGACCCTTGTATATGTATATATCCTATCATTTTTATGTACTCATAAATGAAATAAACCCACTTCATTTTATTTTCCAAATGACTTATACACAGTCAAATCCCTAAAAGGGTTTGTATTATCGACTAGGTGTGTGTGTGTGTGTGAACCACACACACACACACACACACACACACACACACACATAAAAGGTGCTTTTCAAATCCATATATATATATATATATATATATATATATATATATATATATATATATATATATATATATATATCTTTGGCCACCCTTATATATATATATATATATATATATATATATATATATATAGCTTTGGCCACCCTGTGTGTGTGTGTGTGTGTGTGTGTGTGTGTGTGTGTGTGTGTGTGTGTGTGTGATATTTCAAATAAGTTTCTATGAGTTAATTTAATAAAAAGATCATGCCTCATATCAGAAATATATTTTATTTTATGAGTAGTGTAATGACTTAAAGGACACAAAGGAAGTGAATAATTTTACTATTTTATGGGCCATAAAATATTTCAACATGTGGGCCCAAGTTAAAGGCTATGTGTTGGTAATAAATTTACTATTTTATTAGTTTAGAATAACTAGCTAGGTTTGTCGAATATAATGTTTTGTTGTAATTAACTATGTAATATTGAGCTTAAACAATTATATGTTTTAAATATAACTTTGAACACTTATAATATAATTAAATTATGTCTAATTTTCATATATAGAGACATTATATCATAGTTTTTGGTCCTAATATTGATGATGGAAATGAGGAGGATCTTGATTATGTGAATTATGTTGATGAAGATATTGAGCTACAATACGCCTCCTTATACAAATCTAACATCCCTAATGATTATACCCATAAGTTTAAAAATATGATGACTGAGAATTATGATATATCAATTATACAATTTTAAATTTAGAAAGGATATTTTATTAATTTCACTCCATTTAAAATTGCACATTCTTATATATAAAATTTTCACATTTTATCAATTTCATGTTTATTAGAATTGATGTTTTTGATATATATATATATATATATATATATATATATATATATATATATATATAAGTTGAGTGTTAGAAGTGGGAGGTCTCAGAGTCCATTCTTCAAGATGACCAATCTCTAGAATCATTTCCACACTAAGCTATAATGGGTTAATCATGAAAAGTATCCACAATGCAATGGGCTACCAGCTCAATGTTCAATATGATAGGGGTTAACATGTGGCTTAAGACCTATGTTTAATATGATGAGGCAAGTTCACTGTCCATAGTTATGGATACTATTCACCATTGGTTTAGGGATTCCAATTACAATAATGTTAGTACCCAAGATTTTTTACCAGGTTTCAAATCTTAGTATGGTATTGGAGGTTGAGTATGGTTGATTATTGGTATTATTGGGCTAGTTGTTGTTGGTAATTGGTATTATTGAGTTGGTTATGGATGTTGGTGGTATTCTCAAGATAGCTATGAATATTTTTGGGTATTTTTAAGCTAATTTTGGCCATTATTGGTAAATATGGTACTTATGATAGATGATCACTTGGGGATATGGGCATCTAATTATGTCCTAGACCAATTGGAGCTTTGTTCCAAAGTGAAGTACCTATCTACAAAATAAAAATTAAAAATGATCAAAATTTGTTAATGTTCATCTACGAACTACCTATCTAAAGAATTTGGGGAGTTATTTGGCTAGAAATAAATGAAGTCCTTCCTCATGGTGGGAAGGTGTTTAACCTCATCAAACTTTCGTCAAAACTGATTCTAATAATATGAATCTAGTTTTACCATCTTTCACTTCTACCTCTCCCACTTAGCTCACACCTATTGGCTCCATCTCATTAATTGTTTCTTCTTCTCCCAAGGGAGCCTACTTTTTCAATAGTGTTTCCTTTATGTCTCCCCTAATATATTTTCTACAAAGTGTGGGGAAAGTCATTCATATCCTAGGTTTGGGTGATCCTCATATGAATTGTTCTTCTAGTTTAAGTGTTAATGACCCCTGATGTGATTTTGAGTTGGATGGTTTTGATGCTTGGACTATAGCCTCTATCAAGGAAACTTCTTTGAAAAAGAAGAAATTTTATCACATAGATCTCTAATCACAAAAGAAAATAGTCATGTCTTATTATGTGGAGATTATAACCTTTGCATTTTTTCCCTACCACCTTATTGTGATATAGTAAAAATAATTATTTGTTTTTTCATTATGTATAAACTATTCACCTTAATATAAGACTATTGGTTTTATCATTTTTATGAGTTGGTCAAATATCTACGATAAATTTTTTAATCTCTGATCAATAATAATTGGCAGGCCTCAGAATGTGGGTTATAAAAACTACTCATTTTTCAGTGTTATTTAGAAGATTAAAAATATGTTGTGGTTTTAATATTCTTTCATTATTCACTTTTTGTTATCATGAATTTCCAAGATGGATTTTCATTTTACTTTTTGTTGGTCTAGGTCTTATCCATATTTTTATATATATATATATATATATATATATATATATATATATATATATATATATATATATAATGTTATTAGCATTGAATTCACATCTCTTTATTTTTAATAATTAAAGGATGGGCATCTAATAGGTCCACCAAATTTCCTACTGAAGATTGGTGCAAAATCAACACACACAAAGTTTCTCATGGTGTTAATATTTCAGTATAAAAATCAATAAATAATCTTGAAATTGTCATGTTAAATAACCCCAAATCCATAACTTTTCGTGTTACTCTAACTCAAATTAAAATATAAATTTTGCATAGTTTAGTGGTGTAAAACCCTCACTTGAGATGCATTAGAATGGTACAACCAATTAAAACCTTGATCCATAGTCCAACTAAAATACTAGTTAATTATATCATGAAATAATTTTAATATCTTGAGTTACTTCAAGATAATATAGAAAATAGTTTCAACTTAATACAACAAGATAAATAATCTAATCATAACTTTATCAAGTCATATGAGTCCTTGGCATGTAAATACAACTAAACATGAGTTAATAAGTAATATTCAAATCATTCATCACAACCTTATAAACCAAGATTAAAATATGAAATATGATATTTCTCTCCCAAAAAAAAAGAGATGAATTTTACCAAGTTAAGAGTCATGATCACCTCATGAATAAAATTTAATATACAAAAATAAAGTATATTCCTCCTCTAAAACAAAAATTGGCATACCACTATCGATGGTATTTATGACACTTTTGACCCTATTTTTTACTAAAACTACATCACCAATTTGATCATTCCAAATTCACCTCAAAATTATACCCTTTACCAACCTATCATGGAAAATCATTTTTATCCAAAACCTAAAGTAGTAGAAACCTCTCATAAATCTCAAATAAAATATGAACTTACATAAAAATGATCAAAGCCCTAAACTTGTGAATTAGATCCTACTAAAATAATACCTTAATTATTTGACCTTTTAAATTTATGTAATGTCACATTCATTAGGTCCACTCACATGATAAATTTTCATAATTTTAAAAACCTTTTATGTTCTTTCTTACTAGGACACAATATGTACCACAATGTCTTGATAAATGAGATATACCATGTATTTATCACCTAATATATTATTTATTTGTGAAATATCCTCTTATTCATTAATTTCGTACTCCTACATTCCCTATAGTAGAGTCTATATCTAATCAATTTCCATGTGCACTCCCTTAAAGTAAAAATGGAAAATAGGAAGCAATATAACAAGAAAAATAAATACATCCTCATCTGCCAAGTTTCCAAGAATAATTCATGAAATGGGTCTCACAAATTCAAATAAATCTATCTAGGTATTTGATTCAATATTTTCCATAAAATTATTAACACATAATTCAAATAAATCCTCATGAAAAAATGACTAATTGTTTTCACCTTACTCTATTTGATGTGATGTAGGCCTAATAGAGTATTTCATTTACTTAAAACATATTCTTGTGCACCATATTATTAAAATAATTCATCCATCCACTTTATAGGGGAGGTACTTAAATTAAACACTTTTACATAGAACATTTTTGAGTACCACCATTTTCACCTCAATCTCTAATGATGTGTTATTTTTCATATTCTTATATTAATGTTTTAACCTTTTTCTTCTTATATGGAGGTAGGTTATTTTAACTTTCATTTTCATCCCCAAAGATTATTCCCTCTATTTACCTCTGCTTCTAAATCAATAAGATAAATCAATATAATATAATAGATATGGTTTTTTTATGTTTAATTAATTTTTCATGACACATTATGGGTTTTCCATGGGCTTCACATAGTATTTGTATCCATGGGTGAAACATCCTCATTCATAATCTTATTATCTTATTCATCAAAAAATAATAAGGCATATATTAAAAAATGGGTTTCGTTATAAAGTTTTTTCATGAAATGGTGGATTTAAAACCATCTTTTTTTCACTCTAAAATTTAAATTATGTATCAAAAAAACTATCCCATAATTATGATCTATCAAATTAGTTGTGTTATGAGTGAAATTATTAACCAAAAACTGCATTGAATAGCTTCAAACATGAAAATATATGTTTAATGATATAAATTAATACACACATACTACCTAAAAGATAGAAAAAAATATTCTCAATTTTAATTAATTAACCACACTTCTATTTAATTCAACTTTATTAATAAATAAAGTTAAAATAAGCTTATTACAAGGTAACTTGCATGACAAGTTAATTCAAAAAAAGCATAAAGTAAAAACTAATAAACAAATTTAATTAGCAAATAATTAATATATAGCTAAACCTATAAAATTATACTCTAATATAAATTAAATAACACTAAATATAAAATCAAGATACAACTAAGAGTACCACTAACATTAACTAATAGTTTTTCATCATCATGCAAGAAGCCACTATCAATTGACTACCAAAAACTATAATTAGAGAAATGTGGCATCCAAAAATATTTAAAAATAATAATTTTATTTAATTAGAATTTTATTTCACTTAAATAAAACTAAAATTATGTCTCATCACTTGGGTAGTCATTCGAGTACCCACAATGAACTAGAGTTAACTAGCAGTTCCAACTATTTTTCAAGAAATTATTAAAAAGTGTCCAAAAGTGACCAAAAAAATAATTAAGGTCATAAATAAATAAAATAAAATTTCAAATCACCTAAAAACCAAAATATTTTAATTCTATAAATATAACTCAAGTTTCCATATTGTCATCATACCCAACATTCCCCCCTTTGATACAAAGAGGTGAGATTCTTATCTTATCTTTGATTATTTCATGGAACTTCTATATAAATATCACCCATATTCATTGTTTGAAATATGATTTAAGTGATATATATTAAGATTATGTATATGATAATGCAATTATATCATATTTTTTTTAATACCAATAAACCAACCCACTTTCCCAATATGAAGCAATAACCTGAAGTTAACCTCATGTCATAAAGAGATCCTCCCCAATATGAATTTTTTTATCTAATGAGACATAAATATTTTTTTGGTATTAAATTAATACCATTATTATAACAAGATCTTACATATTTTTATGAACCTAAAAAAAATTGAACAATAATAGATTTCTTGAATAGTTTCAAAAAACATAAGAACTTATTCTTAGATAGGATTAAAAAAAAGATTCACAAAATATAGATCATTTATGAATGAGTATTCTTGAGTAGACCTTATAATAAAAGGATTCAACCCTATCTATACATTAATATCAATATATATAAGGTTACTAGTGTACTGTTATAGATTCTAATTTGAACATAGATACATGTGAGTCATCTTTATTATAAGATTGACTAAATAAGACTCACTCATAAAGAGTCCATACTACACGAAAGGTAGTGTACAACCTATTATAACTTAAAGGAAACATCCAAATATTCCTCATTAACAATAGAGTGACTAAATTTAGATCTCAAAGGTTAAATAATTAGCATATGACTAGGCATTTTATTTCAAGGATTAAAAAATAATAAATTAGATACTCATTCATCATCAACTTGAATTGAAAGTAGCATTATTCCTTATTAACACATGCACCAATATAATACCTTCTAAATGGCATATTTACTACAGGGATTATCATTTATTTACACATAAATAACATGAGATAAGAATCAAAGAGGGGATTTAGTCAAATTTTAGTATGATAAAAAATAATAAAAACAACTAAGAAATACAACACTTCAAGCCTAGACACTCAAGGAGCAAGAGAACAATGCAATTAAATAATAATAGAAGATAAAAAAGAATTATTTACCTTCCTTATGAGAAATATTTGCATGTTTTCCATGGAGGAATTTACTCAATCATTTTCTCAAAGAGTCTTTGATAATGGTGCTCCTTGCATCATTTCTCCTTGTCACCTTGGCAATGTTTGGCTTGGATTTGGAAATATATAATAATATATCAATATTTTTGCATTATAAAACTACAAGAATTATTTTCCTCTCAACAAATAAACATTATGAATTTGGCTTGATAGTTTGTTTTATAATGGTCTTAGATCTTATATTTGTCATATTTAAACTAAATCTAAACTAAGTCTAGTTAGGTTTATTTTAACCTTAGTTGAGTGAAGGAGGGGACAAACAATTAATATTTGAGATAAAGGTCCCATATATATATTTTATTTAGGTTAAAGGGGGATTTTTTATTGAAATAGGGTTGATAAACACTAAGAGAATTAAAAACAAAAAAATATCCATAGTCCACCAAATAAAAAACTAAGAAATAGAACCAACCAGGCCTAGAAAAAGCTAAAAATAACCCAAAAACCAATAAAGAACAACCACATAACTAGTTTAATTCTAAACTACCAAAAATATCCTCTGAACAAGATTTCATCTTTTTGAGGTTTATATCAATATATAATAGCAATTTATCTTGGTCCACTCCATACTAAGATCCACTGCTCTGCTCCTTCTTGCCCTTCCCTTTTCCAATGACACTGCACTCAAAAAGCTCACTAATGTGAGCTCATAAGTTTTCAATGTTATGTATGCCCTCATATATCATATCTTTACTACAATTCACTAAAAAACTTATTTTATTATGAATATTATCATTATCTTGTTATAAAATCTCCACCCTAAATGATAAACTCTAAATTTTTTTGGTCCTCCTCCCTAGCTAAAAATATTAGACTCATCCTTGTGTTTTCCTGCTACAAATAATTAACCTTACCTTTCAGCTCTGTGATCACTCACATAAACCACTACATGATATATTTTTTGAGTTTGATTTATTCCAATATCTTATCTAATATCTCCTTACCTTTAATCTAGGTAACCAAACTATTAAACACCTCATTTTAGTCCTTTAGGTGTTTGTTTTAAGAAGTTTCATCTTTTTTCATTGGGATGAAACTAGGCTCCCTAATCACATTTTTAGTTATTTTCAGATTCTAATATAATTTTCTTCCCTATTCCAATTCCTTTTGACACTCCCAAAGATATTCACTATCCTCTTTAACATCAATAAAATCTGCTACCAAATCTCCCTTTTTACTATGCATGTGTTGAAGACCCTAGTTCCTCTGTTTCCCTTGACTGAACCTTGTAGGCTTTGATGAATTTCATAATATTTTTTTGATTTTTCCTTTCTAATTTTGATCCTTTCAATCATTCTTATTAATTATATTCTCTAAATGTTTCTTAGTGTTCTTAGTAACCCTGTTTGGATTCCTAGGGTATTTTATCTATAATTTTTAAATTTTATGATATCAACAAGCCCCTCCTCTATCTTTTCCTTCTAAGGCTAGGAAATGTTTGGCTTGATTTGATTCATACCCTTAAAATATTTTAAAATGAGGTAGATCATCCCCTAATGTCTAGGTGTTGAGTAATTTCCATATTCAAATTTTGTGATCGACACCTCCATGGATTTTAGAATAAAAAATGGGAGACTGAAGGGCACATCACGACTAAAATAATTTAATATTATAAACAAAGACCATGTAACTACATTATACCTTCCTTCCAATGTGACATAATGTATTAAATAGAATGCAACCTTCATATATATCTTGGGCAAGGATTCAAGATTAAAGCCATTATGTAGTTGTTCTAATTGCTCTCCCTCCTCTAGAAATGCCTCTTTGTCTAATTTGAAATCCCTTGATGAATAGTAACTCTATGTTTTCTCAATCACCAACCCAGTCACATGAGAAATGAGTTCCTTGATAATGTTGAGAATAAATCCATTAATTGGCATGGTTCAGTCCTCCTAATCTTTCACAAACAAGATTGAGAAATGTCTATCAAAACCTTCAATATTCTCCATAAATTCAATGAAGCCTCCCACTTTTAGAGTTTCCTAGACTCTCATTTTTCCTAAATTTAGGCTATGATTTTGTTTTTATTCTATTATGTAGACCCATATTACTTTCTTCAAAACCACTCTAGCTATCCCTATTGTTAAACTTGACCAAATTAAATCATGAGGAAATGTAGTTGTATATTATGTTTTGGCCATCTAAAAGATGTTTCAAGGCATCTAAAAGATTTTCCTTCAAACCCTAAAACATTAAATTAAAATAAAATGAGTCCCCAACTAAAATTAAAACCAAAAAAGAATCCTATAATAATTAGAGTCTTTACCAATATGCATAAGGTTAACACTATTAGGATTTCATTCATCTTTAATCTTTAGTGTCAACTCACTAAGGAAATCCTCATGGCCCATCCAAGTTAAAAAACACACATTATTCACCCCTTTATTGGAAAACTAGTCTTCCATACTATTCCCTTCCCTATATGTACATTGAATGGTAACCTACAAAAAAGAGTCCAATATAACTATATCTTCATCTAATACTTTCTTGATAATCTATTTAATTACATTTTTTATAGATAAATAGTTCATAATATTTAGAGAGTCTCTCTCCACCAATAAATTTTGCATACCCAATTGCTTTGCCAATATGATCCTCCATAATGCTACTAGAGCTTCCACCCAGTGATTTGACCTCATCCCCATGTCTCCAACATATGTAGTAATCAAATTTCCCTTTTTATCTCTAATGATTTCACCTCCCCATACTAGACTCAAGTTTCCTTTCAAAGCTCCATCAAAATTGAGCTTCATCTAGCCCTCAGGGGGAGTTTTCTATTTCATTATTTTCCTAGTTTCATCCTTAGGATCTAGTTTACCTAACTCAAATGAAACAATTTGTCAATTTAAATTTATGATTTGTTCAAAATGAAGTAAGTTTATACCCTTATTGACATGAATAGAGTTTTAATTATCTTTAATGAATTCAAAAATTCTTGTTGAGATATCTTTGCTACTGAATCTCTTTCCCTTGAAGATTCGATTATTGTGTTTTCTCCAAATCCCCCAAATTATATGAGGCAAAGTAAAATTCTTAAGTTTTTGGAGGTGGGCATTTTGAAGTGGGAATCTCCAAGACTACCACACTTCTATTAGGGAGCCTGATTGCACTAATGAGATATTGAATTCATTAATAAAATGACTCAAAATATTTTGAGAGAGATTACTTTACAAACAAATGAAAGACTGATTTGTTATCCTTTTCACATAACACACATATGTTAATAATAATACAACCTCTTTTTATAATATTATCAGTTATTATGGTTATATTTTGAATTGACACCCATAAGAAAAAAATTATTTTTAGAGTAAGCCATTTATCCCAAACATTCTCCCAGTTTATATTAAGATTAGATTCTTATGCGAGTAGGTTATATCCTAATTTTAATTTGTACTGGCCATTAAATGAGTTCATGCAGACCATTTAGTCTTCCTTAATAACCCTTAGGATGTGAACATTTTGAAAAAAACTATTTAGGTCTGATATATTCAAATCATCTTCTTAGTTTAAGTTTTCCAAGCTCAACATTTTCCATCTTTTAACTACCTCCATCTCTTGCATATAGTCTATCACCTTAGAGCCATATTTATGCTTCATGTTATCTTTCAAATGCAAACCTATGTGACTCTAATATGGTGGAATATCATAAATCCATTTATCTCTCCAAAAATGAACCCTACATCCATTACGTATTTATCATTTAGAACCTAAAATTATCAACTCCTTATTAGAAATTAAGAAGTTACAGATATGTGATCCCCTAACAAATTTTTTATCTATCAGGATGTAGATAAAATCTATTCCTTAAAGGTATTTAAAATAAATAATTTTACCCCAAATTGAGTTAATTTTTTTGAATCTCCAAATAAAGCTTTGAAATGAGGCCTTTATTGATCAACTACAGATATCTTAGACCAGGTCTGCCATAAATTTTATTAGAGTAAACCTTACTCTAAGCCATAAGATGAAATTTGTTCTTTTCTTCCATTCTAACCCAAAAGCAATTTTATTGAATCTTAATTAATTTTTCCTTCACTCTTTTAGGAAAATTGAAAAATGAAAGAATACACACCAGAAGACTTTGTAACACAATTTTAATTAGAACAACCTTGCCATCCTAGGATAAAAGCTTACCTTTCCAACCTGTGAGCTTTTTTTGTAATCTCTCAATCAAAGGGTTCCACACTACTACTTGAAGTTGATTTTTGAATAGAGGCATTCCTAGGTAAGAGTATGGGAGTTCCTTCTTTTCGTACCCCACAAGAGTAGTTATCCTAGCTTGTCTAGATACTTGCATATTAAATAAATACACAAAACCCTTATCAAAAGTAATTTTTTGGTTAGAGTATTTTTCATATATCACCAATATCTTTTTAATATTTCTTGCTTCTTACATAGATGCTTTAGCTAAGATAATAGTGTAATCGACAAATCCCATTTATTGAGAATGTCTTTCCATTTCTAAATTTAAGGCTTTAAAGGAGATATTTTCAATTCCTTGACTTTGAATATGATGACATCATCATGAACTCAAATTTATTAAAATTTCATTTTTAAAAAATTGATTTTCACAAATTTCACATGGAAATTACACTTAAGAATTTAATATAATTTGCTTAGTTTATTAATACTACTTAGCATTTATGCACTTTAGGAATTGTTTAAGTGCCCCACTTAATGGGTCCAAATGCCAAATTATCAATTTTATATATTGTAAGTTGACTGGAGATGAATCCATGAGAAGTTAATATTCTGTACAAGATAATACCCCAAATAGGTATGCATCAACATGATCATGAGTACTAATGTCTAATGTGCAGATGAAATTATGACATTTGATTATTCCTAGGCTTAATTTGCATTATTTTATATAAATCAATATGAAGTCTAGTTGGAACACAATTGTGGATAAAATGGGATGTCTAAAAATATCACATATAAAAGTAAAATTATTACAATGCTACCCCATCGAATCTATTACATTTGATACCAGGGTCACCACATCTTTTGAATATCATCCATATACAAATTCATTAACTTAGAAACATTATAAACAATCACCTTTTCATAAGTATATTTAATGTATCTCATTTGGATAATTCATATTAGGGTGCTCGAATAGGGTAGTTGGAGAATGGTGCGAATGGTCAAGTGCTGCGACTTGAAGCCAAGCTAGGGCATCGGGCCCTGGCTTGTTTCTACTAATTTTGTGGTCTGCATAGGGTGAGATGTCAGTTGGGTGAAGGTGGGTAGTAGAAAAAGGAAGTTTCACAAGGGAAGGCATAGATTATGGGTAAGCATCTATGACTTTGTAGGGGTTGACTCAAGCCAGATTGGAAAAGAGCTACAGTGAGGTTGTTGGGAGGAATAGATAGGGGCTGGATCCTAGAATGGAGGTAAATTCTAACGTTAATTAGATTCTAGGACCGTTTGACATAAACACAGATGGGGGAGCATGAATTACCAAGGTGAATGGCTACCTAGAGCATTGTAGGGAGAGACCGAAGCTAGTTATCCCATTCGATATGATTTTTGAAGATGTGGAGTATTACTCCAAGCATTCACTATACTACAAATTCTTGGGATTATGCGTCTTCCTTCCTTTTTTGGAGAATTGGGCTAGATGTGTGTGGGAGCTAGAGGGTGAGATGGAGGTTACGCTACTGGCCAATAATTTCTTCATGGTCACATTCGTATGTTTGACTGATAGGAATAGGGTCTTTGAGGGGGGTCCTTATTTTTACAATCAAGTGGGGCTCTTTGTAAAACCTTGGCATGCTAGATTTAACCCAATTGAGGAACTACCAAATAGAGTTCTAGTATGGGTAAGGTTACCCAGAATGCCTATTGAATGCTGCCATGAGGATGTTCTTCAAATGATTGCTTCAATGCTAGGAAAACTTGTGGGGTCTTCCACACAAACTTTAGGTAAGAAAATCATGACCTTTGCCTAAATTTGTGTGGAAATTGATTTAAGTATGCCTTTACTAGATGCAGTAGAGCTATGCATGGGTACATACTCATGGGTACAACAACTGGACTATGAGACACTCCTGTTCAGATGTCACTTATGCCATGAGTATGGTCACCTGGTGAGAAGATGCCCAAAGGTTAAATTGAGTGATCAGCAGCATTTGTCCCCACCTCCACTGAGTTATGTTATTGGAATGGACAAAGGGAAGAAGATTGGAGAAGGTACTGGTAAGGACTCTGAAGGCTTTGTGAAGGTTAAGTCTCGAAGCCAAAATAGAGGCCATAAGAGGTCCGTATTAGAGCATCTAAAGGAGGACTCAATTAATAGGTTTGGGGTTCTAGATGAATTAGGCTAGCAAGAGGATTACCCAGGCTTAGTTAATGAAAAGCAAGTTGTGGGAGGATCTAGAATGGCTGGTGATGCTCCCATGGAACAAGTAATGCCTCCTATGGAATTTGTCCTACCTATGATTATGGAAGGGTAGGTTGAGGAGGAAAAGGATATTGAATCAAATGCTGATATGGTTTAGGAAATTGAGGCTAGAACTCTTCCCACACAAGTAGGGGTGATAGATGTGGAGAAGAGAGGCAAGGCTCCTACTCACTTGGGAATTCTTCAAAAGGAGGGGAAAAAAGGGGTTCCCAAAAAAAATGTTAAACTGGGGATAAAGAAGGACATGGAGAGGATAAAGATGATTGGGGAAAATTTGGTTGAGTCAGGGTTGGTCAAGACCTTAGACTCCCACTTTTTGTCTCCTCCAAAATGATTGTTATTTCTTGGAATGTTAGGGGCTTGAACAATAGTCCTAGACAAAAAGTAGTTCAGGATTTGGTTAGGAATCATTGTCTGGATATTCTCTTTCTTCAAGAAACTAAGGTTTCAATGGAGTATATGTTGAGTCTTGTACCTAAGCTTTGGAGGCAAGGTTTATGTCAATGCATAGGGGTACAAGGTTCTATGAGAGGCATGGCTTATCTTTATAATCCATGCAAGGTGTAACTGGTGTCTTGGATTGCCTTTAGGTCTTCACTTTCTCTGGTATCCTTATGCATTGAGTCAGGAGAGTACATTCTTCTTTCGAATGTCTATGCCCCCACTGATTTCCAAGGTAAGCTTCAAGTTTGGAATAACATCCACTTGGTTTGTAGGGGCTTTCCTTATCTACCATGGATTATGGCTAGTGATTCCAATGCTATCTTGGACCTAATGGAAAAAAGGTGAGGGACTGCTAAATTAGAACCATCTTCCTCTTTGCTTTGTGACAAAATTTGAGAGCTCAACCTAGTGGATATTAAGCCTTGTAATAGGTAGTTCACCTGGAACAATAGGAAGATGGGTGATAACTTTATTGCTAAGCGTATTGATAGATTCATGACTTCTTGTTATTGGGTGGGTGGCTTATGGTCTTTGAGTTTTGAGATCCTTGATTGGAGAGGCTCAGACCACTGGCCAATTAAGCTTCACATTTCTTCAAATTGTATGCAAAGGAAATAGTCATTTAAATTTCAACTCATGTGGCTCAGGGACCAGGCTTTGTTTAGCCGAGTTGCTGATTGGTGGAGAATTGAGAGGCCAGTGGTTAGTACAATAATGTATACTTTTGCTAAGCTTCTCTAGTTCATCGAAGTATCAGCTCAAAAGGTGGAATACTCTAAGCTTTGGGAACATCTTTCAGGAAAAGAAAGAGGTGTAAGAGGAGTTAAATATGATTACCAAAATGATTAGAGAGGAGGGGCTATCTGAATCTTTGTTGAGGGATGAAGCAAGAGCTGTTAAGAGGGTGGAAGAATGGGAGTTGAGGGAGGAAATATTCTGGAAGCAGAAAGCTAGGGTCGAGTGGCTACAGGAGGGTGACAAGAATACAACCTTCTTCTTCAACTCGGTTAGAGCCAGGCAACATGGAAATATGATAACTTCTTTGATTTTAGATAGCAGAGAGACTATCTCTTCTACTAGGGATATGTGTAATAAATCTGTACAATATTTTGCTTCTATTTTCAGAGAAGAAGGATAGAGAGAAATAGCTATTGAGGATCTGATACTCTCATGTATTCTTAATTTAGTTTCTCAAGAGATGAAGGAGCAGTTGATGCATCTAATTAACATAGAAGAGCTTAAAAAGATTGTCTTCATGATGAAAAAAGGTAAGACACTAGGTCTAAATGGATTCCCAATTGAATTTTTTTAGGAGTTTTGGGAAATCATCAAACTAGATCTATTGGCTATGGTTCAAGAGTCTCAGATTAGCAAATAAATGCTTCGGGCCTTGAACTCAACTTTTTTGGCTCTCATTCCAAAGAGAGAAGGTGCTGATCACCTAAGTCAATTCAGGCCTATTTCCCTTTGCAATGTTGTCTATAAAATTATGTTGAAGTTGATAGCAAAAAAGATTAAAAAAGTTGCTGAGGGTGTTGGTTTTAGAGGAACAAAGACACTTTGTGGAGGGGCGGTAGATTTTAGATGGGATTATGGTGGCTTCTGAGGCTCTACACTTCATGTCTAAGTCTAGGGAGAAGGTAATGTTCATGAAGCTGGACATGTCTAAGGCATATGACAGGGTTTGGTGGTCCTTTCTTTAGAAGGTTTTAGCTGGCTTCATATTCAAGCAAGATTGGATCAGATGGGTAATGAGCTGTGTGAATTTGATTTCATTCTCTATTTTGGTTAATGGGGATCACTCACATCTCTTTGGAGCCTCACGTGGCCTATGGCAAGGGGATCCATTATCTCCCTACTTATTTCTTCTCCTGGTGGAAGGTCTTGGATGGCTGATTAGAAAAAAGACCGATGAAGATGCTTTTCAGGGATAGAGGTGGGGAGGTGACCTTCCAGTTCTTTCTCATCTCTAGTTTGTGGATGATATAGGAATGGCTACTATGAGGGAGGCAAATAATATTCATAATGGTATGGATGCTTACTTGGCTGCCACGAGATAGGTAATTAATGAGGATAAGTCATCCATTTTTTTCTTCAACACTCCGCCACCCATTCAAAGAAGAGTGGCTAACATTCTTCGATTACAAATTGGTAGCCTTCTAGTTCTTTATCTTGGTATCCCTATATCCACTGGGAGATAGTCCAAGGAATCATGGTAGGGGATTTTGGACAAGTTTAGGGCTAAGGTGAATCACTAGACCAATAGGTGGCTATCCTTCACTAGTCAGGTACAGTTGATCCAGTCTGTGGTACAGGTGCTTCCTCTATATAGGTGTATGCTCCAAGTGGCACTGGTGAGTTTTGTTAAGGATCTTTACTCCTTAGCAAAATAGTTCTTATGGGTAGGTAACTTGTCTACAATGAAATGGAGCCTGATTAGGTGGGAGGTTGTTTGCAGCCCAAAATGGTTTGGTGGCCTAGGATTACGGTAGTCAGTCTTGATAGGTATGACCCTGGAAGTAAAATTGTATTGGAGATGGTGTGAGGAACAAGATCAAGTGTGGGCTAAGATCTTGTCATATAAGTATTTTTTTGGGGTTCCTACGAAAGATATCCCCAGATGTAGTTTGTCAGGTAATGGATCAATGATCTAGGATATTCTTAAAAAAGGAGTTACTTTGATCAAGAGAGGTCTTTTCTAGATTTGTAGGGGGTAATGAGGTGCAATTTTGGCATGCTTTGTGGGATGGTTTTCCCCCTTTGGTTACTCAGTATCCACATCTAGATGGTCTTGCATAGAGATTTAGTGAGGTAGGGTGGAATAAGGTGTGTGATTACAATACCCTCCTTTTGCATGGTCAATTGTCAGAGGTGAGATGGAAGGAGGAGGAAGAGTGGCTGATTATGGGTATGGAGGCTAAGTGTGTTGAGCTACATAAGATCCTTGTGGGCTGATACTATTGTGCACTTAGGGAGAGTGACTTGCTAGCTTGGTCCCCTCATCCTAAAGGGAAATACATGGTCTTAGTGGGTTACCAAGAGTTGATAGCACAATAATGTGGAGCTAGAGGGGAAGTTCCATGGTGGAAAAGAGTGTGGAGCAGCTTATCATGGCCAAAGTGCAATTGTTTTATCTGGATGCTGACCTAGAATCACTACTTGACCTGGGAGAATATTAGATAGAGAGGCTTTGTTGGCCCTTCATGGTGCATCCTATGTAAGGGAATGAAGGAGGAATCATCTCATTTATTTTTTAGTTGCCCCCTCACTCTTCAGTTGTGGCACACTTGGTGGGACATGTGGAGAAGTCAATGCTTGCATGCCTCTTCCCTGGTGGAGTTTTGGTCTAGATTGGGTAGGGCACCTTTTTCTGCTCACTTCCTATAGGAGGCATGGTATGCTGGACCCATTTTTCTGCTATGGTAGGTTTGGCTTGAGTGAAACTACCAAATTTTTAGGAAGGAGAAGTTAGTGATTCACCAAGTATGGAGTAGAATTATTGGAATGATACATGAGACTGTGGAAGCTAAGAGTGAAATCATTTTGCCACTAGAATAGGGAGACATGGAATTAGTTAAAAGGTTAGGCATACAAAGTATCTCTTCGGCCTCTACTTATGTCAGGCGTGGTTGATGTGGGAAGCAAAAAATTTAGAGTGGGAAATGGATGCCCCCTCCTGAAGGTTTTTTGAAAATTAACACGGATGGTTCTTCCAAAAGTAATCCTGGCCTGGCTGGGATAGGTGGGATTGGTAGGGATTTCTTTGGAGCTATTGTTTTTATTTTTTCATCCCACATGGGAGAGTAGATGGTTAATAGGATGGAAGGATTAGTTGTTCTGTATGCGTTGAAGAGAGCTTATGAGTTAGGCTGGCAAAGGGTGAAGTGTGAAGCCAACTCATAAATTATGATTAATATGATCCAGGAGAGGAAATTTAATGATGTGAGCTGGCAACTATCCTTGATAGTGCAACAGATATTTCAAATTATTTCACTTATGGATTTCGTTTCCTTTGCTCACATTCTCAGGGAATGGAATGGGGTGGCAAATTACTTGGCAAAGTGGGCTTCTAAGGATATCAATGGCCACAGGGTGGATGAATGGGCACTATTGCCCGAGGAGGTGTGTTGGAACTTAGACATGATTCTTAGAGAGGATGGCAATGGTGTTGGGATGTGATGGTTTTTGGTGATTGGTTTCTGTGGTTTTCTTGGGTTGTTGGGGCTTTGGCCCCTTGCTGTCTTGTAATCTTTTTTGAAAATTAATAAAGTTGTTACCCTTTTAATAAATAAATAAATATTAGGGTGCCCTAAAGTTGTACCTCTAATAACCATCTTAGTATTTAATGTTTCATCATTTTAGGTTCATATTGATAGATAAATAAATGATGTGAAATATTAAACTCATCAAGGACTCTCTCTTTTTGACCACCATATGCCATTATCACATATGTTTGAATTTGATGATCATGAAGCCCATTATTTTATTAATTTTACACATTATACTTATATTAATTACGTATAAAATTAATCATCTTCAAACACAATGTGCATACTTCTTAACTACACTAAATCAAAATACTCAAGATCATTTACCTTTAAATAGCAACAATAATATAAAACCAATAAAAAGGAAATCTGTCACTATTCTGTATATTTAACATTTAGACATAAACACCCTTAATCAATCATTCTAATAAAAATAAAGAATCATCAAGATAAGGTGGCACTAATATGAAGTAGATCCAAACAACTACCAAATAAATATGAGTGGAATCTAGTAGTTTATGTAACAAAATTACTTCTTGTCATGAATTTACTTTTTTTTGGAGTTCTGATCATATCTTTGAAATTAATTTAATAATTTAATAAATGTAATCATAGTTATTTTTCTATTTTATAAATAAATAATCCACTACACTTATAAATTTAAATAAATATTTAATAAGAAAACATTTCTTTTCAATCCATCAAACAATACAATTTAGTTAATACCATTAATGTTTTATGTATAACAATGTATTTCTTTAATTCTTTAAATACTACCACCAAAGACTTAATTTTCACAAACCACTTTTAATTTTCACCACCAATTTATAATCCATGAAATAATTGAGTACCAATACAAAGTAAAAATTTATGAAATACACAACCTCATATATAACTTCCATTGAAGAACATTATGGTCCATGCCAGAAATAGTTTGAATAATGCAACCAATTCAAACAAACATGATTCTATTTAATTATTAGAATACAAATATTTATAAAATGTATCATTTTAAACACTTTTGATTCTAATTAGAGTCATTTTAATTATATGCATCCCACAAAAATGTTAATACAAAACCAAACAAATGCAATACATAACAGCACCAAAATATCTAACCAACCATGTAAACTAAAAAGGCATCAATAGTTTAAGGATATTATATATAAAATTCAACACAACCTAAATCTCAATTTACTAACATTCCATTAATACTATTGGTCATCACAACACAATAAAATATTGGGCTAAATTCCATCTCAGTATTCATAGGGATTCATTCATTAATATAAATCTGACATAAGTATTTCCCTTCACATAACACAAATTTCGAAACACCAAAACTAATTTGAAATGATAGTATGCTCATCACATAAAAATTGAGTAACTTATTTCTAAAAGCTTATATATATTTTTTCAACACAAGCCTTCATGATAACAATCAATCATGAAATCAAAAAAATAATTCAAACTATATTCATTAATCATAATAAATGATTAAATCCATAGTCAATACTGAAAAAAATATTATTGTTAAATTTATCTAGTTGACCAAGATAAATGATATAGTAATTATTAAAATAAATTCCATTCTATTCATAGATTTTTAATATCCCGCCATTATACTACCAATCCTTTCATTATCATTTCCAATGCATCATAACATTATAAACCAAAATCATTGACATGGTTCAAAAACATTGATAACAATTCCAATCAAATTTTCAAAAATAGGTATAGGTTCAAATACATTAAATAATAATCATACAAGACCCACTAGATAATTCCCATGAGACCCTTATTGGTGGCCCTAGACCACCCCAACCATCAATAAAATGAGGAAACTAGATCATGGGTTATGTCCACATTAAGAAATGAGTTCCCATACACCAAACTCTAAGAACCTATTCAATAGAATTAAAGATTAAAACATATAAAAACCCCAGCACACCAACATGTTTCTCTTCATAACATTACCATATACTATGATATTTCAAAAATAAAAAAAATAATGAAACCTAAGTAAACTACTAATTGGGAACTGAAGCATAACATAGTCCACTCACATCTATCAGATTTTCAATCAAAATGTTACCATGCATAGTGGCATTATAAATAGAAACAAAATAGATGAACCCCAAAATAGGTTTAAAATAATACATCCATTTCATATGATATACAATCATAATGAAAAACACAAATCCCTAAAATAAACATAGATCCATAAAATAAGCATAGTATCATAAAATAAGCACAACATCCACAAATAATCATATTGACAACAATATGTGAATCATAATGTAATTACATGAACCAAAAACTCAAATACTTCATATTTTTTCCAATATCATTATGATTAAAAACATGCAAAAAATAACCCAATATTTTACTTACTGTATGCAATCAAAAATACATCAAATATATAAATCAATCCTAGCTCAGAGAAGATAGATCCTAATTACAGTTCCAATTGGGGATACATTAGATAATTGGGAACATGACCATTATATGGATCCACTAGACCCAACTAAGGGATCTCTTACTACAATAAGATCATTAGGGAGGGTTCCAAAGTCTCTAGTCAATTAAAACTACACAGTAACCCTAATGACGTCCTATATTTTCATATTCACTAAACTAATAACAAGTAAAGCAAAGAAATCTAATCTAGTGCTCAAAAAATCTTGTGGCACAAAGTGGGGGTAATAAACACTAAAATTGAATATCCATAGAATACATATACTCTTGTCAATGTATACATAATCCTAATGCATAGAAGAGAAGTACAAATACATATCTATCTACTCTTATAAAAGAGGAACAAAGTTAGGAATACTTACCTTTGAAGACAACCCATTGAGCCTCAATCTCTCCCTTCGTCAAGGTGCTTTACAAGAGGTTTTTTTGGTATGTAAGGATGGCAAGGATATTTAATATTTATAATACACCTATCAATACATATAAAATACTTCTCCATAAGACAAGATTAATATCTCCAAAGAAAGTATGAAACCCTAAGTTTTATCTTCAAGTAGAATGGTGGATAAGTAGATGCATAATAACTCTTACTTCTTCTCTTCTCTAAATAATGGAAAAATAATTTTGTATATATAGGCAAATTTAACCCTAATCCCTTTCAAAAGTTTTGACCAATAAGGTCGACATATTTGACTTAGTATCATTAATGATAAAAAATTGCTAGGTCACAAGCTAGGTTGGCCAAGAGCCAACATACACCATAAATCAGTTTCACTAATAAGAGTACAAGGTCGACCTAGTCGACCTAGTCATGTAAAATGTCAAAAGTAGTTTTAGTCTATGAAAAGGGGTACTAAATGTGGTATAAAAATGGAGGAATATAAAAGAGAGAAGAATAAGCTTGGGGGAATGGTTTTCAAAAGATAAGTGTGTAGATAACAAGTGAAAAAGGAACAATAATTGTGTGAGCACCAATGGTCTACCCACCACTTTCCCAGTCTACCCCTTAAGGCATGCACTCAAAGAGATTGAGACCCGATGGGTTATTTCAAGATAGAGAACATCAATAATTGATAAAATATTGAAAATATCTTGTGGATACATATCCCCCACTCAAATCTCATCACGTGTCATATAAGTGTAACACGGGATGGTGTTTCAAGAATAGAACATGATGACACATAACATGGATGCTAAGTAGAATGAAATAAGGAGAAAAATAAGATAAATGAAAGGATATAATTGAAAAACACATACCTTTACTTACCTTAGTGTTTTAGATAAATAAGGAGACTATGAAATATGTGAAGGCATCCAATATGAGGAACATTAGTTGAACCTATAGAGATTAATGAAAAAAGAGTAAAAAACCCCAAAAAAATCAATATAAGCATACAGTAGTGGAAAATATTCTCTACAATGTCATAATTTTATAAACTTTTATGGTTTGAAAAATGATTTAGTAAAAATAAAGATTTGATCAAAACAATGAATATAATGATAAATATTTGAAAGGTAAATAATTATCAATAGTAACTTTAAATAGGGTGAAAATAAAGTCATTTTCTATTGTTTGACTTATTTTGAGAGAAAAATAAAGCTCTGAGAAACCTAGAAAAATATAAAATAACCAAGATGGTGAGTAGACTAGTTGAGGATCCCTAGTGAGGGGAACACTCCATGGTATTCTAGATGGGGCACTCATGCCATATGACCCTACCACATTGGATGATCCCATGGTACCATCTGCCCCAACTTAGGTGAGCTAGTTTAGACTAGTAAAGGAGATTACAAAATAATTACAAGAATGTGGAGATGGGATATAGCCACCAACAAGGGTGGGAGTAGGAGAGGCACATGCATGTCAAGACTTGGCTTAAGAAAGAGTTATGTATTTGGCTACCACTGTTTAGTTAGGATAGGCATAGGACCAAGTGGCCAACCTATAGGAACAGGTAGCAAGATTGAGATATTGGACATCCTCTTTAAACTGTACTATTCATAAGGGACTATCTAAGGCATCTATGGACAACATGGCTAGGCCATGAGATAGACATGATAGAACCCAACCTTAGAGCTGGAGTGATGTATTTTTGTATCTTGCATCAAATATATATATATATATATATATATATATATATATATATATTTGATAGTTGGATGTTGATCTTATGTTTTTATATCATGGTTTTGGTTGTTTATGCATTGATATATTTATTTTTAGCATATGAATTTTGATTTGGTTGTATATGTTATAGGAAATATATGTGTTGTGTTTTATTTTATATCATTATGTAGAACACATTCATGGTTAAAAAGAAATAGGTGACAAAGACTTGGCAAAGTGTAATTAATCAAAAACAAATATACTACATACTATTTCATGTTGGGAGATGTGTAATAACAAAAAACATGAATAAGTATAATATACCAAAAAGTGGTAAACAAAAGGGAAAAAAATGTTTGTAAACTATGAAAAAGAGTGACACCAAATTAAAACAAGTAAAATCACACTAAATCACATTGGGAAGTATAAAAATAATGTAATAAACTAGAAATCATGTGAAAGAATAATGGTATAAAAAAAATCAATTAATTCAATCAATCATACTAAATCACGTTGAGAAGTATAAAAGAGAAATAAAATTGGCAAAATTGGTCTTAAATTAATCAGACTAATTCAAGTTGGGAAGTATGAAAATCTTAAGAAAAATGGTTGAATTCTTACATGAAATCAAAAAATAAGAAGATAAAAGTGAAAATATTAATGAAGTAAGCATAAAACATACTAAATCAATATGGGAAGCATGTCAATGACATGTCATTCATAATCAATCACATTTCATCCCATATTTGACACATGTAATTTTGTTATGACGTGGATATTAGAAAATTTTGTGAGGAAGGCCAAGTCCTTTCTGTGGTCTTACATTGTAACTCATAAAGGGAATATTAATTACATGTAATTAATGTGAAAATATAGTAAAAAGGGATGTTTTGAATGGTAATGTGAAATTTTGGTAATTTGTGAGGAAATTCAAGTCCTATCCATGGTTTTACAATGTAACTCACAAATGGAATCCCTAGGAGAGTGATTAGTGAATAAAATAATATTTATTAAGGGGAAATATTAGGGTTGTAGGGAGTGAAAAAGGTAATTTAAGAAGAATAAAATAGGTTTCTTATTATAATAACTTAGGAGACATAAGGCATAGTAAGGATATGAGAAAACACTAAGTGACTAGTGACCATCAATATACATAAGATACTTGTTCTCTATAAACCCAAAGATATGTAATAAAATAAGTGTGTTAATAAGATCAAATCATGTAGGTAGTTTTTAACAAGAAAATTAAAATGGAACTACCTTCCCACAATGTGTTCCCCATTCCTTAAGATCCCTTACAGAATCGTTGGTCTAATGCAAAGATTGGGTACTTGCATGAGAAAGGAGGTAGCACCAAAAGAATTTTTTTTATTCTCCTTTTCTAATCTACTAGTCTACCACACCCCAATGGACCTTAGCTTTATTTTTAGGCCATATTTAGAGTTTTAGATTTGATTATAATAAGTATATGTTCTTATAATCATGTCTTTTAGTGTGATTTGACTTTTGAGAATTTTGAATGTTACCTTTTAGATCATTGCCTTTTGTTAACTTATTTCTATTTTGAATTTTTTAGTGGATTTTATGATTCCTCCTCCATACAAATTTAGAATGACCAATCATGAGAGATAGAGTGATAAACATTGATGAGATTTAGGCTTTGACTAAAGGAATCTAAGTAACCAAATACAAGACTAACTAGAACACTTAGGCTTAATGATGAACCATTATGTTATCTCAATTTTCAACCATGTATATGATTAGCTTGCAAAAGGGAATAAAGGGAGATCCAAAGTGAACTAGTAAAAGGATATTATAGTGAGATGAATTGTTTTCTAATTGATCACATGGTAAAGAATGAATGATGAAAGGGAAAAAAAATTGTACAACCAAGTCACAATAAATATTATCCATGTGTATAAAGATAAGAGAGAAAACAATCATAAAAGAGAACAAGGTAATCATGAGATAATGAATTCAAGAAAAAATAAAATGCAATGATGAGAAATTAAATAGATAAGAGAACATAATGGCATCATAAGCAATATAAAGTGTCAAACCAAACTCACCATGTAAAATAGATAAGAATTTGACATAATGTCAAATGATATAAAATAGATAAAATATAAAGTTGGAGCACATGTAAAATCTAAATGAAAATGTAAGAACACCATGCATGTCCTCATAAGTAATGATATATTTGTCCAAACACATTATCCATAATATTTGATAAGTCTTTATGAAATTGAATGTAAACTATAGCTAATGTTTCATTGATCTTCAGTGAAAGTTGAGAAAATACTTCACCTCAAATATCCTTAATAGAAAATGTACGAATGCTTAAAAAATCATATTGATGGGAGATATCATGTATAGAATGCTCAAGAGAATGCATGAGAGTGGTTTCTATGGGAGAAGAATAGGTCACTAGTGGGTAAGGTTCCATGGGTGAGGGACTCATAGGCAGATAAGGATCCATAGGTGAGGAAAGGTCTATAGGTAAGGGATTCACATGTAGAGGAATAGTAGTTGGAGAAGGGACCATAAGAGGAGATGTAACCATAGGAAGTATAACCAGGGGGAATAAGGGGGGTCCCTCTTATGAGAATGACCTATAGGAGGAATGGTAAAAGGTACATGAATTGTTAGGAGATGATCCTTGAGATGTTTTTGAAGGATGTGGCAATAGTCAGTGTGATGTGTGATATATTGGTGCCAGTGACAATATACCTCCCCCTACTTAGGAAGATACTCAGTTAATAATTTTGGGGGAGGTATATCCTTGCCTAAGGGATGATGAGTGGTGGGATACAAGGTGTTTATATATTGTCATAACTTTCAACAATGCATGGAACAATGGTTATCTATGTTGTGGAATCAACAGATATGCCTATGGGTATTGTTGGTAGGTGTGCTCATAAGAGGAGGTGTAATAGAAGATGAAGGAGCTTGGTACAGGGGGAAATATCTAGTTTATTGATTGATAACCTTATGAGTGTCATAATAATTCTGACTAGCCCATTTATTGGTTAAAAGAGATAGTTATGGTAAAGGGAGTAAACCATCACCCAGATAAGGTGGATTTGGTGTAGAGATTGGACAAGGCTTGACTGAGGGAGTGATAGGATTAGAAATAAGAAGAGACTAAAAAATAGAGGGAGTGGGAATAGAATCCTAAATAGGCTCTACTAAGGGAGGGGTGGGGTTCATATAAGGATGAAGGATAGTCACACACATTTTAGGGATAAGTAAGCTATAGGGATCATGGTATCTAGAAAAGTGATACGGACCAGTCATAACATGATCCATAAGCATAATATTATGATTTTATTCATAAATTTGAGGTGTTCACACCATCTCTACCCTATTATAAAGAGGATAATTATTAAAATTAGGAAAAACATAGGATGTGATACGAGAAGAAATAATCAAAGACTGAAGCAAAGAGGAATGATAATGAATAATCTTAGCATCTTGGGTCTGAACTAGACCTCTTAAGAATGGATCATCTAAGGTAAAACCATCATCATAATTAGGTGTATGAAGATCAATGGCATAGGTAAGGATGACCTTGTCATCTGATGTGGTGTGATGAAAGAAATTTCAAGTTTTAATTAAGACAACATGGATGTCATCATAAGGTAGTTGATGAGAATGAGGTTGTAAATAAGTGAGAAACTGAGAAATGATGAGATTAAAAGTTTTAATCTTGAGATTGATCTTTCCAGGCTCATCATCATCAAAATATAAGATGTTAGGGAGTATATTCCCAATGAGTTTGGATGACCATTGTAACCTTGAGTGGAATTGATAGGAAAGTTAAATTAGTGAGACTCATGAAAGGAATGTTTGGTAAGGGTTCAAGGGTAGGAATCTTAAATACACCATGGTCTTGGAATTGTTTAAAATTATAATGGTTAGTGTCACCTTGAATATTAAATATGTCTTCATTATGAGTAAATTTAACACATTGGTAGGTAGAAGAGTTAAATTTTCTCATACGATGATTCCATGGCCTACTAAGTAAAATGTTATAAGATAGATTAAAATTGAAGATCATCACCTTCACATGAATGGTGACAAGTGGGATGGTAATGGGGAACCACACATAACCTAAAGGAGGTATTTGTCTTATATCATATCTTTTACATGTGTTGCATGTGGAATTAATATTTTATTTGAAAAATAAAAAGGTTTTGATTAAATAGAGAGAGGCAACACAAGTGATGGAACCCTTGTTATTCAAGGCACACTTGACTTGGATATCACCAATTTAGATACTAATGAACAAAAGAGGATCATCTGTATAAATCAAAATCTCATCAAGGACCATACAATCAATGGGGATTTTTATGGAAAGATAAGTGTTCATTATTTCATCAACATGTATGGACATCTCTTCGCACTATTGTAAAATGTTATATCTGATTTGGATAAGGTGGTTTTACATCCTACTAGGGGAGGATGAGGGATGTTAATTTAGAACAAAAGTTGTATAATATGGTTATGATCATGTAGAGAGGTCTTCATAATTTAAATAAATGGTATTTTAGATGGGATATTAGTGAATTCAATGATAGGATCCAATTCATCATAACCCATAACAAGATTATTGGAAAGAGGTGCATAGTGTTGAAGGAGTTTCTTATAAAGAGGAGCCAAAGTACATGCAAATTAATGTTAATAAGAGGTAGAAGGTTTAATAAGAGGATAATTTTTTATATTATGTTAATAAGATGGAGTAATTGATGTAGGTTTTATTTGAGGATTGTTAGAACAAGTGTTGATAGAAGCTTGAGCATCATTGGTGATAGGTAAATAAGCTGGAGGGATGGTAGAAATAGTATGAGAAGTGTTATCCAAGGGATATGTTGGAATAGGCTCATAAAAATATACAAGTTCATCTTTCCCCAAATTTTTTAAGTGATTTGGAGAAGAATATTGGATAACATGAAATATGTTAGATAATGGAGCAATGTAGATGGGTTGAGAATCAATGAAAGCAACCACCCTTCACATATTATTCATATTGACCACATTCTCTTAAGAATTTAGGTGAATAATACTATCAAAATTGTTGGTAGAAGGGGTAATATTGTCTTGGGTATCTTGGTGATTTGGAAGATTATCTTTATAGATGGATATATGAGCATTATCCTAATTTAAAGCTTAAGATTTAGTTTGTGTTTCATGGGATTTGTAAGCAATGTCATATGATTGTTTACATTTTTAAATGATATGATTATGGTCAAAATTAGGACCAAGAAGGAAATCCATAGCTAAATTATGAATCTGCCTAAAACTCTTATGATAATGACCCCAACTTGCATGAAACCAACAAAATTTATTGGGATCATACAAAGATTTCATAGGATAAGTGGGATCAAGTTATTGTGGGAGAGGCCTTGGTAGACATTTTAATTATTTCTCTAGGGATAAAATTTTGTGAACATTGATGTTGTTGGTTGAAGATAAATGAGGATTGGTAATGTGGTTAAGAGGGGAATCTTGTTCTAAATTTTGGTTAGGAACAACAACTTAAATAGTGTGAATGGTATCATAAGAGTTAGTGATACCATCATTATTAACATGATCAGTATTGTTCTTAAGTATCATGTGAGTACTAATAGAAGGTTTTTATAGCTTGAATTGATGCATAAGTAAATATCGATGCTTAGCTTGGTCAATATCCTCTTCCAAAGTATGTGGAGAGAGAGTGTAGACCTGATATTACAACTTGGGGAAAAGATCATTGATAAAGAGATGAAATAGGTTGTCATCTACCATATTATGTTTGAATTTATTAGACAAGGTCTTCCATAATTTAGTGAAATATTATGAAATTTTAATTTTAAGTTGCTTACAATTTATAAAATGGACCAAGGTATTCTTAGGAAGATCACTAGTTTGGAACCCTTGGACTAGAAAATTAACTAAATCTTCCAAACTAGTAATAAAATGAGATTTAAGTTGGTTGTACCAATATAAAGCATCACCCATGAGATTTTTGTCTAATAACTTGGTAGTGACAAAAGTATTTAATTTGACCCAATCGTTATATAGATTTCTAAATGTTTTTAAATGAAGAGTAGGATCAATTGATCTATTGTAATAAATGGTAGGGTTGATACCTCCTATATCAATATTAACAATTTGAGATGTAAGAGGCTCATTTTGAAGGTGCTAAATTATTTTGTTAACAAGAGGACATTGAGGGATAATATTACCATGGGAATTTTGAAGAGGAGGTGGGGGAACATTTTGGTTGTGTGCCCCATAGCATCTATTAAGGGTGGGTTTAAAGATGGATACGGTTATTTTGTATTTTCATCATTTGATTTCCATTGTTAGCTTTAAAATAATTCATTTGATTAAGATTTTTTAATAAGAGTTGATGGGTTTCAATTACATTAGTGTTTAAAGCATTAGAATTGGTAGTAGTGGCTTGAGTACCATTATGAGTGTTAATAAGATCTTGATAAGAACTATTATTAAGTGATCCACTAGTGGCATAATTTTCTTGTGTGGAAAAAGATAAACTAGTAGAGGGATGTGAAGGAATATCACTAGATGCATGATTACCATAGGTAAAAAATTATTCACTAGTGGAAGAATTGAGAAGAGTGGGTCTTGGAAGAGGCCCACTAGATGTAGAACCTACCATGTTAGTAGAGATACTAAACATGGAGGTAGAGGAACTCAAAGAATAAGAAGTCATGTAATGAGAAGGGTTCAAAATAAAGGGAAGAGGCTGGGAAGCAAAGAAGCTAGTATCCCAAAATCCATGTGAAAATGTGGGATAAGGTGGAATGGGTTTCCTCAACTTGACCACTTATCATGAGATGGTAGATAGTAGAAGGATCCTTTCCTTGATGTTGAGAAAACTCATTGATGAAGAATATTATTTCAATTATATACTCTAATTAGGGTTGATCTTCAAGTGAGAAGAGAGGATTAGGAAGTAAAGAGGAATAAGGATGGGTCCCATAGTTTATAGTGTGAGTGGATATAAGAAAATTATTTTCATCTAGGATAGTAGCCACAAGTTGTTTATCGGAAGCCCTATTAGGATTGGTAAGACTCATCATATCCATTGAATTTAACTTAGTGTTGTCTTTAAACAAGAAGTTCATGATGAAGGAGAGAGATTAGGTAAGGAAAAGTTTGATGCAAAAATAAAGAGATACAAAGGAATATATAAGAGTATAGAGTCAACTAGGTTGACCTATTACTAGATATAGGATTGAAAAACTAAGTTAATAAGGATATAGAGTTGATAAGGTTGACCTAGTACCATAACCTAGGATAGAGAATATACTGATAAGGATATAGAGTCGACAAGGTCAACCTAGTATTGTAACTTGGGATAGAAAATAGAATGATAAGGATACATAGTCAATAGGGTGGACTTAGTAATATATTATGAGAGGTAGAAATTAATATTGGGTCAACTAGGTTAACCTAGTACTACAAGTAGGGGAAATAAATAGTCTATAAGAAATTATGTGAAACAAAATGATAGCATACTAAAAATAGGGAAAAAAAATTGTAGTGTAATTTAAAATCAATAAATGAAAGTGCACATATAATCAATTAGGTCAATGATAATGATCTAATTGAGGTACACAACACAAAACCTTGCACCAATGCTGGATAATGCAAGTTTTTTCAATACACATAGAATGAGCAAAGAGAAAGAAGTCAACTAAAAATAAAATGCTAACTAAGTGGTCATCTTAAATGTTGTTAGATTATAAAGTGTTATATTAGGTGTGATAGGGAATTTGGCTAAAATTAGGGAACTAGAAATAAATCTATGGATGGTTTTAGGACATTCAGGATGAAAGGGATCTGTGTTAGCAATGGTACTAGCTTGGTATTGGGGCCTACTCTCTCACTTCACAATCTTTCAGTGATAAGGGTGTTGGGTGTTTTTACAATATATACCATTAACCACATGTTTATACTCAGCTAGAAAACCAAGTTGGCTTCCCCATTGGTGATGAAATCCAAGTAGGTGTGCCTTGGGTAGACAAATATTTAAATGCATTTTGAAATTATGTGATTTGGTAGTTTGTGCATGAAATAGAAAAGTAGTTTAACTAAATGGTATATTAAAAAACCACCTAATTAGTTTATGTGAACTAATATAAGCATTTAAACAACTAAAAGTGAAAGTGTGAATTAATTACTAGCATATAGTTAATAATTCCCAATTTAAAACATAATATAGAGTCGATTTAGATGATAGTGTATAAAACATTATAGAATAGATTTGATAGTATTGTTAATATACTATATAAAAAAGAGTCCTTAAGGTCTAAGTCAACCAGGTCAACCTAGTCTTTCAAATTGAAGATAAAATATAGAACTAAGTTGAAGATAAAATAATTATGTATATAGATGCGATTGCTGCAACTATCTTCTTTTTTTCATTTTGTTCTTCACAAATAGCAAGGACAACTTTCATCTCTCTTGTAACCTCACGCTCCACCTTGTCGCACAATAACACATCTTTACCTAAGATTCATGCAAGGTGGTTTATGAGGTGATTGGCACTTGCTCCAATCAAAAACCACAATAATTGCTTATCATAGTATTGTACTCCTAACACTCAATGCAATGCTTCAAAGTAGGGTCATCAGACCTCCTACTTGTACTGTGACTAAATGAACTATATGCCATTCTTGTATATCATTGCTAATTTCCAAATGCACATTGTGAAGCCTACAAAACAAAGAAAAAAGGGTTTTGTGATTTTTTTTGTATGATTTTAATTTTAAAGACTATAAACTTTGCAAAATAGAGTTGTAAGGAAGAACTAAATTGAAAGAGAAAGAGAAAAAGGAACCTTGGTGGGTTGGAAGATGTTGAGGATTTTAAAATTTCTATTGAAGTGCCTTGAATGTTACTTACAAACTCTACCGATTATGTCGACTAGGTTGATCTAGTTCTATAATTCCCTATTTGTTGAAGCCTGTTAAGATGACTATATCAACCTAGTCGACCTAGTATATTTTTTGGAAGCTATCTAGAATATTATGTCCATTTTGACATATTTTTTTGTTTGAAAGTTCATAACAGTATTATGTTGACATATTTGATCTAGTAACCTATATCTAATGAACACTTTCACAAAAATAATACAGTTATTTTTTATGTGACTATATGTTAAACCTATACACAGAAGTTACAAACAAACTAGCCCTATCCACAGTTTTGAAATTATATAAAAAATAATAAATAAAATGATAAATATGATAAATGTGAAAGAAAACCTGTAAGGGTTAGATTCACATCAGGTTCACTAGAATGTATGTAATCAGAAATACAACATATCATTAAATCAATCCTAGTTCAAAGAAGATAAATCCTACTTACACTTCCAATTGCGGATACATTAGATAATCAGGAACATGATCAATATGTGGATCTACTAGACCTAATTAGGGGATCTATTACTACAATAAGATCACTAGGGAGGGTTTCAAACCCTTTGGTCAATTAAAACTATGCAATAACCCTAACTAAGTCCTATGTTTTCATATTCACTAAATGAATAACAAGTAAATCAAAGAAATCTAATCTACTACTCACCAAATCTTGTGGCACAAAGTGGTGGTAATAAACACTAAAATTAAACATGCATATAAGACACATACTCATGTAAGTGTATACATAATCCTAATTTATGGAAGATAAATATAAATGCATATCTATCTACTCTTAAAAAGGAAGAAAAAGGATAGGACTACTTACCTTTGAAGACAAACCTATCGATCCTCAATATCTCTCTTAGACAAGGTAATTCTCAAGAGTTTGTTGTGGTATCTAAAGATGACAAGGATAAATCAGATCTATGATACAAAACCTATTAATGCATCCAAAAGACTTCTCCACAAGACAAGATCCATATCTCCAAAGAAAGTATGCAACCCTAAGATTGTTTCTCAAGTAAAATGGTGGATAATCAGGTGCACAATAGCTCTTACTTCTTCTCTTCTCTAAATAATGGATAAATGATGTTGTATATATTGGTGTATTTAACCCTAAGCCCTTTCGAATGTTTTAGTTGACCTAGTTAACCAAGTATCATTACTGACAAAAACTCATTAGGTCATGATATAGGTAAGCCAAAATCCAACCTATACCCTAAATGAGCTTCACCAATAAGTGTACAAGGTCAACCTAGTCAACCTAGTCATGTAAAGTATCAAAATGGGTGTTAGGTTAGGAAAAGAGGTACTAAATGTGGTAAAAGGCTAGAGGAGTATACAAAAAGGAAGAACAAGCTAAGGGGAATGGTTTTTAAAAGATAAGTGTGTAGATGACAAATGGAAATGAGGACAATAATCTTACAAAGCACCAATGGTATTCCTAACCCTTTCCCAATTTAGCCATTAAAGCGTGCACTTAGAGAGATTGAGACTCAACTGGTCCTTGAAAGATAGAGAGAATCAATAATTGATAAAATTTTGAAAATATTATGTGTATACACTTACATTTTTCAAGCAGACCTTATTACCTTAAAAATACACACCAAAAATATTGGAAACCAAACGTGTATGTTCTTCCCACACCCTTCTCATTTTCTTCCCTTAATCCATTCTATGCAAGTTAATTGTAACATTCACCCCAAAAATTTAGGTGTAGTGGAATAACACCATAACTCCATAATACCTACATTCTCCTAATTTTCAATAGGTGAACCAAATGTCCTTCTTGAATGCTCAAATAAAATAGATTCCAACACAACTAAAAAAATGTCAACATGTTCCTCATATCTCAAAAATGAGTACTATTTATCCTCCCAATAACTTACACAACAAAAGAAAACTCTTGAAGGTACCTACCAACATAAAACTCACAAAACATAATCATCACAACAATAATTCAACATGCCCCATTATACCAAATCACCAAACCCAAATTCATTGAAATACCAATGATTAATTAAACATAACCATGCCAAATAACCCTACCTCGAGTCTTTTTTGCCTCGGTCAAAATGGACCATGGATTTATATCCAACAAACCAAGAAGTAACCTAACAACTAAACCATATTATAAAGGTTAAAATAGGAAACACTTATAATCAAACCCACATGTTCAAGAGTCAATGAAACCATGATAATCATTGACACACAAAGGCATTAGAAAAGCATAAATGAAAATTAATAAAGGAACATGGACAAGCCAAGATTAAGTTAATAAAGACATTGATGAGGTGACACTAAAATTTAAACCAGTAATGTACTTGTCAAATCATGAATGTAAATTTTGGAAATAGTATCTTAATAGACATAGTATCCTCTTTATGAAAGTTTAGAAACATGAAGCTGATTTTGTCCTTAATGATCCTCATTAATATTAAAAACTAACATGAATGAAATTCCAAGTATAAAAATTAGTAAAGACAAAGATGATAAATAAACAATTATATTATTCTAATACCTCTTGAAAACTTATTTATTATGTCATCATGTATTGATGGTTGTTGAATAACCTTCTTAGCTAGTTATCACATCAAGCCTAACTCACTAAAAAACCCTACAATCACCCACAATATGAAATTAGAAGTATCCATCCAATAATTATCCAAATATTAATAGTTTTATATCAATTCACAAATCAAATGAAACTAATGTAGTAAAATAAACCATATAACAACAACATATCCATGTGCATCATAAAGTTTCTAATCCATCAAAGTTTGATCAAGAAAAATGTGATCATAATAGCTTATCATAACAAACAAGTTCAATAACTCAATAAAAACAAAACTAAGATAAGTTCCAATTGGGGTTTTGACATCCTCTCCCACATAAAAAGGATTCATATTGATAACCAAGTAAAAAATATGGAAATTGATGTCCAAAAAGATCGGTAACTTCCCAAGTATAACTTTGTTCACTGAGCAAGTACCATTAAACTAATACTTTATTATGTATTATAAATATAATTAATAAGAGGGCAGGTGAATTATTCTTCAAAACCCTTTCATTCAATTAAACTTGAGAAATCATGAGCCATTCAAACAAACATATAGACCTAGCTAGCATAAATAACTATCCACATAAGAATGAAACATAAGAACACATCATATATGTGGGAACCCCTTAAATGGAAGAAAAACCATTGATATCTAAAAATTGACTACATTCCTATATGACAAAACCAAGTTTTGTGAATCATTAACTCCACATGGAACACCAACCCCAACTAGTCGAGCACCTTTTTGACTAGGCTTTAGCAAGCACCGAATTGCAAGAATGTGCCAACCCCCTATATTAATCAACCACCTAATTTATTTTATCACCTTAATAACACCTTATTTATCATATAATATATATATTATGATCACCTTATTTATCTCTTCACACTCTTTAGCCTATTCAAACTACCTTCTTAGCTTCTTCACTCAACTAGGTCTCTTCAAGACTGATTAGGTCATATGACCTTGATCTTCATATGTAGATACATTGTAAAATATTAATTATATATCCTCTATACTCATATGATTGTCTAATATACTTCCTTATACTAAAAAAATGTGTTATTATATTCACTTGTTCTCTATTTTTTATAAATAAGCCTAAAATTGCCTTATATATACCATTCCTTGCTCATATACCACTTACTCAGCCAAATAGCCTTAACCTCTTAGTTAAATAATATTATATGTATTATGACATATTTTGGAGATGAATAAAATTATTTTTGAGTCTTTTTTGGTCTGACATGACTCAATTAAGTCTCATTTCACTTTTAGGTCTCATGGAGACCTAATAGGCCTTTTTAGACATATGTTACACTTTGTCATCATTGTAACACTTTTAAACACCAAAAATAGAAATAAAATATCATATAAAAATAAAATATAACACCAATAATGTCTTCTAGGCTCAACAAGACATTTTGCAACAAATCACTACTTGAGACCTTCCATTAACACTGTTTACATTAGGCCTTTGAACACACAAAAAAGTTTTTCTTGAATAATTGAAGATAACACATTATTTAGCCACATAACCATGATAATAAATAACTTATAAATAACCTTCATGACCTCAAAAATATCACCATATACATTACACATTTCAAATCAGGGCATAGAGCCTAAAAACACCTCTGCAACATACTCAAAACTACCAGTTTTCCTCAAAGACTAGTCATGGTGACTCAGACCTCAAAAAATTGTATAGAAATTTTAAATGAATTATTATGAATTTATATGATCCTATGACATCTTAAAACCATTTTAAAATATAAAAATCATATGGTCTAGTGGAAACTATTGGTCTTGTAGACCAATTTTTTGACCTCACTACACACAGACCTCACTAAACCAAAAAAGCCATTTTGGATTTATCATTTTCACAACTATACCTAAATTATAATATTTATATAAATAATTAATTAAAAATAATATTACCCAAAAACATATTCATGTAATTTATTAAATCATTCTATCATGATAACACAGTCCAATTCATTTTTCACTATTGCTTGGGTTTTTCACTATTTGCACCATTAGGCCTGTTAGTGATTGGCTAACTTGGATGAATATTTTATAATATTTGAGGTATATAACCTATCAAAAAACCTTCATGTAAATAAAACATGAGTCTTTACCTTCTCCTTCCATCTATTTTCTTACTATTTCCAATGCAACTTTTGATTTCTACAACATCTTCAAAAATAGGCTTGTAGTTCAACATTTTATTTCTCCTCTCTCTAAACAATACCACCTAGAGGTACATGGGAGATTAAAATAAAATTTAAAGTATATTAAATTATCAATTAAATCCATACTAATCACTTTTGAGTAACATCTTCAACATTAGGTCTTTATTAGGGTTTTAAGAGGGTTTAAACCTATTTCCACTCTTAACGATCATTCATAAAGCATAGCCCCTCAATCCAAAAACTAATGTTTATAATTTTTATCTATGACCCTTATAATTATACCACTAACTTCTTAGTTTCCTATTCAAAGGTTTTATGAGCTAAGGAGCACAATAAAATCCTTCCTGGGTTAAGAACCCTTCATTCTAAGCACTCGAGAGACCATCAAACAACTTTTCATGCCTTGTACTTCAAAATATGACCTTTAATACATGAATAAAATTTAAGAAACATACCTAAACGTTTAAAATTCTTACATGATCTCAAACACCTCAAAATATGATCATGACACCTCATTAGGCCACACTCTCTCTTCATTCTTCTAGACCTTAACCTACAAACCACATTAGGACTTAAAATTGACCTTCATGACTCTTTATATGCAATATGCACATCACTCACATACTCAATAAACCTCTCTCATTATTAAACATTTACTTACATCCTTCACATTCCTTCATGATAGATCATGATACTTGATTAGGCCAGACATGGTATAAGAGTGGTCTAGGTGTAAACTTGGTCTAAAGATATTACCTTCGTAGGATCACACTGAGAATATAATGAGTGATCCAATGCTTCAAATTAATTCTCAAATAACCTCGTATAACCACTCATGATTTTATGCACTCATATCACCATCCCATCATACTCATACCTTCTGATAAGGTCTCTTCATACCATGATTAGGCTTAGGCTACTTAAGCACTTTACCTCAAAGACCTGCTACCTATGCATTTTTAAAAAAATGTAAATAATAAAATAAAATTCATAACTAATTCAATACACTACATACCTCTATCCATTCTTACATATGTAAACTTGCCTTGGAAATTGATCTTCATTCCTCATTAGGCTAGGTAGGGTTTAAGAAAGGTCTACATGCAGACCTAAACTGAAGGTTCTACCCTTATAGGCTCAATTTTAAACACTTTTGAGTATATCCACACATCATAATCATTCTCATACAACCTTCACAATATCTCACTTGCCTGAGATCACTCATCTCATAATGCCACTAGCTCATACTTCTACCATGCCATGACTAGACTCAAACTTCCAATGCATTCAATGCCTTCACCTATTTCTTCCATGTCATGATCTCAACAAAAACATCAACCGAGTATATATAAGACATTATTAGCCTTCAAATTATCTCTTGCCACATGGATTCATTATCATATCAATCTCACAAAATCATACCTCAAAGAGCACTCATCATGCATCTTCACCATATGTACCTTAACATCAATGACATCAACCTTGACATTAATGACATCAATGACAAAAATTCTCAATAAACTCCCCCTTTATCATTGATGGAAAACACAATATAACTTAATCAATCCCATCTCCCCCATAATGGTGTTTATCCCCCTTTGACATTAATGATAAAAGGTCTTTCACAAGCTAGTATCTTGAATCACACATTCTTACAACAAAATATTAACACACATAGTATGAAGCATTACACTAACATGCTTCTTTTTACTCCATTCATACCTTATTAAAATTAACTCAAATCATAATACCACTCACCATGTCCTTGACATCACTGATATGATGTAAACCTTTGATCACATACTAAGACACCATATTATTGACATCAACTAAAGAATTAGGGACTCACCCTTTCAGAACTCAACTATCAACTAATATAAATAAGGAAAAACTTTTTCCTTGCCTCTCATACACCAAAAACACTTCTATCTCTATCAACATTCTTCAACATGTCTTCATGATTTCTACCAAACTTCTACTGACTAATGAGTGTCTCCATGAATCCTAATGGAGTCATCCATTATCATAGGGCACTATAAAAACACAAACTCATGAGAATCCTAGATATCCATGTTCTCACAAGACTGATGATTCTATAGGATCATTTTGATCTTGATTAGCCTCTTTGGCTTGGCCTCTTCATTATTTGTATGGTTAATAATTTGAGTTGATAATGAGAACTATTGATACTCTTCAATATATAGCCTATGCTATACCATATCAAATAGTCCACTGTGGCTTGTAGATTGATCAAGGCTAATCTTGAATATCTTAGGATTCCACACCTTGGTTGGTCTTATTTATTGAACTTTAGGAGATTGAATATTATTTTTTATCTTGGTGATTCATGATGACATAATATTGTAATATAACCAATGTTATGATAAATATAGTAAACAAAATTAATCATATATCTTGACTGATGTGGACTATAAGTACTTCTATAGTCCCATGAGTACTCATTCTTTAAGGATCTTCAACACTCTCTTGCTCTATGACCAAATTGACTATATGAGAAATAGTAACCATTGAATGAATTCACATACCTTATGTCATTAGGTTGTCTAATAAAATTTGTCTTCATATTGTTCTTGAGGTTGACCTTCTTATTCACATTAGCATTCTCCTTGTTCTCCTTTTGATCTAGTTTGAAACTAAGACCTGATTTATCATTTTTAGACTTATGACTACTCAAAATGTCATCTATAGCCTTAGTGATCTTTGTAAACTTCTCATAGGTATTCATTTTTATAGCTTATTTATCCAATTTTCAATAAGGAATCCATTTCTAATTAATACCTAGTAAATTCTTCTTCCTTATATTTTAGGGTAGCAATGACTATCTCCATCTGAGCCTAAATTTGAGTGGTGATCTCATCATACTCCTTAGATGTGTTACTCATTCTCTCCTCAAAAAAATAAATTTGGTCTTCATAATCCTTAAATAATGACTTAAATTTATGATTATTCTTTCTTTGGAACTTCAACTCCTCTAAATCACTCACCAATTCTACCTCAAGGTTCACTTTAGCATCTTCTTCATTTTATTCTTCATCATCCATAAGGTCTTTCCCTTTTGAACAATCCTCATTATCTACATATATAGTCATGAATAAGGTTTCATTTTTGTCATGTTCATGTTCATTACTATCATTATCACTATCAGATGTACTTATGTCACTTACATCAGATGAGCTATTATCTTTTTGGTATAGAAACTTCTCTTATTCTGTAATGACCCTTTCCTACCTTCATACTTCTTAAAATATTTATTTCTTTTGGCAGGCTTATATACCTTATTATAATCACCATGATGCTAATCATTCTTAGTATTATCCTTTTTAGGATTCTTATATGCAAAGCGACTAATATTACCATAGTTAAAACATTTGAAAGGTAACCTACCCATGTACTTACCAAATCCAAACCTCAATTTCCTAGCAAACATGGCTATCAATTCATCATCATAAATATATGAACATACCTCATACTTGACCTTATTGTATTTTTACATCTTATCTTTTAATGTTGCTTCTTTATTGGAAGGTCTTCCTTCATTTGTTCTGATCTCATATGCAGTCAAGATGCCATGAAGCCCATCTATTTAAAGTGTGTCTAGATCTTGCATTTCATATAATGTAGATACTTTTGAATTAAACTTATAATTTATGGATATAAATACTTTTTTTATAGCTATAGACTCTTTCATTTCTTCTCCAATACCTCTAATGATATTGACAACTTTATCAACCCTTAACAGATAGGATACAATGCTCTCATATTCCTTTATATTGAGACTTTCAAACTACCTTATATTAGACCTAAAATTTTTCCATCTTTACCTTAGTTTTTCCTTAATATATATTTTTCAACATATCCCATATCACCTTGACTAACTCATAGTGAATCACCTTCAAAAATTTACCTCTAATATGCCACATAGAATGCCATTTATTACCTTAGAATTGTTCTCACTTTCCTTATTTCCTATTGTATCAATTAGTGGTGTAGGAAGTGTAGTGTATCCATATATAATTGAATTAAATATGTCATGTCCCATAGACATTATATATTTCCTCATTTTTATTCTCTAAAATTCATAATTTAGTCCCATTGAATAATGGATCCTTACTGGTAGAGAAACCTCCTTGAACTTTACTACTAGCCATCCTTGCTTCTAGGATCTCCTTTAGGCTATTAGGACTACTTCAAAGGACCAATATCTGATAAGAATTATTGGAAGAATAATGATTGATATGGGGGGTGAATCATTCTTCAAAAACCTTTCATTCAATTACACTATATCAATCATGAACCATTCAAACAAGCATATAGATCTAGCAAGCATAAGCAACTATCTACATAAGCATGAAACAAAATAACACAACATATATGTGGTAAAAAATTAAAAGGAAGAAAACAAACTGATATATGAAAATTTAATATAGTCCTATAAGACAAAAATAAAGTTTAGTTAAGCACCAACTCTGCATGGAGCACCAACCCCAACCATCCAACCACCTACTTGACTAGGTTTTAGCAAGCACCCACTTGATAGGAAGCACCAACCCCATATATGGATTATGGATTAACAAAAAATAAATAACCTAATTTATTTTATCACATTTATAACACCTTATTTATAATATAAAATATTATGATCATCATCTTTATCTCTTCACACTCTTTAACCCTCTCAAACTACCTTTTTCACTCAACTAAGTCTCTTCAAGACTGATTAGGTCATATGACCTTGATATTCATATGTATACACACTATCAGATCTTAATTAAATATCCTATATACAACTATTATGTTATAAAATACCTATTTATTCTCAAAAATATTCTATTTTATTTTCTTGCTCTCTATTTTTGCCAAATAGGCTTAAAATTACCATGTATATATACCATTCCTTGCTCATATACCACTTAGTCTGCCAAACACCCTTAACCTATTATTTCAGCCATATAATAGGTATTATTACATATTTTTTACATTAATAAAATGATATTTTATTCTCTTTTGTTCTGATAGAACTTAATTTAAGCCTCATTTCACTTTTAGGCCTCATGGAGACCTACTAGGCCTTTTTAGACATATGTTACATTTTGCCTTCCTTGGAACACTTTCAAACATGAAAAATGGAAATAAAATATCATATAAAAATCAAATATACCATAAATAATTTATTTTAGGCTCAAAAATACATTTTGTAACAAATCACTACTTGAGACATTCCATTAGCACTATTCATATTAGGCCTTTGAATACATAGAAAATTCTATCTTGAATAACTAAAGATAAAAAATTATATAGCCACAAAAAAATGAAAATTAATCACTTATAAATAAACTTCATGACCTAAAAAATATCACAATATAAATTAGACACTTCAACTCATGGCATAGAGCCTTAAAAACACCTCTATATCTTACTTAGAACTGCCTATTTTCCTCAAAGACCAGTCATGGTGACTCAGACCTTTAACACCTATATAGACATTTTAAATTAATTATTATTAATTTATAATATCATATAACATATCCATACCATATTCAAATATAAACATCATATTTTCTAGTGGCAACTATTGGTTTTACAGACTAATTTATTGACCTCATTACACATAAACCTCACTAAGCCAGACAAGCCATTTTGGCTTTATGATTTTCACCACTATAACTAACTTAAAATATTTATACCAATAATTAATAGGACATTATAGTCCTAAAAAAATATCCATGTACTTTTATTCATCATTATATTATGATAACACATCCTAATTCATCTTCTCACTTTTGCTTGGGTTTTTCACTTTTGGCACTATTCGGCCTGTTAACAAATGGCTAATTTAGATGACCATTTTATCATAATTTATGGATATAACCTATCTATAAACATTCATGTAAATAAAACATTAGTCTATACATTCTCCCTTAATCCATTTACTTACTATGTCCAATGTAAGTTTTGACTTCTATAACTTCTTTAGAAATAAAACTATAACTCAACATTTTATCTCTCTTCTCTCTAGCCAATACCACCTGGAGGTACCTAGGAGATTACACTACAAGATAAAATATATTATCCAAGTAATTCAGTCCATACTAAGTGATTTTTACTTAAATATTCAACATTAAGTTTTTATTAAGGTTTTAAGAGGGCTTAAATCTATTTCCACTCTTAACAATCATTCATAAAGCACAGCCCTTAAATCCAAAAACTAATGCCTAGAATTTTTAAATAGGATCCTTACCCATCTACCATGAACTACTTATGTTCCCATAAAATTTTTGGACAAGATAATGATAATAATATAATCCATCTTGGGTTGAGAATCCTTCATTTTGAGCACTCGAGAGACCTCCAAACAACTTTTCAATCCTTGTACTTCAAACTATTACCTTAAACTGCATGAATAAATTTGAAACACCATATCTCACATCTCAAAATTATTACATGATCTAAAAAGCATTGAAATATTATCATGAACCCTCATTAGGCCACACACTCTCTCTTTTCTCTTCTAAACCTTGACCTACAAACCACATTAGGACTGAAAATTCACCTTCATGCATCTTTCCATGCACTCTCCCCCTCACTCACATACTAAAGAAACCTATATAATTCTTAAAAAAATCCATAAATCCTTCACATGCCTTGATAATATATCATGATACTTTATTAGGTCAGGCATTGTCTAGGAGTGGTTTAAGTGTAGACTTGATCTGAAGGTCTTACTCCTGTAGGCTTACCCTAAGAATTTCATGAGTGATCCAATGCCTCACATAAATGCTCAAGTAACCTCATATAACCACTCATTCCTGTTTCCACTCATATCACCAAGCCATCATACTCATACCTTCTCAGAAGGTCTCTTCATGCCATGACTAGGCTTAGGCTACTTAAACACATAACCTCAAAGACCTGCTACCTATGAATTTTTCAAAAGTTGGAAATAGATTAAAAACATTCATAACCACTAAAATAAACTATATACCTCTATCCATTATTACATATCCAAAATTGCCTTGAAAATTAATCTTCATGCCTTATTAGGCTAGGTAGAGTTTAAGATAGGTCTAGATGCATACCTCGATTGAAGGTTCTAACCCTATAAGATTACTTTAAAACACTTATAAGTACATACACACCTCATACTCATGCTCATAAAATCTTCACATGCCTAAGATTACTCACCTCATCATGCCATCAGCTAATACTTCTCCCATGCCATGACTACACTCAAACTTCTAATGCACTTGATTCCTTGACCTATTCCTTCCATGTCATATCTCAAAAAAAACATCAACCAAACAAATATAAGACACTATTTTCCTTAAAATTCTCTCTTAACTTAAAATTATTGCTTTCCTTCAAATGTATCTTTTCACATGGCTTCCTTGTCATATCAATCTCATAATCTCATACCTCAAATACCACTCATCATGCATCTTCACCATATGCACCTTGACATCATTGAAATCAATGACATCAACCTTGACATCAATGAAAACAATTATCAACATCATGTCTCTATTTCATAACTTAATAATGTGATGATGTAGGATCCTCATGGGTTCTACCTAAAGCTTATCCTCCTTAGTAACCTAAACTTTTTTCCAAGATAACATGTGAGTAGAATCATAAACATAGTTTTTAAGTCAAAAAACATGGAAAACATCATGAATTTTAGATAGATAAGGAATAAGGGTCAGTTGATAGGATCAAATACTAATATTTTTCATAATATAAATTGCTTCAACATAGCATGGAACTAACTTAGATGATTTTACAATTTTAGTAGATGTTTTATGTGGTCTAACTCTTAGAAAAAAATATCACCTAGATTAAATGTTTAGGGTGTTATTTTCAAATATACATAAATATTTTGTCTATTAGAGGTTGCTTTTAGATTATATCTAATAAGTGATATTTTATCACCATATTATTATATAATATTAGGCCCAATAATGGCCATATTTTCAAAGTTGTCCTAGCTAAGAGAATTTCTACATTTGAACCCATACATAGATTTAAATGGATCCATTTTAATTTGAGAGTGATAAGTGTCATTATAATCAAATTGAAGAAATTCAAGGTACTCTTCCCACTTAGACTATTGGTCCATCAAATACATTTATAACATGTTTTCCACTATTTATTCTAACCTTCTAGTTTGACCATCCATTTTTTGGTGGTACGTATAATTAAAATTCAAATGGGTTCCAAAAGTTGCTATCAAAGTTTACCAAAACCTTGATGTAAATAATTTGTTCCAATCTAAAATAATCACTTCTAACATGCCATGTAGTCAAACAGTTTCCTTAACAAATCATATTGTAAAAATATAAGCTTCATTTGTTAATTTTTTAGCAATGATATGATACCTTGATCAATTTGTCAATTACAACTAGAATGGGATCATGGTTTTTATATTATTTAGGCAACTAGAAATAAAATCAAGTGAGATTATAGCCCACTTATCCTTTGGTACTTCATGTGGTTACAAAAAACCTCCAAGATGGTAATGCTCAACCTTAAATCACTAGCATTCCAAATATTTGGCTATAAAATTAGCCACATCATGCTCATTCCAAAATAAAAATAGTACCTTTTCAATTCATGTGTCATCTTAGTGACACCACGATGAGTATAATGAGGTTTTGTATACACTTATTTTAGAACATGATTATGCAAGTCCATAATTTTTGGTATAAAATCTCTATTTTTATGCCTTAATAGGCCATTTTTTCCAATAAAATTTAACAAAACACTTTGTTATAGGATCATTAGCTAAAACTAATCTTACCACATGGAAATATTTATCTATAAGCTCTTCTTTTAACACATTTCTAAAATTAGACCTAATAATAGAAATCGAAGTGAGGTATGTGTATCAACTGACTACATTAGAAACATTATTTTCCTTTTCTTTGACATATATAATGTTTATATCAAAATTTATCATAAATTATATCCATATACATTAACGTGCATTCAAATCCATTTAGGAAATAAATGCTCTAAGATGTGATGATCAGATTTCACCTTGAAATATTTTTCCAATAGAAAATGCTTCCATTATTTTAATGCCTAAACTATGGTATCAAGTTATATAGCATGCATTGGATAGTTATTTTCATTTTCATTAATATTCCATGACTCATAATCTACCACCTTATTATCTTGGCTTAAAATATCACCTAAACCTTCCTTGAAAGTATCTTCCCAAACCTCAAAATTACTATTTGGATTAAGTACAATAAATATGGGTGCTAGAGTTATTAGCACCTCAATATTTAGAAATACCTTCTCATAAAGGGTGACCACACAAATTTATCATCTTTGTCTTGCAAGGTAGTTATGGGGTTGGTTATTCTAGAGAATTTTCCATGAACCTATGGTAGTAACCTACCAAGCCCATAAAATTGTGTACTTCATACATGTTAGTAGGAACAAGCCAATCATGTATATCTTTGGTCTTGTATAGATAAAAATAATACCCTTTTTATAAATTATGTGCCTAATATAGTAGACCTTAGACTAGAATAGAGTACACTTTTATAACTTTTCAAAAAATATATTTTGCATTATTCTCTGTAAAACTAGCTTCAAATTTTATTTGTGTTCATATATTTTTTTAGAGTAAATAAAAATATCATCAAGAAAAACTATAAAAAATTTGTCTTGGAAAAATATAAAAATGATATTCATAAAATTTATAAAATTTGTATGATAATAAGTTAGCCCAAAAGTCATCACAGTAAAGTCATAGTGACCATAGTGAGTTTGCAAAAATTGTCTTATGAATGTCTTCCTCCTTGATTATCAGTTGATTGAAGCTTGATCTCAAATAAATCTTGGATAAAATATTATCTCCATTAATTTTATAAAATTAATCATTTATCCTTGGAAATGGATAATTATTCTTAATCATCACCTTGCTAAGAATCCTATAATCAATGCAAAGTCTCAAGGTTATGTCATTCTTCTTCACAAAGACAACCAAATCACCCCCAGGAGAGACACTTGGTCTTATACTTCCAATTTTTAATAATTATAGTATCTAAACCTTTAGTTCTTAAAATTTAGCTACATTAATTCTGCATGGAGCTTTAGAGGAAAATGTAGCTCCAGGCATGATATTGATTGAAAATTTTAACTCCCTTTTGGATGGAAGCCCAGGTATTTTTTTGAAAACATGTCTTTTAATTCCCTTAAAAGAGTGAATTTTTGGAAGGAATGATCCTATTTTTAATTTTATTTATCAATTTTGTCTATGTAAATGTGGTATCATTTATTCACTACCCTTTTTAACTACAAGGCTAAGAATAACTTGCATGCCTTAGGCTTTAGATTATCTTGTACTTCCCTGATTCTTGTATAATTATTTATGCAATATAATTTTTTAACAAAATATAATTTTTCATTGTATAGTTACAACCAATATATTACAAGGATTATATCATAGGATCCTAAAGGAATTGAAAATATATTTAGTTTGGAGTTAAAATAACCCAAGTCTAGCTCAACCCCTTCTAGGCACTCATAATCAGTACCCTTTTGCCTATTCTAAACTTGACCTCCCATCTTTTTATGACTCTTATAGGTTTAGAATTACATTTAATTGATATAGTAGGTGAAACAAAACTATATTTAACACTATAATAAATTAAAATAGAAACATCAATGCCAAATAATATACATCTAGTTTCAATCAAAGTTGCCAAGAAATCACTATTCTAATTATCCACAGTTGCATAAACATGGTGGTCGATTGATTGCTCATGTTCTAGTTTGGGACAATACTTATTATAGTGGTTATCACCATATTCCTATAATTGGATAGTCGTAAAATGTGTAATAATAATATAATTATCCCTTATTATAAACCCACATTTATTATTTTGAGTCTAATTTCTATTGTTTGACCCAAATTTAGGAAAATTTTGGGCTTTCAAATTCTTATTTTATCCTATAAATTTTCCAAAACCACTAGTGCTTCTAGTATATATGTTGTTTTGATCTATTTTCTTAAATATTTTTGGTGATGGGGATATATTGTTAGCCTTACCTTGTAGTTTATTCTTTTTAAAGTCTTCCCTAGCCTTATTTTAGGCTTTTTCCTTCTCTTTAACCCTATGGGTAGATTCAATGAAAGCCACTAATGTTTTAGGATTTGTCATATTGATTTCATAAATCAATATTTATTTTAAACCCATTTTGAACTTAGTCACCTTATTTTTTCTCATCATGAATGTAGTTTACATGATGCAGTATGTTCTTAAATTTATTCTCATATTTTGTGATCATCATGTTCTCTTGTTTTAATAACTATATATTAGTAATTTTATATTTCTTAAAGTTGTAACTCAAGTGCCTCTTCCAACAGTACCTTTAAAAGGTCTCCCAAGATAAAATCATGGACTAGTAACCTTCCAATACATAGAGATGATTCTTTCATAGGGATACAATACCTAACAACTGATAATATGCCACCCTTGATTTCATATTATGAAAATTAAAATATTTTTGTAGGTACACCATCCATGCATCAACTAAATCAATAGTTTATTCTCTTAAAAAAGTTGGTGGAGTAATTTTTTAAGTTCTTTTATGATTGGGTCAACCACTACCAATGGTAAATCTTAGTGTACAAGTTTTCCCACTTGATAATTTTTCTCCCCATGCATATTTTATTGGGGCACCCTTAATAATTTTTGATCCTACACTCTTGGGTGTCAAGTTTACCTTAAATGGAATTTAAGGTGTTAAAATCCCAGTTAGAACATTCGTATAAATGTTATCACCAAAAAGTTTAACATTAGGAGATTACTATTATTACCTACACTATTATTAAGAGGAATATTAACCTTATTATCCCTATTATGATTAGCACTACCTCTAACCTCATTTATAGATTTAACAATTACAAAATTTGGGTCACACTAGTTATCATTAACAATGAATCTTACCCTTGATCGTGTTCTAACCATCCTAAAGAGATCATAAGTTTAATATTAAGTAAGGATAAATATCAATTGTTACCACAAAGTTCCCTAGAGTTTTAAAATATACTCTAATACCAATGTTATGAATCCAAAAAAAATTGAAACAAAAATAGATTTCTTGAATATTCAAAAAAAAAACTTAAAAACTTATTCTCAAATAAGATCATAAAAAGGGTTCACAGAATACAAATCCTTTACAAATAAGTCTTCTTGAGTGGACCCTATATGAAAAGGATTCATCCTCACTATACATTAATATCATGATGTATAAGGGTACTAGTGTACCCTTATAAATTTTGATCTGAACATAGATACATGTGAGTCATCTTTCATATAAGATCGACTAAGTAAGACTCACTCATAAATATTCCATACTACATAAAAGGTAGTGCATATCTAATTATAACTTAAATTAATATTCTCAAATATTCCTCCTTAACAATGGAGTGACTAAATTTAGATCCTAAAGGTTAAATAATCAACATATGACAAAACATATTATTTCAAGAATTACAAAACAATAAATCAAATGTTCATTCATAATAAACATAGATTGAAAGTAGTAGTATTTGTTATTAACACACACATCAATCTGACACCTTCTAAATGGTATAATTACTATAAGTATTAACATTTATTTACACATGATTCTTACATATAAAAGTAACATTCATACAATGCTAACCAATTGTATATATTGCATTCAATACTAGGGTCACCACATATTTCAAATATAATTGATATCCAAATTTATTCACTTGGAAACATTAATAATAATTAATCAACTTTTCAAAGATATTTTTAATGCATCTCATTTGGATAATTCTTATTAGGGTACCCCAAAGTTACACCTCTAAGAACCATTCAACTATTAAAATTTTAAGCATTTTAGGTTCATATTTATAGATAAAGAAATGATGTGAATGATTAAACACATTAAGGACTCTCTCTTTTTGAACATAATATGTCCTTATCACATATGTTCAAATTTGTTGATCATGAAGCCCATTAAATTATTAAATTTACACATTATACTTATATAACTTACATATAACATTACTCATATTCAAACACAATGTGTATAATTCTTAACTACACTAAATCAGAATAATCAAGACCATCCACCTTTAAATTATGGCAAAAACATAAAACCAATAAAAAGGAAATTTGTCACTATTTTCTATATTTAACATTTAGGTATAAAACACCCTTAATCAATCATTCCAATAAAAATCAAGAGTCCTCAAGATAAGGTGGCACTAATCCAAAGTAGAACCAATTAACTACCAAAGAAATATGAGTGGAACCTAGCATTTTATGTAACAAAATAACTTCTTTCATGAATTTAATTTTTTTGCACTTCCCATCATATCTCTACATAAATTTACTAATGGTGGAGATTTAAGCATATTTATTTTTCTATTGTCCAAATAAACAATACATTACTCTTATAAATTTTGATCAACATTTAATAACCAAACATTCTTTGTCAATCCATCAAATAGTGATATTTAGTTACTACTATAAATATTTTATGTATAACAATGTCTTTCTTCAATTATTTAAAGAATACCACCAAAGACTTTCATTTTCACATACCACTTTTAATTCCCACCAATTTATAATCCATCAAATAATTAAGTACCATTCCACACTAAAAATTTATGCAATACATAACCTCATATATTAATTCTATTAAAGAACATCATGGTCCATACCAACAATAGTTGGAATCATGAAACTAGTTCATACAAACCTAATTTTATTTAAATATTAGAATCCAAATATTATGAAAATATATCATTTCATATACATTTAAATCCAATTAGAATCCTTTCAAATATATTCATCCCAAAAAAATGTTAATATAAAACTAAACAAATATAATACATGCCAGAACCTAAATATCTAACCAACCATGTACACTACCAAGGCATCAACAGTCTAAGGCTATTATATATAAAATTAAACACAACTTAAATCTCTTTTTAATAAGATTACATTAATAATAGATATCAATTATGGATCAAAATACCAAATTGGTCATCATAACACAATAAAGTATTGGCCTAAATTCCATTTCAATATTCATAGGGATTCATTATATACAATATAACATAAGTATTTTCCTTCACATAACATAGAGGTTTTGAAACACCAAGACTAATTTTAAATGATAATATGTTCATCATATAAAATTGAGTAACTTATTTACACATCTTATATACATTTTTGCAACATAAGCTTCCATGAAAATAATTGATCATGTAATCAAAAGAACAAGTCAAACTACATTCACTAATCATACTAAATGATTAAATCCATAGTCAATACTGACATAATAATATTGTTAAATTTATCTATTTGACTAAGATAAATTATACATTAATGATTACAATAATTTTCATTCCATTCATAGATTCTAAATATCCCACCATTATACTATCTATCCTTTCATTATCATTTTCAATGCATCATAACATTATAAAACAAAAACATTGATAGATTTCAAAAATGTTGATAATAATTCCAATAGAATTTTCCACAATAGGTATAGGTTCAAATCCATCCAGTAATAATGATACAAGACCCACTCGATCAGTCCCATGAACCCCCCATCAGTGGCCCTAGACCACCCCAAACATCAATAGAATGAGTAAACTAGCTCAGGGTTATGTCCGTGTTAAGAAATGAGTTCCTGTACATCAAACTATAAGAACCTATTAAATTAAATAAAAGAAACAAACACATAACAACCCCAACACACCAGCATATTTCTCATCATAAAATTACTATATACTATGTTATTCTAAAAAGAAACCAAATAATGAAACCCAAGCAAATTTCTAAATGGGAATTGAAACATAATGTAGTCCACTCACATCTATCATATTCTAAATCAAAATGCTACCATGGCATACTAGCATTGTAAACAAAAACCAAATAAATGAACCCCCATGTAGGTCTAAGAAAATACACCCAGTTCATATGATACACAATTCTAATGAAAATCACAAATCCCTAAAATAAACACAAATCCATAAAATAAGCATAGTAACATAAAATAATCACAGTACCCATAAATAATCATATTGGTAACAATATGTGAATCATAATGTTGTGACATGAACCAAAAACTCAACTAACTCATATTGTTCCCAATATCATTATGATTAAAAACATGCCAAAAATAATCCAATATTGTACTTACATTTTTAAATCAAACCTTGTTGCCTTCTAAATCCATGCCAAATATCTTAGAAACCAAATGTGTGTGTTTTCCCCACACCCCTCTCATTTTATTCCCTTGATACATTCTTTTCAAGTTGACTATAACATCGACCCCAAAAAATTAGGTGTAGTAGAATGGCACCATAACTTCATATTACCCATGTTCTCCCAATTTTCAAGAGTTAAACCAAATTACCTTCATAAATTCTCAAAAAAATTAACCTATAACACAACCATAACAAGGTTGACATTTTCCCCATCTCCTAGAAATGAGTAGGGTTTCTCATCCCACTACCTTTAAAAAAAAAACTCTTGAATTTTCTAACATGAAACTTATGAAACACAATGATCATAACCATAAGTTAACATACCCAATCATACCAAATTACCAAACCCAAATTCATTGAAAGACCAATGATTAATTAAACATGACCATTCCAAATAACCTTTCCACTAGGTCAAAAGGTACCATGGATTTATGTCCAACAAGCCAAGAAGTAACCTAAAAAATGAACCACCTTATAAAGGTTAAGGTAATCAACACTTCTAATCAAACCCACATGTTCATGATTCAAGGAAACCATGCCAGTCATAGACACATAGAGGTTTCACCAAATCATAAATTAAAATTAATAAAGGAGCATGAACAAGCCAAGATTAAGTCAATTACAAAATTTATGATGTGCCACTAAAATCCAAACCAATCATCTAATTATTAAATAATGAATATGAAGTATGATAATAGTGCCTAAGTAGACAATGGATCCTCTTTAGATAATTTTAACAAAATAAGACTGATTATATCCTTCACTATCCTCATCAGGAATGAAAACTAACATGAATGAAATTCCAATTATAAAAATTATAAGAGACTAAGATGATAAAGCAATAATTTCAATAGCATAGTGTCTCTTTGAAACACATTTATTATTTCATAATGTATTTATGGTCATTGAATAATATCATTTGTTGATTACTACATCAATCCTAGTTCATTGTAAAACCCTACAATCACCCACAAGATGAAATCAATAGTATCCATCTAATACCTATCTAAATAATAATATTTTCATAATCAATTAAGAAATCTACTAAAACTAATGTAGTAAAAGCAACATGTCATGAGACCAATAGCTTACCTCCCCATTTAATCAAAGTGATATGAATTATTCAAACATCATATCATAAACTACATTGGGGTTGGTCACATGTGGGAAGCTCAATTTTGAACATGCAAGATTTAAATCCCTCTCTAGATAATTATTATAATGGTCAAATAAAACTTCTATGTGCCCTTGCCTCTAGGCCTAATAAATATAATAACTATTTCAAAAATTGTGATCTCTTAGTGGGGGTATTGAGGTGTATAAATTCTACTTATAATGGCTTGGGAGAAAACATTGGTAAGATGGGTGGTGATAGAGATTGATTTGATCCAATCCCTCACATGTAATAAAAGAGTGTGGAGAAAGCTTTAGAAAGGCAGTTTGTCTAAATTTATGTAATTGATTATAGGGTACAACATTGATATGGCTAAGGACTTTGTCAATGCCTAGAATAAATGCATAGTTCAAATGTGTGGGATAAATATTGTGATCACTAAATAAATTCTTATCAAATTTACTATTATGAGATTTGAGGGTGTTAAGGCCTTCAAGGATAACACCAAAAAGCTTTAATTGATGTAGAAATAATTTAGAACTAACACCATATTAAATATTAATAAAAAAGGTTTCCTAAGGTAGAATCTACCCTAATACTGGCATGAAGTGTGTTTACATATTTTTAAATACCTCACCCTTTAATGTAAGTTCAATTTGATTTTCTCCCATAATTTATTATTGTTGAACCATTTTTATGGCCATAAAATCAACATCCCATATTTCATCTTGGTGCCTCTAGAAAACACTTCTTTATCCCACCAAATAAGCTAGGCCAATGACATTATCTATCAGGGCCTCATATTCCTCCTTGTAATTAAATGGTAAGCACAATGAGAGAGTGTGGTGTAGTTAATCCCAATTTACAAGGATGACACTTTGGATGAGGAATATATATACCTAGGGAAGGATAAGATGAACTACCTTATATAAAACCTCAATCTTTCTTCTCTTTTAGCCATCACATAATTCATCAATAACACCCATATCACCAAGTCTAAAAAACATAACGTTAGAATACCTTATGCCTTGGGGAAAAAGACCCAAGTCCATTTTTATCACCTAGGCTAAGAAGGATGGAAATAAAGGAAAGGAAAAGTGTGATCTTGAGGACCCATACTCAAACCATAGGAGGAAATTGATAGATTTTTATGAAAAACTTCAAGAAATGGGAAAATATTTGTCTAAACTCATGAAATCAAGGAATATGATGAAAGTTGAAAGTTACAAATTAAAGAATAATACTAGAAAACTACCAACATAAGCAGATGATAAATTTTTAGGTGATGCTCATGCCCAATCCTCTCTTAAAATTAACACTATTTCAAAAATGTTGGAGTATTCTTATAATATCTTAAATTACAAGAATAAAGTTAAGAATCCAAATAAGAAAGACAAAAAAGGACTAACTGAAGACCTAAGAAATCAAACTTGAGGTAGAGTCATGAAGGAAAACCTAAAGGACAAGGAATGCATGCTACAATGTTCTACTCCTAGGAACCATGCTAACTTTGAGGAGTCCTTTGACTAAGTTTTTTACATTTATTCATGGTTTTATTTATCTCAAACTAAAAATACTTAGTTGAAAGATAATTCAAGAAAGAAGAACAACACAATTCAAATAATGCTATCTCTGAGAAGAGATATTTTATTGATCAAATTTACAGACCCAAACATATGCCTATCTCTAAGAAGAGATGTTTGATTTCCATTTCAGGTTACATCTTCATGTATACATGTTTTTAAGGTGGGAGGAGGATGTGTAAGGTCACCAATCTTGAGGGATATTAAGTGGTTTGACTTCCATGATTTACAACAATACAGAATTCAAGGAATTACTATTTTTAGAAACTTACTATTTTTAGACTACACTACTAAAATTGAAATTTGGGTCACTTACATTGGATTTTGAGGGTAAAAATCCATTAAACAAATCTTGATTCTATCTCACCACATTCTCCTAATTCTTAGCTTTCCAACAGTTCAAATGGTGAGTCAATTGGAGCTATGGTGTAAAAATTATGGCTCCTAGAAGTTTTGTCATCAATTAGGGTGGACCCATCACCAAAATTATTGCACAGATCATTCCTCCCTCCTTGAGAATCAATGGTCCCCATTACATAAATATTTTTCATCAAGTGTGGTATTTGTATTTTGATTTGATTCCTAATTCATACTTGGAATGGACTGTGCCTTATGGAACTATACAGGGCTTGATTGTTCACCATTTCTATCTGACCATCATTCTATGGATGGAAGACCATGAACTTATTTAGCTTGGTATCTATTTGATTCTATTTTTATGTTTTTTATGTAGTTAGGTCTATAACATCAGTCCTTTTGGATTCTTGTGGCTTGACCACCATGAGAACAAATTTCTTGGCACTAATCAAAGAGACAAATGTAGAAGGTGTTACCTTTGGTACCTTGTAGCACCATGTTCCAAGAGTGAGAGTGATCCTTCAAGTTATTGATTCATATATTCCATGTCGATCATACATGAATGGTTAACCAAATAGTACAGCATAAACATCTAGATTGACCACATCACATAAGACCTCATCTTGGAAAGGTTTTATTGCATATGAGAAAAGACATTGGTGGGTGACACAAAGATTTCTCCCTGGACTCAACCGTCCAATACTATATGGCTTTGAGTGAGGCTTCATGGATAGATTTAGGATTTTCACAACATTAGCAAAGATTAAATTCCTTTGACTTCCACTATCGAGAATGAAATACAGTGGCTTACCTTTCACCCATAACTTAGAGTGAAACAACCTTTCCTTATTGTCTAGCCTCTCCTCATGGGTCTATGATGAAGCAACAATGGCTTCAAGCTCAAAATCTACAATCTCTTCTTAAACCTCTTCAACTATAGGGTCTGTATGAGGCAGAGTAGTAGATATTGAGGATTGTGACTCAGAAAGCAGGGACTTGATGGCTTGGCATTCTTCTTTGGAGTGAGTTCTAGATTTGTGATAATCACGCCACTTCCCAGTATTTCCTTCCTTTTGCTTCAAATTTTGGCCTCATGTTTGACCTTCTTTTTCACTTCTCCATTTTTAAGGCTAACTCTTCATATTCATTCTTCCATGCTTCTACTCAATCTTCATTGCAAACTTGTATGCCTCATTGAGGGTTTCCAAATTGAAGAGCTCCATTTCTCCCCATATGTACCATTGTAGTCCACCATGATATTTGATAACCTTGTGTTTCTCACTTTCTTGGATGCCCAATATCACAAATAGAGAATGAAAAAGGTAACTGTAATCTTAAATAGACTATTCCTTACCTTGGTTAAGTTGTTGCCAATATATATACAAATCATCATATGCTCTAATGGGGTATTATTCTTCCTTTATAGCTTATATGAAATCATCCCAGGTAGGTTCCACCTCAAGGCCAATATCATCTACACTGAATGTCTTTTTGTACACTTCCTACCAATTTTTGATAAGCAATGATGCTTTCAAAAGAGCAAAGGTGATCTTCTCTTTATCAGTGAATTTATTTATATAAAAATAAAATGAGAATTTATCCAACCAATTGTATACTACATTAGCATTTATTTTTCCTTCAAATTAAGGGATATCAAAATTCACCTGAACCTTGAAGGGTGTTGGGGCACTGAAAGGATGTAGGGGTGCAGATGAGGAGCTAGAATTTCCCATTGAGATTTGTTGGATAATTTGAGAGAATTGTTTTATCATCTTCATTTTTTTCTATTGGAGGGCTTTATTCATCATTTCCTTGAAAGGATTGGATGTCTCATTGTTGTTCACCATTTGAAGTTGTTTGGAATGAATAGGTGGATAGTCTATTGGTTTTATTTTCCACCCAAGCTTCTTATAATCTGACCTCATCTTTGGGATCATACACTCTAAAGACAAATTGCTCTGATACCACTGATCCAAAACTCAAAATCTTTAGTTGAAATATAATTTAAGAAACAAGAACAACATAATTCAAATAATGTTATCTCTGAGAAGAGATGTTTTATTGATCAAATTTGCAAACCCAAACATATGCCTATCTCTGAGAAGATATGTCTAATTTCCATTTTAGGTTACATCTTGATTTATACATGTTTTTAGGGTGGTATGAGGATGTGTAATGTCACCAATCTCGAGGGAGATTAAGTGGTTCAACTCCATGATTTACAACAATACAGAATTCAAGGAATTACTATTTTTATAAACTTACTATTTTTAGACTACACTACTAAAATTGAAATTTGGGAGCTTCCATTAGGTTTTCAAGGGTCAAAATCCATCAAATGGATCTCAATTCCATATCAACACAATCTCCTCATTATTATCTTTCCAATGGTTCAAATGGTGAGTCAATTGGAGCTATGGTGAAAAAGTTATGGCTCCTAGAAGTTTTATCATCGATTGGGGTAGACCTGTCACCTAAATTGTTTCTAGAATTATTTCCCAGATCATTTATATTCTTTTATTTTATCTAGTTTGTTTTTTATTTATCATCACTTGGTTCGTTTGTTGAAGTCCCTATTTACTGCTTAGCCTATGGGGATTTTTGTTTCATGACTTAGGTATGTTATTTTATGTTATAATTTATGGTTGAACTAGCCATGTAAGATCTAGTTCTTTAATCTAATAAAATAAAATAAAATGTAGTAAAAACAACCATATAACAACAACATATCCATGTACATCATAAAGTGTTTCATCAATCAAAGTCTAATCATTCTAAAGGTGATCACAATAGATTATCACAACATAAAAAGTTCAATAACTCAATAAAAAAATAATTAATATAAGTTCTAATTGGGTTCATGATGCATATATAAACAAATTCTCTGGTTCTTAAAAATTCTTAAGTGGAAATTTACCCATAAATCTTAAAACTAGTGAAACCTCATAACTTATATCAAATCTTGTCATAGTGAGATACATAAAATTTACCATCATGCTTCTAAAAGTATTATCATTATCTTAAATAATTCCATCCCCCATAATAATTTTTTCTTAACTTTAAATTGGTGTTTATAGGCTTTTAACATTTAATATTTTACTTATTTAACATGACCTATGCATACTTGAATGGACAAATGAATGCTTCCTATTGATTTTAATACAATTACATGCCAAGACAATAATTCCTAAGTAAAATTTTAATCATATCAAACTCTTATTTCATATATTATTTTAATCTATTATATATCTCCATATAGCTACCTATAAATATCAAATCATCTTTGTAGAGACAAATATATAAAACAAAAGAACTAGATGCTTGTATATAAAGAGTTCGTTCATTTTGACTTCATAAAAATATTTGATCCAATAACTAGATATAAATTATTTATCACAAATATATTTTATCTTTATTCATCCCATAAATATAATTTAACTTATATACCCAAAATTATTTACCCTTTACTTCAAAACCTTCTCATTGCCCCACTTGCCCCACATATACTTCTTCTTTAATCACTCCATTAAGGAATGCACTGTTAACATCCATTTGATGTATTTTAAATCCTTTATTATCATATACAACAATTATTATTCTTTATGTATATTCATGATCCATGGAATCATTGGTTTCCTCATCATCAACCCCATATGTTTTTGCAAATCCTTTTGTAACTAGTTTAGCTTTTAGCTTGTCAATCGTACCATCACTTTTAAATTTGGCCTTGTAAATCCAATTTATACAAATTAAATATTTATTAAAATTATTATGAAATAAAATATTTTAATCATTCCTCTTAATTTAATATATCTCAAACTTTGTAGCATAAACACATTATTTCTTTTAACTAGCTTCTTCATAGCTTCTCGATTCATTAGTCACTAATGATAGTGCAAACATAATATTTTCATCATAAGAATCATAAAATAAGTTACCTTATTGATTTTTTACTATTTTTATCATATTATAATAATTATTATCCACCATATTATTTTTTGGATGAGGATTCAATAAATTCTTGGTGTTGATGTAGATGGATGAGTAGTCTCTTGGGAAGAGCTAGAATTGTTTCATGTTGAACTAGAAACCTATGTATGATTTTATAATACCTCAAAATATGATAAAATTATATGCACACTTAAATTATAAATTTTTATATAGATTATTATTATAATAATAAACTCTATTTTTTAAAAAATTACAACCCCTAGAAATAATTGTGGATTTACTAGTAGGCTTATAAAACATGTATGCCTTAATTTCATCATTATATCCTATAAAATTATGATAAATAATATTAGGATAATATATATCATACTTAAATTTAATTTTTTTGATATTCATGCATACATTTACTTCAATAATAATGGACTTTCCATCTCCAAATTTCACTTGGCTTTTGAAGGAATCATCTAACTTGTTGAATTAATCTTTGTGATTTGTCACCTAAATTAAGAGACAATAATTTATTGTATTACTCTATTATAATAAAAGATGTGATAAAATAATATTATCCCTATTTATACTCACTTTTTTCATATTAAAAATCATTCTCTCCCCTTTCTTGATTGGCTTGATTCTTCTTTGCTAGTATCTTATATTATTTTACCTTGTGTCCTAGATTTTTATAGTAATGACAAGTAAATTATTTATTGATCTTACCTATGAAGTTTATTTAAAATTTAAACTTTGAATTTGATTTTTTTAAATTTTCTTTATTCTTATTTTCATGTGTCTCTTTATTATTTTAAAAACTTTCCTTAGTTTCAAGTGCTTGTTGTAGACCATTTTATAGATCTCATGTATATAATCTCATATTATCCTTATGATTTAAGAGAGAATCCACCAACTCATCAACACTATAGTTTTTATTTATTTATTGCATTTAATATTTTCCATATTTGACTTAAATATTTCAAAAAATATTACTATAACACTATCTTGTATAGTTTATCCATAAACCCCTATTTTATGTACGATATCATTTACCCTTATGTAATAATCTCCAACTCCTTTAGAATTTAACATTTTTGAATTATCAAAATTCATTTAGGGTTTGAAATTTTGATTCTATTACTTAATATATCCTTGACATAAATTATCCAAGGTATTCTATGCCTCCTGGAAATTCTTGCATCATATAATTCTTGGATAAATACTTGGGTCTTAGCACTTTGAAGATAGAAGAAAGCTTGTACAACTCCCTTTTATTCATCTTATTTTGTTCTTTTATAATCTTATATCAAGATATTATAATATTGAAGTGGTGTGTAACCATGGAGAACATTCTCCCAAACTCATTTCCACACAATAATTTTATTCAACTGATCTTTCCAATACTCAAAGTTTTCTCCTTTGAAAACAAGAATATCCATGAAAGCAAAAATCACTAAAGCCATTGTATCTTCTAAAATGGATTGAAAACCCTTAAGAACCTTGATTTAATGTGGATATGATAAAAATTTAATGTTTTTAATAAATTTTTTGAGTTAAATCTATCTTTGTCTTACTCTAAAATATAAAATATGAATCAAAAAAATAGTCCCAAAATTACTAGCTATAAAACTAACTACGTTGTGAGTGAAATTATTGACCAAAAACTATACTGAATAGATTCAAATTTGAAAATATATGTTTGATGGTATAAATTATTTTATCAATAAAATAATAAATAATGTCATATATAAAACATACAAAAATCTTCTCAATTTTAATTGTTACACCATGCATCTATTATGTGCAACTTTATTAATAAAGAAACCTAAAATAAGCTTATTACAAGGTAACTTGCATGACAAGTTATTTCAATAAAAGAACAAAGTAAAAATTAAATAAAGAAATTTAATTTAAAAATAATTAATTTATAATTTTAATTATAAATTATACTCTAATACAATTTAAATAAGGTTAAATATAGACTAAAGACACAACTACGAGTACCACTAACATTAACTGATAGATGTTTGGTCATCATGCAAGAAACCACTATCAATTCAATGCCACAAGATATAATTAGATAAAATTGACCTCCTAAAATATATATAAAATATTAATTTACTTAAATACACTTTAATTTTATTTAAATAACATTAAAATTATGCCCCACCACTTGGGAACTCATTTGAGTACTTAGATAATGAACTAGAGTTAATTGATAGTTCTAAATATTTTTTAAGAAATCATTGAAAAGTATCCAAAACTAAAAAAATAACTAATTAAGGTCATAAATAAATTAAATAACCTTGAAAAACAATTTTAAAAATATAAATCAAGTGTCCATATTAGCATCATAATCAACACATTCTTGAAACAATTGTTGAGAAGTAATTTTATGGTAGTTTTCAATGACATTATCATACCTACTCTACAAGAAAATATTTAGAAAATAATATTTATGGAAATTGATTTAGTGTAAACTACTCATATATTTTTGTAGCATGAATCGTGAGTGTAAAATGAAATCAACCTTGCCAAAAAAATTTATAAGGGAAAACATGACACATAATAAATTTAGGCATAGATCTATGAAATTATTTTTTGTAAGGTATTACATTTAACAATAACATGTTGTATTATAAGAATAACATATTGTAATTCATGGTTATTTTTTATTATTTTTATCATTTTATTCCTATTATTCTAAAGTGTGCCACAATTTCATGATTCCACCTTCATGTACCATAAGTTTTCTTACATATTATTATCTTATAACTTAAAGTTTCAATGTGTGTGTCCACTAGTCCATATGTTGTGTATGCAAAAAATTAATATATATGTATAGATTATCTGAATTATTAAATCAAATATTGATAACATAATCAACTAACATTCATTGTAAGATATGTTTATATTTGGAGCATAACCAAATTGGATCCACTAAACCTAACCAAAGGATATCCTACAACACAACACCAAAAGATAGAGTTATAAAGCCTCTAGAAAAATGAAACTATGTATTAACCTTATCTATGTCTAAGTACATAAAATAAAACTAATCTAGTTCTCACCAAATATTGTGTCACAAATGGGGATGGTTAAACATAAGCAAATAATCAAGGGATCATGGTACGAAAATGGGGGTCTAGATCACCTAAAATGAAATATGGTAAGCAAATAAAACCCTATATTTATATTAATTTTAAGCATATAGGTAATATAATAAAGTATTTATACATTCATAACACATGTTACCTATACAATATCTACCTAAAAAATTAAATAAAAAGTTTTAGGAATACTTACCTTGGGTGAACCTATTGAGTCTCAATCTATTCCTTAGCCAATGGTGCTTTGCAAGAGCTTGTTGTGTCATTGTAAGTATCACACTATATAAATTATATTTAGGATAAAATACTCCTCATTTTCATCCAAGAATTCACAAAATACAAGTAATCTTCTCTCCAAGGAAAACCCTAATCAATGACTCCTTCAAATTTAGATTTAGAATAATTACAAATTTTAATGATGTGAAAATAAATGTTCCTCTTATTGGATTGAAATGAGCATTGTATTTATAGAAATGTATAAGCCTTATCCCTTATATAATTCAATATATAAATATTAGATAGCTTTATATAATTATTTAAATAAATTAATGGTGAGGCCTCAAACTAAGCTAGCTAGGTTGACTTAGGTATATAACATGTGCTTAATCCTTTGTAAAAAGATCGGTTTGGTCAATTTAGTAGGAATAATTATTAGTTTGGGTATGTTTGAAAGAGTAAATACATATTTAAATGTGTTAATTAGGTTTCAATTTCTTGGTGAGTTGGATAAGAAAGATTTGTAATGGGTTTAGGTAATGATAGAGTTGATCAGTAATATTTTGAAGCACCAATGGTTTACTCACCCCTTTCCTAGTACACCCTTTAGGGAATTCACTAAAAGAGATTGAAACTTGATAGGTTTATATAAGAGATAAATCATCATTAAATGATAAACTTTTAAATTATTATATGTATAAATATTCCCCACTTGAAGATCCTCACTTGTTATATAGTTATAACATGGGATGGTGTTTCAAGAAAAAACATAGCAATGCATAACACTAAACTAATAAATTGTAGTATAAATGAGAAAATAAATGAAATTAAATAATTTATAGATACGTACCTTCACCTCCCTTTTTTTATATAGGAGTTTCATGAAAGAAAATCAAAAAGGCATCTAGTGTGCGTAACAAGAGATGGACATGAAAAATAAGATAAAATTTGAATTTTTGGTAGAAATGTGTGTTTAGTATAAAAACATTCTCTACATTATTATGATTCTATAATGTATTTTTGTTTTTAAAAAGAGTTTATAAAAATAAAGTTATGATCAAAATATGAAATTTGTCATTAAATAATTGGATTTTTTAAATTTTACTATAAAAGGGAAATTATAGTTTATTTTTAAATTTTTGATTATTCACTATCATATCTCTAAATATCCTAGTTGAGTATATATAGATGATCATGTGATCTTAATGAGGTATACATTTTGAAATACATATTGTAGTTGTTGCATAGATAGTCTAGGTAGGAGATGAATTTAAATTGAATTTTTAGCATTATGGGATTAAAATGAAGTAGGTTAGGAAAAATAGGTGTAAGGTAAAATTAATGTAACATAATTTACCCCAAAAAATTTATTAATAGAGTATAAATTAATGGGGTTAATGGTTATTAGTCAAAATTTGAAAAATTAGGTTCAGAGCATTAATAATCATCTAGTTAAAATCATCATGTAATTTGAATGGGATTAGCCTACCCAATTTAGTTGGTTTGTGTGTTCATAAATAGGTGGTTGATTTTGTAATAATCTGTTGACCTAGTAGAATATTATAGTGGTTGGTCATGTTTAAAGTGGTCAGTCTAGTTACAAGCTCAAGGGTGGTTGATGGTGCATGTCACAGCCAACATAGTTGATTGAAAGGGTGGTCGACCTAGAATATAGGTTGGCTAATGTAGTAGGTATTAAGTAAGGATGTTGGTGGTGTAGGCCATGGATAGTTATATCTAATAATTATGTGTATGACTTAGTAGAAAAAGTGGTTGATTTATTTGAGTTTCAAAAAGTTGGTCGATGACATATACCTTGACTAATTATGTATAGAGTTTTGGTGACCAACATAATATGAAATACGGTCGATATAGTTTAGATTGGTAAATAAAAATTAAAATAGGTTGATGAAGTAGTTAATTACTTGTATTTTTGAGTTTTTAGAGTATATATTTTTTTTATTTAGAATGGAGAGTTGATCGATGCTTTGTTGTTTAATATTTTATATAGGTGATAGAGATTTTGGATATTACTGTATATGGTGTGGTTACTAGATCTACTCAATATATTCTATGTAATGGATTGATCATAGTTTAATACCATGGATTTTGGTAGTAGTATGGAGATGTAGTAGATTCCACTTAGTTTGGAGTTATTTCCCTTATTATTAGAGATAGGGGAGTGGATAACTAACACTTTTAGGTGGGTGGTTTATGGGGTTACTATTGATATGGGAATCATGTATGAGTATTTTCATTCTTTTTTGGGACTCTTGATTATAGGGTTGTCTATGTTGTGTGATACACTAAAGACAAATGCAAAGAAGTGAGCCTTAGATTTATGGGTGACTAGTTGGGAGAGATATACCTAGGCTAGCTTACGAGTGTGCCTATATGATGTATATGTCTCAACTATTCTAGATATCCTATCCATCACTAGATATGTGGGGTGGACCCCCCTTATAGAGTTATTATTATATTATGATTTATTATGTGATATTGTATTAGACATGTTTGGTCTATTTTTTTATATAGATGTTGTTTCAATAACTCATGGATGTCGTGTCTGTAATTTTTTATTTCTATCACATGTGTTTGATCTTAATATATGTTATGGAAAAATGTACAATGTGTATGTTTATTATTTTATAGCATATGTGAGCAAATGCATTATCAAAAATAATTATAAGGAAAATAGTTTTGAAAATGAGAATAAAAAGGTGAAAATAATTTGGAAAAGATAACACATGTCAATTATGAAAAAAATGTAAATGAAATTTTTTATATAAGAAAATAGAGAATATTAAAGTAAGGTAATCAGAATTATCAATGTGAAAAATAATAAATAACAATGTAAACAAAGATGTGAATACAAAGAAATGTCAAATGTAAATAAAGTCATTAAATAGTGAAATATCAATGTAAAAAAGGTCAAAATAAACAAAGATATGCATAATGAGGTATGTAGATAATAAATATCAACGTAAACAAACTCAAAAATATATCAACAAAAATATAGGTGAGAGATGTAAATAAGAGTAGTAATGAGAATGAGAAATACAAGCGTAGAGTTTTTGATAGTCAATAATGTGGAAGAGTAAACCTATTCTATGAAAAAATATGGCATGTAGTGTATAAAAGATAAATATTTATTTTATGAGGAAGGCCTTGTGATATCGAAGGTCTTTTACTGTAAATAAAAATATATATAACCAAGTGGTATTTATTTATAGGAAGAAGGGAATTTTGTGAGGAAGACATGGTCCTATCCAAGGTTTTACACTACAAATCACAAAAGGGTTACCAAATATGGATGAAAATAGGTTAGAGAGAAAGGAATTTGTGAGGAAGGCCTAGTCATATTGAAAGTCTTACACTAAAACTCAAAAAATATTAACCATATAGGTATCATCAATGTAGAAGTAAGTTTTTTAGGAATGATGTTATGAAAATAGGGAATGAAAATATTTTACATATGTGTTGTAACAATCCTTAGTATAAATAATACATATTAATCAAGTGTGAAAGAACTTATTATTTTGTTCAAACAAAAAATACTTAAGATACTCTCACTGGAATATGCAAAGTAGTTAGCTAATGGGTGAAGTACCTAGATCATCTCATGAAAGTTATTTAGATAAAAATTAAAATGAGCCTACCTCCCCATGATGTGTTCCCTATTCCTTAGGACCCCTTATATATTCATTGGTATAATTTAAAGATTAGGTACTTGTGTGGGAAATTAGGTGGCACTAAATGTAATAACGAGACCTTCTAATATAGTCTACTATTCTACCACACCCTAATGGATCTAAACTCTAATATGAGGCCAACTATGGAGTTTGAGATTCAAATAGAATAGGAGATGTTCCAAAGGAGAACCATGTATTTTGGTATGTTTTTTAATTTTAAATATTGTTTTTTTTCCTTTTGATCATTGCATTTTTTTCAAATGATTTGGACTTTAAATTTTATGGTGTTTGATATTCCTCCTTTGTATGGATTCAAAATAATAAAAAATGAGTGATATATATGACTAACACAAATAATTTTATACCTTGGATATAAAAGATAAGTACTTAAAACTTACGATGGATTTTAAAATTCTTAGACTTAACCACAAGTAAATATTCAATCTCAAGACTAACCTTATGTGTGCTTAAGATGAGGTATATATAGGAGGAATGGGGATCATGAGAGATCTGTGTCAATAATGGCACAATGATGAAAATGACTTTTAGTTGATCATAGGGAGAATACGATGATGTAAGGTGTGATATAAATTTATAAGTCACATAAATAACTATACTTTTTAACATGTGATCCAACATAAGCATCCAAGTTATGAGAATCATCCCAAGATAGGGGAAATCAAGTGTTTGCAAATTATGTAAAGAGATGAAATTAAAGCATGAAAATTGAATGTATATATATTTAAAAGTTTTTTAAAAAATTATCATGAATGTAATAGTAACTACATATATATGTAAGATTAATTGTGTAGATATGTAGATTAAATTTTTAGAATAAAGAGATGGAGCTGAGTGAGAGAAGAAGTGGGGGATGGAATTCAAATTAGAGAGCTAGGAGGAAAGAGGAGCAGGTAAAATGGGATGATTTAGACCAAGATCTAGATGAATTTTTAATGGTGGAAGGGCCCATTGGGAGGGAAAGAACTAGATCAAAGTCTAGTGTATCCTAAGTCTTGAAGTTATAGATTATGTATGGGGCTTGGTAAAATAAACCAAAGTGAATTTTTTGCATAATCTAAGTGATAGAGTTACAGGTTTCAAATTATGTTTGGAAATACTATAGATTGGTAGAAACCCTATAATAAAATGGTGGTATTCTACCAGAGGTTCTAAGTAGATTCTAGCATTAAAAACTAGATAAAAAGGGTTGATAACTCTAATCAATTGATCTATGGGTTTTGGATGGATTGGAAGAATCTTTGCTACAAAAGAGTGGTCTTTTTTTGGAGGTTCTACATGGGGTATAACACAAAAAAATAGAGCAGAAGTTTTGAGGGATGGAGGTTGTAGATCCATAGGGTTTGGAATGTGTTGGGTAAGATAATAGACTAGTGTAAGTGTAGCATTCCCCAAAAAAAAAATTCAAGGATATACCATTAGATATCTATTTGGAATAATGTTGGCTTCATCCCCATGAACTTGATTCACCTTATGGTGAGACTACTCCATATATAAGGCTAGTTATTTTGATCTACCATTTACTCTCTTGTTTTATATTATTATTATCATAAGGGAGCTTGTTTCACATAATATGATGACTATTAAATTATCTTTTTAATATTACAAGAGGGAAGAATCTTGGATTTATTATTTTTAACTATTTATTTTTCAAAAAACTTACTAGGTGGGAAAGTCTTAAGCTAACCATGTGCTTACCTACTACAGAAGATTGTAGTTTTGGATGGGTTATCATATAAAAAATAAAATTGGAAGTTTCACTGCATCCAAAATGTATATAAATAGGGTTTAGATTGTGTTTGGTAAGACAAAAGACTGGCAGAATTCTAGTATTCCCTAAGTAGAAGTCTGAATGATATCCTTTGACTCATTTCACCTTGAGGGGAGTCTACTCCATTTGTAAGGGTGTATATTATTTTCTACCCTCTATGATAATGTTTTATCTTGGTATTATCATATGGGAGTTTTTATTTCTATAAAGGGTGGATATTAGAGGATTTCACCCCTATCTCTTCCAATTTTTGGAATTGGTCTTAAAACCTCTATGTATATTTTGCTAGATGATTGGACTATTGTGAAATAGTCATCCCAACCACCATTATAGGAAGAGGTATTATTTTAGAATTTTTTTTGAAGGTTTATTAGCCAAAACAAAGACAAAGGTGGTTTATTATGGGCTAAATATTCTTTACTTATATTAATTTATTGCTAGATTATTGAGAATGAGTTTGATAACTCCTTATTTTGATTTAGTTATTGTTTAGCTCAAAGGGTGTACAAACCCAATATTTATGCTTCAATTTCACATAGGATATGTAGATGCTTCAAGTATATAGAATATTAGTATAATACTGTCTACTCTTGGATAGCTTTGGTTCTATAATAGAGGTTTTGGGGAAGCTCTAATAAACTATGATAGCAATTATCTACATCTTTTGGTTGTTGAGGTTTTTTATTCCTTCCTTTTAAGGTTTTGGGATCCTTAAAATCCTTTTGGTGATATGGTTATGGGATCCTTAAAACCCTCTCATTATTCTAATGACTTATACTAAACTAATTCTATATTACAAAGGATGATTGCATATTGATTTATTGTGATTTAGCTATTGTTTGGTTTAGTGTGTGTGTAGGCTCACTGGTTATGCTTTAATTGTGTGGAGGATGTGTGGATGATTTGAGGAGATAGAATATTAGTGGAATAATTTTTTTTCTTATTGGTTTTTATTCTAAATTTAAAGTTTTAGGGAAGCTTCATTGAATGGTGATATTTATTATCTATATTTTTTATTTGTCAAGGAGTTGCCTTCCTTGTCTTGATAATTTCGTGGGATCCTTCAAACACTCTTTCCACAATTATGGGATCCATTAAACCCTCTCATTTTTTGAATTTTTATGGTTGTGGGATCTTTCAAACCCTCTTGTTGTGTTTGGCATGGTTGTGGGACCCTTAAAACCCTCTAGTTGTGAATTTTTAGAGTTATGGGATCCTTAAACCCTCTTAGCTATAGGACCATTGTTCAAAACCCTCCTTCTTGGATGTGGGTCCAATAATCAAAACCCTCACTAGTCTGGTTCATAGATATAGTTTAATAAGTGTTTATGCTACAAAAAAAAAGAGTAAATATGTACAAATAATAAATAATTCAATGATAAAAAGTGCATTATAAATTATATAATGAAGAGAAAATATCAAAAATTAATCAAGTATAAGTATGAGGCATAATATGCCATATAAAAATAATGTATTTCAGAAATACTAATATATTTCATGGCATACATCTTCAATAACATATATTAGGTTCCATTTAAACTATAATTTATATTTGACCATAGTCTCATTTATCCTTATTGAGATACCTATGAGTACTTCTTGTCATACTCTCTCAATCAAAAATGTAGGTGCAAGAAGAAGAAGAAGGTTGTTTATGTGGCATCTCATATTAAGGGTAATCAATGCAAGGAATTATAAATACAACATGATTATACAAATCTAAACTCTAAGCTGATGTAGGGGGTGGGGAATGGGTAGCCTTCTCTCATGAATTACCTTGGGTATGTTCTTGAGAATGTGATGGTGTAGGCTATGGAAAATCATGGAAGTGATACTGTAAGACTCTACACTGATATGTATGATGTGAAGCATAATGGTACGAAAGGTAATGGACCTCCCCATGTTTAGGGATATACTTTAGAATATTTTTAGGAGGTTGATTTTTATCAATAGGTTGTGTCTTCTTTGGATGAAGTGCATCAATATACTACCAAAGTTATTATAGATGTGTAGAGGTATACATAGTTCTACCATGAAAATAAAAAGTACATCTAGGAGTAGTTGACTGAGGAGGTCTATGTTCTTTAGGAATATTTAAACTGGGTCCATGTTATTATGATAATAATCTTTGATTTTCCTAATAATCCTTGGACTAGTGACCTACAAACTTATGGAACTCACAATATGGATCATTTTCCCATTGTTTTTTTAGATGATGAAGCTTAGACAAAGGTATAATGCCATCAAAATTAGTATTAGAACTCAGAGAAGGATATATGTTGGGCTTATAAACTATGATAGATGTGTGTAATACATGTTAGTGTAATGTGGTAGACATCCTAGGAGGGATAAATCTCAAAGGATGAAAAAACCTATAAAACTAGTATGGTCCCATCATTGCATGATCGAGAAGCATGATTCAAAGAGGCTCCAATATGACTAGGTGACAGGGAGTGTTTTTTCACTCCATCTCTGACATATGAACATCAAGTTAATATTATATGGTTCTAAGGTTAATATAAGAAGGAATTATATTAATAAAACTAATATTATGAAATGAGTGTTTTAAGAAGAATGATATCTAAGTATTTCCACATTTTTATCTTGAGAAAAACTAGCTAAAAAATGATCATTTAATGAATAGTCATCATCATAATCAAGACTATGAATATCAATAGTGCAAGAATCAATGATCTTATCAGTCAAAAGGTCATGAGGAATGGCTTGTTTATTATTGGTTAGAGTAACTAGAATCTCATTGATTTATTTTTGTCAAAATTGAGGTTGTAAATAAGGAGGTAATTGATAAATTACATGTGAATGGAGAAAAGAAGTTTTTATTTTCAAATTGATTTCTTCTAGTTCATCATTATTTGAATCTAATAGGTTATGTGGTATATTTCCCACAACTTTGGGGTGACCATTATAGCCTCTAGTAGAGTTGATGGGGTAATTAAATTTCACAAACTCAATGAATGTAATATGATATATGTAGGCGAACTAAGATGAACAATAATTATCAAAGTACATAGATAACACAACATAAATATTTTAAAGTGGGAAAATCTCAAAGAGGTGAAAACCCACAAGATGATAATTATTAAAATATGAGAAACTTCTCCCCCAATACATTGACTTTTCCTTCTCACTTCTTCACGTAGTGCTTCACAAAAAACACAAATTAAATATGATAAAATAATTTCATATTCATGATATATCATTTCACAATAGTGATAAAACTCTGTTTATGGTGAAATACCAAGGGAGGTGATTGTTGTAAAAATAGCAGGTCCATCTATCTTGGTAAATTCATTTAATTAGAGTTTGGTAACTTATTAAATAATTATAACTTTATTATTTATTTTCATGAGGTATCCACTCATGTTAATAAATAATATATTAATATTATTGAATAACTTTACCAAGGATAAGGGATAATAAGCCCACTTAGGATTAAATGTCCTAATACTCCCCCTTAATGCTAAGTGTGGATAAATATCATAGTCACCTCAAAAATTAATTATACTATGTAAACAATTGAAGGATTTAAAAACCTTCATCATGTCAGACATCACCTTTAAAAATAAAATAATTATAATCCATAAACTACTTGAAAATAAGTTTAAACTAGCATGATTTTGAGACTACATCTCATAGTTTCTCTTGAATATCATTATAAGTATATTTGGATCCTTTTATAACACAAGGACCTCCATTACAAAGTGTGCTTCTAATGTATTGGGATAAAAAATTAAAACTTCCAAAAAAAGTTTTACTTAAATTCTATAACTTCCACATGAAGTTTACAATGCTTTAAAATGACAAGAATAATAGAGAAGGAGAAGAAACACATGGCTATTAGGAAGTGGTATGTTCATACACACTCCTTCTCAATGGCAAATCTGACATATCTAGAATTGCATCAAACTAACAAAATTTTGTATCACCAAGTGGTTTTATGAAGATATTTTCTACTTGTTCATTCGTAGGATAGAACTATAGAAAAATATTACCATTGAGGACTTTCCCTCAAATGAAATATACATGAACTTCAATATGCTTAAATTTTTAGTGTTGTGCACCTACACAAAACTTAAATACATATCCAAAAATAAATTCATGGATCATAATATGGTTAGCATCACAATAATGATATACATAAAAATATGACATTTGTTTTTTTGTATGGTAAAACACATTTTATAAAAATCATGTCATATTTTAACAAATAAGTTCACAAATTTGATTATAAAGTTAGTCAAAAAAATATAAATTGTTGTATTTAATAAATTATTAGATGTCTCCAATATTGAAAAGATCAGTGTCCTCAACTATCATGCGATGCACATATAATAATTTACTAATATGATACCAAGTTTAACCAAACATTAGATATCATATAAGCAATAACTCATTTTATCATTTCAGTTTTATCAAAAAACTTTGCAAGATTAATATGAGTCAAAAAAAGATTAATGTATAACCTCTCATACACCAAATATGGATCAATCAAATAGATATGAGATTGAAACAAATAACTTCAAATATGAATGAATAGAATGCATAGTAAAGTAAATGATGAAGAGCCAAAACTCCATTTACACTTTGTATTTCATAACATATCTAATTATCAAACAAAGCATATAAGGATTTCAGCATAAACAATCAAATGCTAAAAAATCAAATGAGAGTATCTAAACAATTGAAACCCAAAAGATCCAAACTCACTGAGCATGATCTTTGTACCAAATGAAATAATTAAACACAATAATTTTGTCAAATTAAGCATGATGTTATGCATATGATGTATTTCAATGCTAACTAAATTAAAACTAATCATAATATCTATATATTTTATTTGGTTTATCATCTAAGACAACTATATTTATTAAAATATAATTATAATATGTATTTTTAAGGAATCGATATTAAATTATTTTACTAACAAATACAATGTAGATGAGACACTATAAATATAGTTATTATGTATAAAGTAACAACAAAATAGTTTTGTAAAAATAAATGATATGTTATAATCATACATGTATTTTTTATGTAGAAAAATGCACATATTAACTAGATATTTTATTTAGAATACGCACAATAGTATTCATGGATTTAGCCCATAAGAACTAGGAGGAAGATTTGTAGAATGCAATGTTATTTTAGCCATCTCAATAACGGTGTGGTTTTTCCTTTCAACAATATAATTTTTTTAATGGGAATAGGGAGTTGTTAAGTCTTTTTGAATACCGCAATTAATGTACAAAAAATAAAACTCTTTAGTAATGTATGCACCACCATTATCAAGTTTTAATCTCTTAATATAAAAACTAGATGCACTTTCAATAAAAGCTTTAAATTATTTGAATTTATACAACACATTAAATTTATTTTTAATGAAATATGACTAATAATTCTAATGAAATTATCAATAAATGTGATAGTATACAAAGAACCATTATGATATACAAATTCTAGGGTCCTATAGCAATACTATGAATCAATTCTAAAGGATTTGAGTAATTGACATCATGATTCTTAGGAAAATGAGGTTAGTATGTTTCTTACCACATAAGAAACCCTCACAAGTTTCAAGGTGAGAATTTATAGAAGGAATTCAAACATTAAGATTCTTTTTAAAAATATCATGTAAACTCCTAAAATTAATGTCTTAATACTTCATGCCATAATTGAGATTCATTTTTATTATGCGATGAAAGAAAACATGCAGAAGAAAGAGAGAAGAAATATAAACCATTCTTTTGAACATCTTCAAAATCAAGGAACCAAATTTATTTCTAATGGACCAGCTATCTTTAAGCAATTTTATAATGAAATTATCATTTGTAAGTTGAGAACAAGATAACAAATTGTTTTTAATCTTAGGTACATAAAAAACATCATTAATAACAATATTTAAAAATATTAATTTTCCTTATTTAATTACTTGTAAAAATGAATTGTCTCCTAAGTAAATTCTTTTAGATATATCTCTAGAATCATACAGATTATTAGATTAGAAAGTCATATGGTGTGATGAATCTCTATCTAAAATCCACTCATTTTTATTTGAAACAAATAATGTAGCATATAAAGTAATAAAATTCTAATCTTGATTGTTATTCTAATTAAGGTTTTGATTCTTCTGCTTGTTTTGATTATATTTATTTCCTTTATTATTTTAGAAAGATTGATTTTTAACTTTATATTTTTTTATAACAAGTTTCCTTTCTATGACCAAATTTACTACAAAGATTATAATTCCCATTAAACTTAGGTTTATGATTCTTATTACCATATTTATTATTCCTATTTGAGACAAAAGTAGAATTAGGGTTATATTTTTTGTTTTTATTGTTATAAAAATAATATTTAAAGTGAGAAGTGTATGTCATTATAATTAAGATTAGTCATAACTTGTTCTTCTTGAATCAAGAGAGCAAACATTGTGGTAAGGTCAAGGATATCTTGCTTAGTTTGATACTTAGAATTCAAAATTGAATTAAAATTTATAAACTTTTCATGAATATTTAATTGAATGATAAAATAAAGTAATTTATCATGAATAAAATTATATTTAAAACCATATAATTGAACTTTAATGTTTTAACTTTTATCAAGAAAATTCACAAGTTTTTCCATTACCTTTCATAAGTATAGTTAGCAATTCAAAGATTAACTTAATAATTTTTGAGAGGCAAATGCCCTCATTCATGGACTCAAAGAGTTGTTAAATATCAATAGGAGACTCTTGATTACTAATGTGGAGAAGGAATTCATCCTTAATACTTTGCAAGATAATAAACATAGCTTCTTGTATTTTTTATTGAAATACATGGGTAAGCTCAAGGGTCACATGTCATCTAGAAGGAGCATTTTTGGTCAGAATGATAATATTCCATAACTTTTAGGCCATGAATTCTACTTTAATTTAAATTTTAAAAACATTATATTTATTTTCATCAAGCTTTTTTTATTTATCTAAAACAAAATTAAACAAAGCCATAACTTCCCTTTAAAAATGACAATAAACAAATGCTTAAAATGAATCATTTTTAGTGTGGATTTTAACCTTTTTTTAAAATAAAAATAGATTGTAAGTGTAAACACAATAATTGTTCAATTTAATTCTAGACAAAATAATAAAATTGTAAAAGATTATGATAAAATAAAGTGTTGCAAGTGTCATAAAAATACACTAATATAGGCACGCACACACACACACACACACACACACACACACACACACACACACACACACACACACACACACACACACACACACACACACATATTATTGATTTTGTGAACTATTTCCTAAAATAAATTGAATCACACATGCATCTATACTTAATTACATAATTTAAATTCCAAATAATACAAAAAATTGAATTAGAGCTGCAATAAACTAGGTGTTAAAAGAGTCATACTCAAAATAACCACCTAAGTACTATTATTAAAAAAATGTAAAATTAATAGTACAAGGTTTCAAAACATAAAATGGACAATGTAGATATGTTTGGAAGGTTTTAAAACTTAGGGATCGATTGTTTACATGACTATGTTTGACAAAACATTCACTAGGTCAAAGTCAAAACAAGTTTGACAAGTCAACTAAATTTTTAAACATGTGAAAAATTGGCACACAAACTGAAAAAGGAATTCGATTTAAATTTAATTTAAAAAATGATTTGACCAAGTAAAAAAATATATTTTGAGGTGTTTTGAACTTGGAACCTCTTTAGTTACAAGTTTTTAACAAAATTACTACCACCAACCCTTCTAAAAGATTTTTAAAGAACTTACATGCACATTATTATATTTATTTATTTATTTTTATCAATTTTTTGAATAAAAATATATATAAATATAAATTAATACATATATGTATAATTTTCAAAAAGTAAAAATAGATAAAAATTTTAACATCTAGATTAAAAAGATAGTTTAGAGGTGGGTCCCTTTTCAAGTTACACAAAAATTTTACTTTTAATAAATAAATTATTTTTAAAATAATTAATACAGCTATGTAAGAAAAATTACATACCTATAGGTAGAATTATGGCATTGTAGCAGTGTAAATACAGTTCATAAAAGCTTGTTCAAACCATTAGAAGGCCTGAAACTTTGCCAATCCTCCTAAAATCCTTAGATCAACTAATTTAAACCTTCAAAAAATATTTTTGATCAATAAATGCATTATTTTGAATTGCCAAAGCTGAAATATGGCCCTGTTTAGAATATTTGGAGAGCCCATAACCTTGTACAGAGCACCAAAAATCCTAAAATTTATTTCAATCTTTTGGATTTTTAATTCTAATAATGAAGGAATTTTCAAATTTTAATTTTGACAAAGAAATTATTTTTTTTAAATTTTCTTAGGTTGATTATAGTGTCCCTAAGACTGAGAAAGAATTCCAATATCTCCAACTAATAGCTTTAGGGGTCTTATAATAGTGTTTGTAAGCATAAATGAAAATATAGAGCCCCTAAGCATAGATAATAAATAACTATATCAACCTAAAATATTTTCTCTAGGTTTTTTGCTTGCCTAAGTTGTACATTGATGAGACAATAGTGTTAAAGGCTGATATTCATATTTAAAATTGATTATGGTTGTTCAAAAGGATCCAAATATGCTTTCAAAATTTTTGAGGTGTTTGGATTAACATCTAAGGCTTGAGAATGATAAGCTAGTCCTCCCAGAGATCAAATAAAAAATTATTGATCTGGTACATAGGCTTGAATGAGGCTTTAAAATAATTTAAAATATATATTTTAAATTGAGTAAAATCTCAATTATTTCAAATCAATGCAATATTCCTTCCAATTAAATCCACTTCACTTGCTCTGGTACCATGATAAATTCAATGAATGTGATATAATATACATAGGGGATTAAAAATGAACAATAATAAACAAAACACATAGATAACACAACATAAATATTTTAAGGTGGAAAAACCTCAAAGAGGTGAAAAACCCACAAGATGATAATTATTTAAATGTGATAAACTTTGCCCCAAAACATTAACTTCTTATCGCTTCTTCACTTAGTGATTCACAAAACTCACAAATTGAATATGATCAAATAATTTCATATTATTGATATATCATTTCTCAAATTTGGTAAAACCCTATTCATATTTAAATAATAAGGGAGGTAATAGTTGTGAAAATAATGGGTCCATCCATCCCAATAAAGTCATTTAATTAAAGTTTGATAACTTATTAAATAATTATAACTTTATTATATATTTTCATGAGGTTTCCACCTAATTTTAATAAATAATATATTATTAATATTTAATAACTTTACCAAGGCTAGGGGATAATACTCCTAATTAGGATTAAATGCTCTAAAAAATTGTTGAGATTCAAAAAAAATGTTAGGTAAAGGTTCAAGAGTGGGGATTTTGTAAACACCATATTCTTGGAATTGTTTAAAATTCTAGGGGTTTATGTATCCCTTAATATTGTAAATAACACCATTATGATGAAAATTAACACCTTGGTATGCTGATGATGTAATAACTCTCATGTGGTGTGTCTAAGTTAGATCGATTAATATGTTATATGATAATGGAAAGTTGAAGATCTTGACTTTAATATGAACAGTGACATGAAGAATCATGATAGTAATTTAAACACATATTAGAGGAGGAATTTGTCTTTGATCTCAGCCTTGAAATGTACTTTGTGTATATTCTATATTGCATTCAGAGTATCCAAATGTTTTAGTAAAATCAAAGGAGGCAACACAAGTGATAGAGCCTTCATCAATCAAATCACATTTAACTTGTATATCTCCAATTTATACATAAAGAAATAGAAAATGATCACCTGCTCAAAGAAATGTTTCATCATGAATCATTTAAGTGATAAGAAATCTAAGTGAGAGGGAAGTGTCTATGGTTTCATAAAAATGTATAGACATTTCCTCACATGTTTCAAGAATACTATCTACTTTTGAATCAAATAAAATGGCTTTGTGTGCCATAATTAGAGGTCAACAGATATTCATTTCAAATAAAGCTTGCATTAAATTATTATAACTACAAGAAGTCCTTATGATTTGATAAAAATAATTTGAGATGGGAGACAATAAATTTCTATTATAAGATCTCATTCATCATATCCAGTTAGATTTGTGTCAAATAGAGGTACATAATGTTGAAACAAGTGTGAAAGTGAATTTAAATTATTTTTGATAAGAGATATTATGTTGAGACTTATCCATTATGGTTGTTCCAAGTGTATCTAATTGAGTTAAATTAGGTAATGTTTTGGGTGTCATGGTCGGGGTGATGTGTGGTTCTGTGTAATATTTTATAGGTGGTGAAGAATTCAAAAAATTAATGGATTAATTATTTTAGGTAGGTTAGAGTGAGGATAATGAGAACTAGAAGTTGCATATATGGTCAGTGAATTAGAATCCAAATATGGTGTTTGATTAGAAACATGTGGTATAGTGGGAGAATAAGTAGGTTGTGTCATTAGATTTATGGGGATTATTGTTTGTTTTATGCCACAATTATGTCAAGTGAGATGGGTAAGAATATTGGATAGTAAAAAAAGTTGGGAAGTTATTATAGTTATAATTTGGGTAAGGTTTATATAAGAAACTACTATACTCATATTGTTCATATTGACAACATTATCATCATTAGGATCCATTTAAGTTTTGACATTATTGGTCATGGGATGTTGAATACTACTTGGTTATTGATTAGTAAGAGGATCCTTGTAAATTGTGAGATGAGAATTAGCTTGATTAAGGGAATCATGTTTAGTTTTGATTTATTTAACCTTGGTTCTCACTTAATAATCTTATTGACACTCATGGATTAGGTTTTCATGATCAAAATTAAGACTGTTAATATATTCAAGAGAAAAATTTTGTAATTCGTGATAAGTTTCATGAGAATGACACAAATTTCATGATACCATCAAAAATTTTCTGAAACATACCAATTTTTGGTAGGGAGAGTAGGGTCAAGTTATCATACTGAAGACCTAAGAAGACACTTTTGAATGTCTTCCATGGAGAGAAGTTTATGAGAATCCAAACTCATTTACTTTGTAAAATGTATAATTAAGTTGTGGTAAAGGTTGGGTAAAATTGGTTGTCAAAGAGTATCATCATTATAGCCATAGCATCATTAAAACCACTTAGATTAATATTTGTTATGTTGTGGAGCCTATTTCCATTATTACAATGTATTTCAAATACCATACATTTAAAATGTTTTGTACACTCTTTATATATTCTTGTTGGGGTTTGGGGGTGATATCCCTTGAAACATTTTCTAGACCCACTTAATGGGGAACTATTATGGGTCGGCTTGGCCCATGGTTTTGGTACCCATTATTTTGTAAAATAACTATGTTGATGTATTATGTATATATGGACATTCATTAGGTAATACATCCAGATATCTAAGTTTGAGAAGGAAGCATAGAGTGTATGAATTCAGGTGCAAATTTAGGAGAGTTTATTGAGCATAGCTCCAAATAATATTTGTGCATTGTAATTGTGAGTGGCTTGTAATAAAATATGAGCAAGTGTTTCTTGGTGGATGTGCCCACATTGTGTGAACCACATTAAATCTGGTCTTCTTGTTGTGCATTTTTATTTTTGTTATTTATTCATCTCTATTCATATTTATTATTATTGTGATTCTGTTAAATTAATTTGCATTGATTTTTGATTTATTCCTAACAATAGCAAAGATAGTATGAATAGAATCATATTTATATGTAACACCAACATTGATATCATTTCAACTTTTATATTCCATGAGCATTCAAGTTCTAACAAGAGGATAGGAAGGCTCAAATTAGATTATGATAAAATATTGATGTTTGGCTTGGTTGAGGGCTTCTTTCAAATATTTGGTAGAGAGGGTCATAAAACAATATTATAATTTAGTATGAGAGCATTGGTGAATAAGTGGAAGAGGTTATATTCTAACATGTTATGTTTAGCTTTATTGGACAACGATTTCCATGGTTTAATGAACACTTACATAGTATCATATCGTAATTACTTATAGTTGATAAAATGAGTTAAGTTGGTTTAAGTAAGGTCATTAGTTTTGAATTCATATACCAATGCAATAACTAAATCTTCTAGATTAGATATGCAATTATGTTTGAGTTTATTATACCAATTCAAAGCATCACCTGTAAATTATTCAATTTACATATTTGTGGTCGCAAAGGTATTGAGTTTAATTTAATATTTTTAAATGTTTCTAAAATCCTTTAAGTGCAATGTAGGATTAGTGGATCTATTATAAGTGATATTAGGAATAATACCACCTATTTATATGTTTACAAATTGAGGTAGTAAGGGTTAATTTTGTATATGTTTCATAGTTTTGTTTAGAAGTGGAGGTTGGGTTATAAGTTTACCTTGTGCATCTCTAAGGAGGGGTTGGAGCATTAGAATTTTTCACTCCTCATTAACTAGGTTGTGGTCAATTTTGTAATTTTAAAATTTGGTTTTGCATTATTATCATTTGATTTAAATTATTATTTTAAAAATTATCCATTTGTTTCATGGCTTGTAATAATATTTAATTAGTGTTTATAGTGGATTGACTAGTAGAAGTAGTTTAAGATCCACTAGAGGTAGCATTGACTTGAGTATGAAAATGGGCACTTTGAGTGAGCTTGTTTGAGTAAATCTTAGCCATAGTAGTTAAAATATTAGGCAAGGTTGAGGAAGAAGTACTAAAAAAAGTTGAAGGCATGAAAAAATAAGTGGGTATTGAAGAAGAAAAATTCATGGAATAAATGATAGGGTGACTTTACCCAAGGTTGGTAGATAACTTATGCATAGGTGGAGGTGGACAATCAGTTTGAGTTCCCATCATGGGATTGTAAGTAATCATGGGATCCTTTCCTTGATGTTTTAGATTTTCATTAATGAAGAGTATCATTTTAGTAGTATATTTGAGATCCATCTCATCCTCAAAAATAAACATTTTTAGAGGATAGTTAAATGGATATAAAGTTTTAGGAGGAGGTAACCCATAATTTTTGGTTCTAATAGCCACTTGGACATTACTGACATCTAGATTTTCTATGAAAATATATAGAAGGAGATATTGAGGATACTTAAGAGGGTTAGTTAAAGTCATAATATCATTTTGAGTTTGCATTTAACTTTCCTTAAATATGTATTGCATGGTAAAAAGTGAATGTAGTAATAAAAAGATAAAAACCTACTAAGTCGAGTTGGTTGACTTAGTTTTATAGGTAGGAACATATAAATTTGGACAAACTACTAAGTTGAGCTAGTTGACTTAGTTTTATAAATAAGAAAAAGTAATAATCCATAAATACTGCTAATTCAAGTTACTTGAATTAGTCGGTTGATAAAAAATAGACAAAGTTTGGATAGAGAACCTAAGTTTAGTTGGTTGACATAGTTTGTATAGGTAGGAAAATATAAAGGTTTGAAAACCTACTAAATCAAACTCATCAACTTATTTTTATAAGTAGAATGTTTTAAATCCTACTAAGTTGAGTTAGTCAATTTATTTGGAAAGGTATAATGTTTGAAAGACTACTAAGTTGAGCTAGTTGACTTGATTATAAAGGTGTAAAATAGACAGTGTGTGAAAACCTACTAATTCGAGCTAGTCAACTTAGTTGTACAAGCATGAAAAATATATGTTGAATATCCAACCAAGTTAAGTTGATCAACTTAATTTTACAAGTAAGAAAATATAGTCTAGATAGCCTAATAAGTTTATTTGGTTGACTTAGTTGTATAGGTAAGAAAAACATAGTCTAGATAGCCTGTTAAGTTGAGTTGGTTGAAATAGTTATAAAGTTAGGAATCAGACAAAGTGTGAAAAACCTACTAAGTCAATATGGTTAATTTAGTTGATTATGGAAAAATTCAATAGAAATTTAAATTATATAGTTTTTAAGGTAGCAATAAACGAGATAGAATAATAAACTATCTATCACACATACTAACTTTGGTCAATCCAACCTACAATACAATAGAAAATAACAAGCAACAAGTAGAAAATGTAATTTTATAAAAATTGATGATAACTAATTATCTAAAAAAATATATGAGGGAGTCAAATATACTTACTTGTATGTTGGATAGTTACAGCCTAATGTTTCATAGTGTGAACTATAGAGGAAGTGTCATTCATGTTGTCACATTGAGTTGCACCCTTTGAGGAGGTGTTTCAGGTCACCTCACTCAATTGACACAATAGGAACTCTTTAAGGTTGTGAGTGGCCTATGACTAAAGAGAACCTTGAAAGAGGGAAGGATTCTTTGATGATACACCTAAATTAGCATTACACCTACTCAAATTTGTAAAGAAAAGGGAGAAATAAAGCATAAAATAAATTACTAAAAGGGGAAATACACCAAATTATAGTTCTCCTCTACTTTTTTATGATTGATAACATGGACTAACAAGACTAAAATCTGATCTCACAACTCTGAAATAGTCCTTCCAACATAAGTTTCAATATAGAGGCCATAATTAATGCATCAGTTAAGAGGAATAATCAATAGGTATAGAAGAAGACACTAGCAAAGGTTTTCTACACTTAACCTATGAAAAACAACTTGACACACACCATATGACTTGTAATAAGATGACTTACTCACAAAAAGACAAAAATGAAAAGGACAAATTCAAGGAAGTTGAAAATATCACTACCATTCATCATAATAACGCTAGATGCAAGATGGATAAGGCATAAATTAGCTTGTATTCATTTCAAATCAAGAATCTATATCAATTTTGGTAGGCTATGTCATAATCAGCTAGATTATCCATTACAACATCCTTTTTAGGAGTATATATATAGGATAATGGATGAGAGAGAGAGAGAATGTGGATGTGTAGGAAGTTCATTATGACTTTCATCCATAATAAAACTAGATACAACTTCAATGGAAGATGAAAAATAGTCCTATTAGCCTTCTTCTACATGTGTTATCTTTTTTTTTATTATGGCATCATGAAAGGTGGTGTAGAATTGGCTCTTGGCCTCATGTGACTCATAATTTTTCTTTTAAAATGCCCTTTATTTATTTAGGAGTTACAATCTTAAGTCTTGACAAATGGCTCACTAACTCTCCTAGGCATATTTTTATGCCATTCTTGATTCTTTCAATGCATTTTTCATATTGATGAAAATGAGACTTAAGTCTTAAACATCTTTATACTATGATCTCTATCCTTAGAACCTATAATTTCATGTCTAAACTTGTTTGATCCAATGGAATGTAATGAATAAAGGTCTATCCCTTCATACAAGGTCTAGTCATTATTTCAAGACTGCCTCAATAACTTATCAACCTTATGATGTCTTGTATAAGATCATGTAACCTTTGCCTAGTTTGTAGACCATATTCAAGTGAGTATCTATTCATTAGGTCTATATAGCCTACTAAAAAGATGTATAAATAGAGTTATAAGTATTCATCATGTTATGGAAGCACTGTATAGGCTTAAAAACTATGTAGGGACCATATCCATGTTTAGGGATATTCAACACTAATGTTGTAGGTGTCGTATGTCCTTTTAGTGTCTTTAAAATCATGTTTAAAAATGAATTAAATTTTTAGGGTTTATAAAGTGTAAACCCTATGTTGTTAAAGGGTTTGAGTATTGTAAATCAGGGTATAAAATATGCAATAAATATAACTATTGACTAGTGAAATAAATGAGATAAACCAATATTTCTAATAATAGTAATGAATGAGACAAATGATAAAATAACTAGAAACTAACTGAGATGAAGGACCTAGAGGTTGAAAATTGATATAAGATCTGGTATGAATGTCACATATAGGATCCAAGTGTCAAAACTTCTCTTAGAGAATATCACCCTCCCCTAGATAGTAGTGTTGTCATGCTAGTGTCCATGTATGGTGTTATTGTCCTATGTGCAATAATTGATATGAGCTTCTAGGAGCACTTATATATAAGTCTGATAAGCTTATTCCTATGTGTAAAAACCCTAATTCAATGTATTTTACCTATTTTGATTGATTTTATATGAAAACCCTAGGCATCTATGTGATTAGGGCATTTGACTTAGCATAATTAGTAAATGTGTGTTGTTAGTTAGGTAGGTTGGACATCCTTAACACCCCAATGTGATGAGAGTTGCCTACATAGAAATAATATAAAGAGTGATTAAGCTCATTTTAGTTCTCCCAACTTAAGTGCTAATGCAAGTGTAATTAAAGCTAGTATGAATGTTGGTTTGAGTGATTTGAGTGATACTTGAGGCTAGAAATCTGAGTATTCTGAACTTAGGAATGTTTTACATGACTATATACAAAATTAAGGTAGAATAGGGATTAATAACCTTGATTGTGCACAACTTATTCTAAAATGTTTGTGTGGATTTGCATCTTGTTTCCATCTAGTGGATAAAGGGATAAAAGTCATACATATATATTGATCTAGTGCTTGTGTGTGGTTTGAAATAGGTTTAGGTTGACCCTAGGTACATTAGGAATTGAAAAGATATATGTTAGAGATCAAAAGAGGAAAGGGAAAATAGTACCCAAATAGGAAAATAACATTGTGGCACTGTTGTCCACTTATGGCACTAGTGTCCAATGGTAGAAATTGAGGCACTAAGGGCCTACATGCATTAATAATGGTTTGGGGCTGATTTTGAGATGTCTATAGATTGTGTGGCCCATATGAAAGCTAAATAAGTGTATAAATAGGCCCTAATAAAGGTATAGGGATAATATAGGAATAGGTGGTATAAAATAACACTCTTATCACTCAAGTGTCATTTTTATATGATTACATTCCACCACCCTTTTTATTTTAGAAATTTATCAAATCAAAATGACTAAGATAAAGGAAAAAGAATTTTACCTAGACTTACCTATGAGGCCAAGTCCATTCATTTAGATTTGAGTATGTGAATCATACTACATTTCATGTCCTATAAATAAAACATGCATAGATTAGTCCCTAATATATGTCAAAAATAAAGACAAAATTGAATAAAGAGATAAGATAGAGGAAAGGAAAAAATACACCTCATTGGGTACATGAACCAATGCATAAACCTAGTGACATCCTATGTGTGTGCATGTAGATATTGATCAATTAGTGAATAGCTTGGATTGAGCTTAATAATTAATCAATCCCCATGTGTGAGTGGCTCAAGAACGTAATATGGTTTTAACTCCATCATTTTCCACCCTGCTTGGTGGATCATGAATTTTGAATAGCTTAGATTGGATTGATGGATTTTGTAACACTCTTATGTAGGTGGCTCAAAAACTCAAGTAGACTATGACTCCATCATTACCTACCCATGTGTAGTAGATACATCTATAAATAAATTTCATAATGTAACTAAATTTTTATGATTTTAATTTAAATTATATATAGTGGCTCTATGGCCATGCAAGAATTTTGAAATGAAAATCACCCTAGGGGCCTCCTCAATCACTCGGGTATGTATCTCAAAGACTGCGCAGTAATGTTAAACATTATAGATGGATTAAGGAATAAAATTTGGTATAAACTATTGAAAATTTTGTTTGGATTAAGAATGTAGAGAATGAAATGAAGTTTACCATTCCATTTGATCAATAGGTGCATAAGTGATAGTATAGAAATAATGTGTTGTGTACATGCCCCCAAATATAATGTCAAAGCATATGGATTATGGATTATGTTGTAATGATTTGTATCTATGAGCCTAAAATTGAAATGGGATCTCATGCCATGCATGATGTCCCAAATCTAAGGAAATTGGTATTATTTTGTGTAAAATTGAATAAAATTAAGTAAACATTGGTAATCTATAACTAAATCTATGCAAACCTGGACTATAACTGATATGCCTTTTTGGAAAATCTAATTTTTTTTACTTCTAAAGCTATTAGACAATAGTTCCATATCTTGGTTAGTAGCATTATGGTGCTAATGACCACTTTTGGTGCTAGTGTCCTACTATACTATTTTTTTTCCAACTAAGTATGATTTTTGTCTAATTATTTTCCACTATGTTTTTCTTAAATTGAGATCTGTAATATGTGCCTATATGCTAAAACTATACTATGAGTACATTTAGATGGCTTGTTCTCTATGATAAACCTCTATGAATTCCCCTTATTTTAAGGGGAGTTGTTAAACCTATGCAAGAACTATCCTCAAAATAAAAATATTTGCATGATACGTGTTAGCCTGAGCATATATGATATCTGCATAATAATCCAATATAATGTATATAAATGACATCAAAGTGTAAGATAACCTTATCATAAGTTTGTAACATATGATGTATGTTAAATTTATCATTCACAAGGCTATAAAAATAGTTATAAAGATGTAAGCATGTGTATGAATAGTAAATTTGAGTAATAAACTAAGTAATTACCTAGGGGATGGGGCATGATGTCCATCAGGATACATAGGGAGGAAGGGGTGATGGATGAAATCCCTCATGGAATATAAAATTAGGGTTTGTAATAAGTACGAGGCAAGTGTCATCACCATGACTCATACATGAAATCATACATACAACACACATTAGGCAAAAAAATTAGGATAATGGAAAACAATACAAGGGACATGGGTACATGTCACTGAATCTAAGAAAGAAATTCATACAAGGACATGTTTAAATAGACACATATGAAAATAGAAACATAAATTAGCTTAAATCCACATGATAAGACATTTTCAAATTTGTGCATACGTACTTAAGAAATCACACACAAGGACATGAGCACATGTCCAAAACATACATAGAATGAAAGGAAATGGCATAGAGATCTAGAACAATGGCATATTCAAATGTGTCAAAAAAGATGTATAAGCATAAATACACAATCAAGTCTAAAATAGTAAAGTTAAAAGTGAAAGTATGCATGAAATTTTAGTACAAATATATATAAGTGTGAAGATGTACATAAACTAAGTCTAGAGTATTAGTTGGTAATAAATAGGATTATCAGTATAAAGATATAACAATGCTAAATTGGTAATATAAAGTTTAGAAAGATGTAACTTGACAATCAGAACTAGGTGTAGGATGCCCCCAAATTAGTGAATGTATCAAATGATCAATTTGTGTATATATGTATATGCCCCCAATGGGTAGATAGTATCAAATTTAGATATGTGTAGTGGGCTCAGGTACCATAAGTATTTACAATCACTCAAAAAGAATAATAGAAGCTTGTATGTATAATAAAACTAACTATACTAAGATATATATCATATGCAATACTTAAAAAGTATAATAAATGTAAACATGTAAATGCATACAATCTATATTTTATATTTTTTCAGTAAATATTTGAATGTTTTTGACATATTATTTTTTTTTGTGTTTTATAGATATAAGTTATGTATAATAAACATAAAAATGAAACTATAAATAAGGAGAAAAAGTGAATGAAATTATGTAAAAGTAAGGAGGAATATACTAACTGATGAGTCTCACAAGATACTCACTATTAAGGTTTAATGTATCAAACAAAGTAAGAATGATCATGTGTGTTATGTGAAAAGGTATATGTGGTCTAGGAATCAACTATGCAGAGTGATCTATAATTGACACTACCTATGGAGTAGGGATAGGAATTTGAGTAACTAACTAAACTAGCTTATGAACTATGATATAAAATTATGAATCTAGTTAAACTAGATTTTGAACTATTCTATGAGCATGTGAATGATGCAGATCAAAATCCACTTATCTAACAAACTCTACCTTCCACCTTCATTCACTCACTCTCCCCTTATCCTTTACAACATGTCATAATGGATGTATGTTTCCTCATAATGGATCATAGTGTTTTTCACCTTAGATGTACTCCTTATTACCTATCTATACCTATCAACTCACTCACACCCTTTCATAATGCACTAAATCAACTTTATACAACTCTACCCTACCTTTATCCAATCCTTGTAACCCTATTTATAGGCATATTCCATGATTATAGCCCTTTATAGACTCAAATGAGGAAACAAAATCATGATTTTATTACCCTCTATTTTCCTTGTCACTTTTACAAAGTTACAGGCCTTATCTCACACTTTAAGTCAATTTTATAAGTTTAATTTGCTCATTGTTTACCCTTATTAGGTCTCTTAGGTTATTTTAAGGCCTGTTACACTCTTAGTCACTTATTTTAGTATGTAATGAATCCCAATCACCTAAAAACTTTTTAAAACTATTATCTCAAGTTTTAACACATTTATTGACCACATGTTTTGAATTTATACCAATGGAATCTCATGTAAACATCAGAACCCTAGCTCTAGGGTTATTAATGACAGTGAGGACCTAAAAGCTCTAAATAATTAATTGAAAAAATTTCATAGGGTTTCTAAAAACTATAAGAATAATTTATGTTATGTGTATCTTAGACACATCTCATCCAATCATTAGTTTCCCTTAATTACTCTTTTATTCAATGTTTTGACACCTTTCTTCCTATTTGTGCATTCGCAGTTTCTATAAAAAGGGTTTGTAAGAACTCACAACATGGGTTAACAAAACTTGTAGTCTTATATCATTGTGTAAAATCTCATTATTTATTCACAATCATGTAATACTCAATCATAACTCAATATTAAGTCCTTCAGGTTTCTTGCTAAACTTTTTACTCAGAATACACACATAGATGGCTTATTGATTGTGCATATTAGTCTTGACTATAATAAATAGGCTATCTTGTAATATGAGATGGAAAATCACTTAAAATACACATTTAATATGATTAAAATCATAAATATCCACTTATTCTCACTACTCTAATTGCTCTCTTTCATTAGATACCAACCCTTATACCTTTGTGGGACGTTTCTCATGGTTCATGATTCTCTTCTAGAATACAGAGTCTATAGACTCTAATTTTAAATTTATAAATTATAAAAATATTTTCAAGGGTAAATTATATATTGAAAAAAATTATACTAACACATTCATTATCCTATGACCTTTATCCGTTCTTGAAAGCACCTTGGTGATTCCTTTTTACCACATTCTGGGTACTAATAGGCCGTGTAACATGAACTTGGTAGAGTATATGGTTTATTCCATATAATGTCATATTATATGACCAAAGGAATGAAAAAACATGATTATAAACAAGAATTAACTCACCATATCATATGTAAATAGTCATAAAACAAGACATAGTTGAATCTCATTCCTAAATCATAGTTGATTTCCAAACACATAGATCACAGTGTTATCATAGGGATTATAATTATCAAATTAATTATTTTTAAGAATACTTACATCCACTAAAATGTTTAACTCAAATTAAATATGATTCTTTTCCCTACCAAAATGAACTCCTCTATCAAATCTCACTTTATACCCTGTTGCAACATCTAAATGGATTACACACAAAAATATGCAAATATAGGCAGTCTTGATTCAACAAGTTTTACTTATATATTCATTTATATATCATACTTGAATGGGGTGAGAGGTTACCACCTCCAAAACTTACTCTCCCACCTAATATAACTCTTATATATATCAAAAACTCTCAAAACAAGATTCATAACTTAATCTTGATCAATATTTACAAATAACCTCCTAGACCTACGTAGGGTGGTGGACTACCACCTCATTCCTTTCTTAAAAAATACATTAATATTCATTTTTTAACCTTAAATTTACCATCAAGGTCATTTAAAATGTTTTTTATCCCATTACAAATCTTCAACACTCAATTAAACTCCATAATACATTATGAAAAAATTGAAATTCCCTTTTGGAGGGAAAACTAACTTGAACACAAATTCAAATTTTTTCCTAATTAAGACACCTTCTAGATAATTTTTAAGAATTATAAGATTCCCATTAATCATAATCCCAAGGGGATAAAATTCTTGACACCCATGTTCTTCTTCCTTCAAACACTCATAGAGATGTGTGTGCTCTTGAGTGCCACACTTGTACTTTATTTTGCCTCATGCTATCATCCTTCATGCTATACCTTCAAAATAAAACAAATAATTAAATAAAACTATTTATTTATTATTAATTTTATTCATTATTCATATTCCCTCTTTTCTTGTTTATTTCTCTTTCTCCCAAGCACCTTCATGTGCTTTGTTTGCTTCACTCTCCTTCTTTGCATTAGCAGTCAATGCATATTTCTCCTCTCTTTACATAACTTCTCCTTAATATTCCACCTATAATTAAACATTAATAGCTAAAAATCCTTCATATATAGTGCCATCATGTATGTGATTTCTTATTACCTTCATTAATGTTCTTATCTTAGACAATAATGTTGTATTTCATAAGACTATGCTTTCCTTGGTAACCTCCTTAACCATATCTCTATACATTTGATGAGGATTAAATCCATATTCATGTTTTAAAGACTCATAAATGATATAATATCCTTCATAACATTCCTTATAATTTTGTACTATTACTCTTTTGACTTTACTTTCTTCCTTTTTAGTGAGGATCTCTTCCTTCTTTATGTTATCTTGCTTCCACAATGGCTGACCTGTTTGTTCTTATTCCATCGACATGACTCTACCTATAATATTTTTTTCATCTTGACTTATTTTGATCACAACTTGGTCATATTCTTATTCCTCTTGTATCTTGAGCCTATGAATTGCTTCAACTATATTTTCCTTCTCTTCATCTCTCAAACCTGGATTGACACATACTAAAGTAATATTAGATTTCAAAACATGAGGCTTGATTGCCTCCTTGTCTTTCCTCTTTTGTCATATTATTCATTCTACTATTTTATTGATTGGATACTTGAGTGGCTTCAATTTCATTACCCATATAATATTTGGGTTCATAAATTCTTTCATCTACTTAATCTTGATCAGCATCTCATCCATTTTTTGCCTCATCTCTACCATCTCAATATTCTTCTTGTTGTCTTCATGCATCATCTTCTCCTTGTGGATTTCATACTTAACCTTGTTTTTCACTTTCATTACTACCTCTTCTCTCATCTTCATATTGAGTACCTTACTCAATCACATTCTTCTCTTTGTCTTGGTCTCACTTGGACCATTCCCCTTGGTTCAAATTTGGAACCTTATATTTTAGACCACACTTGGGCCTTTTAACCTCTTGTCTTGCACACTAAGACTATTCTCTCCTTGTTAAGATATATTTATGAGATTATTTTCTCTTAATTCATAACTTACACCACAACACTTACTATTTTTAATCAATCATATATTGAGATCAGTAAATCATCCATAAAATAGATCATACCTTTCTCAAGTTGCCTTCTTACTATGTCCTCCAACAAATCTCCTTACAATATGCCTTCTTACTTACTTATAACTTTATGAAAGCTACATAATAATAATTTATTTACCTTCCCCATAACATCTATATGGATCTGATACTAAATGATGCAAATAAAAATCCATTTCATTAACATACTCTACCTTCCACTTCCATTTACTCACTCTTCCCTTTTCCTTTACATCATACAACAATGGATATATGTTTTCTCAAAATGTATCATAGTGTTTCTCACCTTAAATGTGCTCCTAATTACCTACCTATACCTATAAATTCACTCACACCCTTTCATAATGCATTAAATCAACATTATACAACTCTGCCCTACCTTTGTCCAATCCTTGAAGCCCTATTTTTAGGCATATTCCATGAGTAAAATCCTATACAAACTCAAATGAGGAAAAAAATCATGATTTTAGTACACTATATTTTCCATGTCCATTTTAAAAATTTAAATACCTTATCTCACAATTTAAGTCACTTTCCTAAGTTGAATTTGCTCATTGTTTACCACTATTAAGTCTCCTAGGTTATTTTAATCCCTATTACACTCTCAATCACTTATTGAAATATGAAATCAATCCAAATAACCTAAAAACTTTCAAAATATATTATCTAAAGTCTTAACACATATATTTACCAAATTTTGTGAATTTATACTGGTGGAATCTCATGTAAACATCAAAACCCTAATTCTAGGGTTATCAATGATAATGAAGACCCAAAATCTCTAAATAAGCAATTATAAACATTTCATAGGGTTTCTAAAAATTGTATGAATTTTTTATGGTCTATGTAGCTTAGATAAATCTCACCAAATCATTATTTTTCCTTAGACACTCTTATGTTCAATGTTTTGACACTTTTCTTCCCATTCGTGTATGCATAATTTATAGAAACAAGGTCTATAAGCACTCATAACAAGGGGTAACAAAACTTTTAGAATTTTATAATTTTGTAAACTATCCTTAGTTATTCATAATAGTTTAATCCTCAATCATAATTCAATCTTAAGTCCTTCAGGTTTCTTGCTAAACTTCCTACTCAAAATACACACTTAGATGGCTTACTGATTGTGCATATTAGTCCTGACTGTAATACATATGCTGGATTGTAATATGAGATTTAAAATCACTTTAAATACACCTTTAGTATGATTAAAATAATAAATATCCACTTATTCTCACTACTCTAGTTGCTCTCTTTCAGTAGTTACGAACCCTCATACCTCTATGTGATGTTTCTTTACGGTTCATGATTCTCTTCCAAAATACAAAGTAATACAGAGTCTATAGACTTTGATTTAAAATTTATAAATTATAAAACTATTTTAAAATTTTAATTATATATTGAAAAAAAATTATACTAATGAATTCTTTCTCTTGATAACTTTATCCATTCTTGAAAGCACATTGGTGATTCCTTTTTACCACATTTTGGGTACTAACAGGATGTGTAACATGAACTTGGTAGAGTATATGATTTATTCAATAAAATGAAATATTATATGATAAAATTAATGAAACAAAAATTATGATAAATAATTATTAACTCACCACATCATATGTCAATCCTCAAAAAATAAGACATAGTTGAATCTCCTTCCTAAATCATAGTTAATTTCCAAACACACAAATCATAGTGTTATCAAAGGCATTAACATTATCAAATTAATTATTTTAAATAATATTTAAATACATTTTAATTTATACCTAAAATTAAATATGATTTTTTTTCCCTACCAAAATGAACTCCTCTATCAAATCTCATTGTATACCCTATTACAACATCTAAATGGATTACACACATAAATGTACAAATGCAGGTAGTATTGCTTTGACAAGATTTATTTCTATCTTCATTTCTCTATCATAATCAAATGGGATGAGAGGTTACCACCTTCAAAAATTACTCTCTCACCTAATATAAATCCTATATATATCAAAAACTCTCAAAAAAAGATTCATAACTTAATCTTGATCAAGATTTACAAACAACCTCATAGACCTACGTAGGGTGGTCGACTGCCACCTCACTCCTTTATTTAAAAATACATTTATATTCACTTTATAACCTTCAAGAGACCATAAAGGTCATTTAAAATGTTTATCATCCTATTATAAATATTCAACACTCAATTAGACCCCTTGATATATTATGAAAATCTTGATATTCCCTTTTGAGGGAAAACTAACTTGAACACAAATTAAAATTTACTCCTACTTAAGACACCTTATATATCATTTATGAGAATTCAAATATTCCCCTACATCATTGAAGCTAGCTAAACTAGCCTATGAACTATAGGATTCTTAGTGACCTATCTAGTAGAATATGTTATAATAGTTGGTGTGGATGTTTTGTGTTGATAACCTTGGGAACTCAATAACACTTGTCTTAGATTGAAAGGGGTAGATAGAGGCTCTCTATAATCTATGACATGTCTCTCACACAATAATATATCTAATAAATGTCTCTATATAAGAGTATTCATACATGGTAACATTATATAATTATACCTCATCTACACTAGTAGTAGAACTAAAATCTATGGTGTACTAATAGAAGTTATACTCAAAACTATAACTAGCGGTTAATGTGTAACTTCCTGTGGGATAGGTAAAGGATACTCATATGGAATACCCTTAAGTATAACCCCTTGATTATCATGTAGATACTTGAGGCATTTGTGTATAGTGGATGGAATGGACTGGAGTTGTTATATCAATTGCCTATCCTTTAACATGTCAAATTTGTCTATATTAGGTACAATTATGAACCTAGTGGCCACATGTGCTAGCCCAACATGTAATGAGAGTACAATATCCATAATGGATCTCTAAATGTGGCCACTATAACCATGAATAATTGTATTAATTGCATAAATTTCTTAATTTAAATAAACCAAATTCTATATAAGTTTAATGGTACACGTGTTGACACTTGTTCCATTGTTAACCATCACACTCTAAATAGGATGATGATCAATCTAGGCTCATAGAAATAGTACATATACATCTAAATAATCATAAAAAATGACTTACTTTAAGAAAGTGATGAGAGGTGTAGTCAACACTATAGTATGATATACCCTAATTATATTATGTAGGGGGTGAGTATCCTTTGTAGTAGTATGAAAGGATGTCAATAATGTATGAATCTGATATGTGTAGTGAACACCTAAAGTACCTCCTACCTCATTATCTATGTGTTTTGGAAATGGATATAAAAATATTTTCAATGCCTTAGCTTTCATTGGTTGAATTTTAGGTGCCTATGTAGGTGCCCACAACAATGATATTGGCATTTATCAAGTCTTGTATCTTATGTCTCGAATTAATAAATATGTTTGTCATGTGGCCTAGTACCTTATGATAGTCATAGAATTCATTAGAATCATAGCTCTTAGGAATAGGCCTATTCATATCAACCTATTTTATCAGCGGGAGAGATGTGATATTTCATTCCAAGAGCTACTATAAAACACAAGTTAGTGATTCTAGAAGAGTTGTGAAAACTCTCTATGGAAGAGCTAATAAAACCAAGTGAGGATGTGGATTTGAAGCTACAATAACTTTTATCTTTTGATCATTCTTGTTTTCATTAGATTCTACCTTGTATAGAGGCTTATTAAAACTCTTATTAGTTGAATTTTGTCTCATTATGTACTTTAGTTTTCCCACAAAGAGAAGTTTGATTTCCTTTTCTTTCATTGTGTCACATAAATGTGTGAATATTGGAAACTTATTGAATAATATAGATTCATGTAATTTTGGTATTATACTTTGTTTTAATGTATTATAACTCTCTATCTTCCCTGGGGCTATTCATATTTTCCAATATAGTTTTATATTTCAATAATATTATGCTATAGGATCATTGGAATTTTTATTAAGTTGTGCCACTTGAAAATATGAAACCTTATCACTAATGTTGATTGAAATTTATTCCAAAAACATAATTTCCAATGGATTGAATGCAGTGATGGACTGATTTGGAAGATAATAGAATCATTTTAAGGTATAGTCTTTTATATTATGTGAGAATAACTTAGTAATGAATCAATCATTAGACACATAGTCCAAATAGGTTGCATGGAAAACTCGTAGATGGTGATTTGTGTCATCCTTACCATCATTAAAATTAAGCTTAGGTGCCACAAATCCATATGGAAAAAGAGTTTTCATTATGTGTTGGGCCAAAAGTGTATGTGAAAAACATGAAAATCCAAGGCATGTGATTACCTAGAAGCACACTATTGAAGATGTAACACCTTGGTCTATAGATCATGGATCTCATGCACAATGGATTATACATATAGAGGAGAGGAACTATCTATTAGAGGTGTGGCCATTGTTAAATGTTTCTAGGTTAAAATAGGTTGTTATGCAAGTTAAGTTTCCCCCAAAGTGGGTTTAATAATATTATTATCTGGGGGACTAGAAGATTTACCATTATTTGATTTGTTCTTTATTTCCATTATGTCTTATAGAATTTATGCATGATCATGGGGCTATTCCTGAATTCTATCTCTAAGAATCTATGAAATCTCATGTTTATTGACTATAAGATTGTCATTATTAAGTGGGGGGAGATTGTCCCAGTTCCCATCTTGTGTATCATTTTGTTATTGATTGTATTGTTCATCTTTAGATGAATTATCATTGGATTCCACATAATTAGTGTGTGAAGGATCAATTATGGGAGATGTAATTGGTTCTATGTCCATGGTATAAGCTCAACTAAAAGGAATCAAAGTATGTTTAATAGGATTACCACTAAGGATATCACTTCTTAAAAGAAGAAATACAACTTTTTGAGATATCATATAGTAAATAAAATAAAATAATGATACTAAAAAATAATATATATAATTTAAAATTTCAACACACCTAAGGTAAATAAGAAAAATAAAGGTGCAACCCTTAATATCATCTGTAACAACCCACTAGGTATTACTAGAATATAGTAAAACAAATTAAAACATTTATTACCCATATTCATCATCTAGATTTCACGATGAGAAACCTAACTAGTGATCTTTAACTAACTATATTAATCTAGTTAACCAAAAAAAAAAAAGCTAATCGACTTATCTAAGGATCACCATGAATAGATATAGCAATCATCAATAATATTGAATAACCATAAATATTGCATCTAATCATATATGAAATAGTACAAATTTAGATATGGTTGATACAACATTACAACCATTTTTGTATAAGTATAATGTAAAAAAGTTACGTTTTTAATCAATACATAATTATATCTCAAATAATAAAACATGATACAAAGCTCTTTGGAGCACAATCTCCATGACTCAAGAGTCTCCATGAATCAATTATCAATATGTAATCTCAAGTGTAGTCCCTAGTATAGTACTCCATCCAAGAGAGATAGCATCATCCAAACACTTTTCCACACTAACCATGGACAATAGATCCCCTAAACTATCTCCCAAATAATGGTATCACCAACCCTTCATGTATGGTTAGATAATGATAGCTCAAGAATCCAAAGTAACAAACCAAAATCCATGTGTTGAAGATATCTAATAAATAATGTGTACCATAAATAAATCTATTTTGATACAATATCTCACAAATATGAAAACTATATAAACATATGAAATGATAATGTTTAATTAAAACATTATTTTGGCCAAAGTTTTCAATAATAAATTATCTCTAGGATCAATTAATTTCATACACATGACTCAATCAAATTACACCTCATCTTGAATTAATGGTGCTAGTTAAATCAATGGAATCTATTCATTACTTATTTAGGGTCATTAATGTGATATTTAATAAAAATATATAATAATATAAAAACCAATAAATTAATTCATGATATTTCACTTTAGATAATAAAAATCATGTTTTTGATTAGGTAAGGTGGCAAACTAGGGGCCGAACCCTTCACATAGAAAAAAAGACAAGAAAGCAATCAAACAAAATATGCCTTCAAAGAGACGATGAAACTAGCTGAGAAACAACAGACACAAAAACAAAACACAAGAAATGAAAAGACTAGAGTTAGAGAGGACTCTCCTTACATAACCATTGATTTGAGAAGATAATTAAGTTTCTCAATATTCTCTATATTGTTAGCATGCCCAATATTACCCACCTCTTTCAGCATAGACATGTTCAGGAGAATTGTATTCCAAAGTTCCTTGGTGAAATTCTACTCTAGCCTCTAAATACGATCCTTCAAGGTCCCAATTTTAGATTTCCAATTAGTCTCATTCTCGATTTCCTCACCAACTTCCTTGGCATACATTTTCCCCTTATTGTTAGTAGTTTCCATAGTCTCATCACCATGCTCCTCAGTAACCTCAAAATCTCTAGTCTCTTACTTCCCTCTAGTGTCCTCAGAAATTTCCTAGATTTCTAGCTCCTTAGACTCTTCCTCCTGAGTTGCTTCCTCTAAAGCACTTTCTGAGTAATCAATCAATCTGGCCTTCGGGGTGGGTTTACCAGTAGTCCACCCTGACCTTTGAATTCTAGAGGAGAATCCTTATTGATTTTGGAAGACTTATAAGATTTACCACCTTGGCCCCCTGTGGCCCTACCTAGATTTTTGTGGGTCCCCTCCGTGGTCTCTCTAATATTCTCTTCCTCCTTATCAATATTTCTCTTCTTACCCTTCTTTCTTGCAAAGGAGTTGGGTGTGTCAATAGGGGTCTCTTCTGGGGTGGAGAAAGAAACATCTTTTGTTTTGGTAGGAGTAGGGAAAAAATAGGACTCATCAATAGCATCACCAGACACCAGATTGTAAGGAATGTCTCCACTATCAATTCTAATAGTCTTGGATGGCTTAAGGGCTCAGTGAAAGTTGTATAAGTATAAAATTAAGCCCTAGTGCAGGGGAATAGGGTTCATATCCAGCCCTGGTGAAAGTTGTACATGAATATCTAATACATTTATTAAGTCCATAAAATGAAATGCAATGAATCCAAAATCATCTAGTTTATTATAAATAATAAACATAATAAAAAATAGTCCAAAATATAACATACCATCTGGGTAATTATTATATCTAAAATGTTAGTTACCCATATCACAAGTAATGTATAATGTTATTTCATCCCCAAAATAATCATTATAACATAGGCCTATATAATTTTTCATATTCCACAAATAAAACAAAAGCTAGTCCAAACATATTATTATGCTCTATATTTAAACTCATAAATACATTATTGTAATGCTTTATATATAAACACTAAAATATATAACAAGAATTCCATTTACACACCAAATTGTAATAATGGGTTTAAGCACTATATTGTTGTGCATATATATACATATACATACATGGTGAAACCAATTCAGATTAATGAAACAGTCACAACTATATATATATATATATATATATATATATATATATATATATATATATATATATATATATATATATATATATATATATATATATATTTCAAAACTATTATAGTATTGTACAAATATCATCATGTATATAATATACTTGAAGAAGACATCCATTGCCTACTATCTTAAAGTATTCCATATAATCAATGTATATATATCTATCAAAAAAATGACATATCTATTTTATTAAACTATATGAATCCAAATACTTTTTCTTCACTCACACACACATATTTTCCATAAATACATAGCCACTAATTTATACCAATCCTTTTAGTAAAAATAATAATCCAATCAAATTAAAATTACATTTATATTAAATGCATACAATGTTGGAAGCACAATTACTGGGTGGTGAATTTATGTCTTAAAAACTTTCATTTGATTCCTTCTTAGCATACATATATATGAAGCAATGCATAAACAATGAACTAGAAAATCATGAAACAAGATTACACAAGCCAATATACCATATATGTGGTAAAAAAATAAAGGGTAAGAAAACCCATTGATATTTTCAAATGGACTACAGTCCTATATGACAAACACCAAATTTATTAAAGCATCAACCCCAACTAGCTCATCACCAACTCAATGAGTTTTTAGAAAGCACCAAACTTCAAGGAGGTACCAACCCCATAGATGACTCAGCACCAACTCAGCCACTTGATCTCTTTGATCACCCTTAAGACACCTTATTTTCAAATAAACTAATTATGACCACCTCTTCATTTCTTCACACTCTTATCCTTCTCAAACTACATTTTAGGCCTTTTCACTCAACTAGATCTCTTCTTAAATTGATTAGGTCATATAACCTTGATATTCATATGTAGACACACTATTATATCATCATTATTGATCTTATACACTCCTATAATGGTATACAATAACTCTTTATGCTTAAAACTATGTTATTTCATTTACACACACAAACACACACACACACACACACACACACAAACACACACACACACACACACACACACACACACACACACACACACACACACACACACACACACACACACACACACACACACACACACACACACACACACACACACACTAATAAGCCTAAAATTATTGTGTATATATACAAGCCTCTAGCTAAAATACCTCTTGGTAGGCCATGCATAATTTAAAACTTGTATTATCCATTTAATATGTCTTATAAAATGTTTCATACATGTATAAATAATTATAATATGTCATCCATAAGTCAAAAAACAAAAACCTTTTTTAGGCCTTAAGAAGACCTAATTCAATTAGGCCTCCATTAGCACACGTTACCCTTTGATATCCTTGGAACACTTTAAAACAAAAAAAAATGTAAGAAAAATTTATATTCCACTGAAATATTCCCATAATAATCTCATATTATGTCTATGACACATTTTAGCTTCAACCACCACTTGAAGCATGTTACTAGCACTGTTCACAATTAGGCCTGTGAACCTATAGAAAGTTTGCCAAACTAAATTAAAGTATGTAAACAATTTATTTATAAAAAAATGAAAATAAATCAAATATAAATAATTTATATGACCTTAATGTCATCACAATATTATTTATACTTCACAACTCATGGAAAAAGGACTCAAACCTTTCTCTGAAAATAGTCCACTCAGAATTGGTAGAACACTCCAAAACTCAGCCATGAACAACTTGATCTTTAGCACCTAAAAGAATAATTCCCATGGAAATTTATAATTTAATAATATATTTTTACATATATATACCACTTTTAAATTCAAAAATCACAAGGTATAATGTTAAATAGTGATCTTGTAGACCAAATGTTTGTCCTCACTATACACTATCAGACCAAAACCAAACAATCCATTTTGGCTTCAATGTTTCAACCACTTTCACTAACATCAATTATTTAAAATAAAATATTACTAATTTAAATTCATAAAAAATAATTCCATATATATTATATACATCAAATCATAGCATAGAGCCTCAAACTCATCATTGTAACTTGTTTACCCAAAACTGCTAGTTTGCCTTAAAGCACAGTCATGGTGGCAATGACCTTCAACACTTGTATGACAATTTAAAAATACTTGTGATGAAATTTTATGATATTATGATATCATTAAACCATTATTATATATAAATATAATATGGTCAAATGGTAATATTGGTCTTGTAGACTAATCTCATATCCTTGTATCTTATTGTCTCATCTGAGCCAGACAAATCAAATTGTGAGCAACTTTTTCATTATAATCACTAACCTCAAAAAATTATAAAAAAATGAAAATTTATTATAATTATTTAAAAATATCTCCATGCACTTTGATTTATTCTTATCCTTTGATAGTAGATCCCTAATCACCTTGTCACTACTACCTGAATTTCTCACTATTTCCATTGTTAGGCATGTTAGTGACTGGTCAACTTAGATGACTAGTTTAGCACACATGAGGGATATATCCTATCCATAAAACATAATTTGAAATTATTAAAATTTTAAATTAATTTATTTTCAAACTTTGACTTGGTAAACTCTAATTGCTATAGCAAACCTTCAAGAAATGTGCACTTTCCTATAGGGTCTACTCACACACACGACAACTCAATCACAAATAGAGGTGCTTGAGAGAGTTTAATAAAATATGAAATAGTTTTTATATTAATTTTATACCATTTTAGGCTTTTTTGGTCAACATATTCAACATTAGGTCTTTATTAGGGTTCTAGGAGGGTTTAAGCCTATTTCCACTCTTGACTATCATTCATAAAGCATAGCCCATTAGTCTAAAAAATAATTCCTATAATTTTGAGATATGACCCTTAATAATATACCTTGAATATATTAGGTTCTCATTCATAGGTTACACATGCTAATGAACACTTGAAAGTCCTTAATTTTGCATGCCCTTATTTTGTATACTTGAGGGTTGTCGAAATGACTGTTCATGCCTTTTCTTGAAAATAATGACTTAAAATTTTATAAACATGATTGAAAAAACATATAATACCTATAAAATCACACAATTTTCCATAATTTCCTTGGAAACATAACCTCCTACCTCATTAGTCCATATTCTCTCTCTTTGCTTTCCAGGCCTTGACCTATAAGTCACATTAGGCATTAAAAATCACCTTCATGCCTCTTTCCATGTTATCTCAATATTAGTAACATACTCAAGAAAAAATTATAATTATTAAAAAATACCATACATCATTCATATACCTTGACAATAGATCATGATGCCTCATTAGGCCAAGCAGGGTCTAGAAATGGTCTAAGTGTAGACTTTATCTGAAGGTCCTACCATTGTAGGCTTACCCATATATTCTCATGAGTGATCCAACACCTCATATAAAATATAAAATAACATCATCCAATTACTCATGATTGTGTTCACTCATCTCACCAATCCATCTTAATCATACATTTTTATAAGGTCTCTTCATGCTATGACTAGTGCCATGTCTAGGCTTCTCAAGCACTTAAAACATGACAACTAACCTTAAAACACTTATGAAAGTATCCAAAATTATCTTTCATGATCACACAACTCTAATAAACCCCTAACCATCTTGTGCTTACTTAATTCACCAAAATTCACTATGTACACCTTCTCATAGGGTTTAGACTAGGCTTCTCAAGACATCTTGTACTCAAGAACTATTAATCAAACATGATTTAGTGATTAATTGATATAAACTAACATAATAATCACTATATTTCCTTAAAATTATCTCTCAACATAGAGACATTAGTTTTCCTTCAAATTATCTCTTGTCACATGGCTTCCTTTTCACATCAATCATGCAAGATCATACCTCAAATATTACGCACCATGCATCTTCACCAAATGCAATTTGACATCTATGACATCAACCTTAACATCAATGTAAAAAAAATTCAACAAACTCCCCATTTTTCATTGATGTTAAAACATTCTTCAATCTGATGACTCTCATCTTCCCAAAATTGATCAAACTCCCTTCTTGAACTGTCTCCCCCTTTGACATTAATGACAAAGGGTCATACATACAAAAACTTCTATAAACACACCTTATTGTAAAAAAATATCAACATAAATAATATGAACCATTATATGAACATGCTCCCAATTACTCCATGCATACCCACTTCAAATGAACTCAAATTACAATACCACTTATCAACATAGATCAAGCTCAAGCAATAACCTAAATAGTTCCCCCTCAAACCAAGCATCCATCATGCTTCTGCTAATTGACTAGTGTTTCCATGAAGCCTAATATAGTCAACCCTTTCCATAGGGCACTAAAATAACACAATCTCAAGATATTCCTAAACCTCCATGTTTTCAAAAGACTGAATATCTTTTAGTATCCTTTTAGGCTTGATTCACACTATAGGTTTGACCTCTTCATCAGCTGTTTGATCATCAATATGAGTTGATAATAGACATAATTACTTGATTTCTCACCTAAATTATGATATACAATATCAAATAGTCCATTTAATATTATATACCGGTCATGACTAACCTTTACTATCATTGGTTTCCACACATTCATTTGCCTTTTGTCTTACACTCTAGTGGCTTCAAACCTCTTGTTTTGACTTGATGATCTTCTAACTCTATTAAAAAGGAATCTTGAAATATGTCCCACACTATGAAAAATATATCATTAAACCTCATACATACCTCTTTAATATTTATTCATTACATAATACCATGCATATTCATTTTTAGAGGGTCTTCTACACTCTCTTACTCTATGGCCAAACTAGTTACATGCAAAATAGTAACCATTGAATGAATTATCATACCTCATAGCATTAGGTTTTTTGATTGGTATTTTCATGTTGACCTTCTTATATTTTTACTTTCTATTATATTCTAATGATGCTTCCTTCTTTGGATTATTTCTTTCATTTATTCTCATCTCATAAGCACTCAAGATTCCATGAAATCCATCCATTTCTAGTTTATCTAAATATTACATCTCATCTAATGTAGACACCTTAGAATAAAATTTAGGATTTAGTTGTCTCAATACCTTTTGAAAAAAATTATACTCTTTAAATTCTTCTCCCAAATTTTTTAATGACATTAACAACTTCATCAACCTTCAATAGGTAGGATGCAATGGTTTCATCTTTAGACTTTCAAATTATCTCTTGTGGGTTTAAACCTTGTCCATATTCACCTTAGTGTTTCGTTCATATATTTTATTAAATTTTTCCATATCACATTTTTTGACTCACATTGTATCACCTTTATAATTTTTTCCTTTGATAGGCCACATATAATGGCATTCATTGCCTTAGAATTACTCTCACTTTCCTTCTTTCATACTGCATTAGTTGGTGGTGTAGGAGGTGGATTATATCCATCCAAAAATTATTTCCATATTTCATGACCCATTGACATAAGATATGTCCTCATTCTAATTCTCTAAAATTAATAATTATTCTCATTGAATAATGGAGCCTGATTGGTAGATAAACCACCTTGTGCTTGTTGACTAGCCATCCTCACTTCTAGGATCTCCTTTAGGCTATTAGGCCTACTTCAAAGGAAATGATATGATACCAAACATTGTAATCACAATAATTGATAGGGTGGTGAATAATTTTCTTATAACCTTTCATTCAATTACTCCTTAGCATACATGAACCATCACATCAACATATAGATCAGACAATGCATAAGTAATCGACTATACAATCATGAAATGAGATTACACAAGTTAACAAACCATATATGTGGAAAAACCTAAAGGGTAACAAAAAAAACTAATATATGAAAATTTATTATATTCTTATATGAAAAATACCAAATTTAGTGAAGCACCAACTCCACATCTAGCACCAACCCCAACTAGTTAAGCACCAGCTCAATTAGAGTTTAACAAGAACCAACTTACAAGGAGGTAATAAAACCCTAGATGACTCAAAAAAAACTAATCCACCTAATTTATTTTATCACCCTCAGTAAACCTTTTTGATAAATCAACTAATGATGACCACCTCTTCAACTCTTCACACTCGTATCCTTCTCAAACTACCTTTTAATCCTCTTCACTTAACTAGCCATATTCTTAACTGGATTGGGTCATATGATGTTGATATTCATATGTATAAACACTATTAAATCATCATTATTTATCCTATACACTCTTATAATTTTATAAAATACCTCCTTCTACTCAACACTATGTTATTTTATTTGCATACACACACACACACACACACACTAATAGGCCTAAAACGACCTTGTATATATATAAGCCTCTTGCTCAAATCCCTCTTGGTAGGACATGGATACTTTCACACTTTTATTATACTTTAAATGTCTTATAACATGTTTCATACATGTATAAATCATTATAATATGGCATCCATAACTCAAAATACAAAAACCTATTTTAGGCCTTAAGGAGGCCTAATTCAATTAGGCCTTCATTAGCACATGTTACCCTTTGATATCCTTGGAAAACTTTAAAAAACCACATATGAAATTAAAAATTAATATTACACTAAAATATACCCATAATAATCTCATATTATGTCCATAACACATTTTAGCTTCAACCACCACTTGAAGCATGCCACTAGCACTGTTCACAATTAGGCTTGTGAATATATAAAAAGTCTAAAAAAATAAATTGAATTATATACACAATTTAGTTACATAAACATGACACTAAATCACATTCAAAATATATATTACCTTAGGTTCATCACTATATGTTTTAGACTTCACAACTTAGGGCAAAAGGATGTAAACCCTTCTCTGTAAATAACCCGCTCAGAACTACCAAAACAATCCAAAACTTAGTCACGAATAAATTGATTATTGGAACCTAAAATAATAATTCCCATGAAAAATAATAATCTAAAAATATAATGTTACATATATATACCACTTTAAAATACAAAATTCATAAGTTTTAATGTCAAATATTAGTCTTGATGACCAATCTTTTGTCCTCACTATACACAGTCAGACCAGAACTAGACAAGAAATTTTGGATTCAATGTTTAAACAAATTTCAATGACTTTAAATATTTAAAAAATAATTATAAATACTTTAAATTCACAAAAAATAACACCATATGCATTATATACATCAACTCAAAGCATAGAGCCTTAAACTCATCATTGCAACTTGCTTACCTAGAACTACCAGTTTGCTTTAAAGCACAGTCATGGTCACAATGACCTTCAACACCTATATGACCATTTTCATAAAATTATGATTAATTTTTATGATATTTTTATATAATTATACCATTATTATATATAAATATAATATTTTCAAATGGAAATATTGGTCTTGTAGACCAATCTCATAGCCTTGTATCTTACTATCTCATCTGAGCCAGACAAATCAACTTATGAGTAACTTTTCACTATGATCAATAACCTAAAAAACATTAAAATTTATTAAAATTACTTAATAATCTCTCCATTCACTTTTATTAATACATATTCTCTGATAGCACATCCCTAATCACCTTCTCACTACTCCCTGAATTTCTCACTATTTTCATCATTAGGCCTATTAACGACTGGTCAAATTGGATGATTAGTTTAGAAAACATAAGGGATATATAATATCCATAAAACACCATGGATATATAATATATATCTCAACCTTTCCAATTCAATTATTTTCAAACTTTGAGTTGGTCAACTTTGGCTGCTACAACAAATCTTTGAGAAATGTGTATTTTCATGTAGGGTGTACTCACACACTTGATAACTAAATCGCACCTAGAGGTGACTAGTATAGTTTAATACAATATAAAATAGTTTTTATAATAATTTTATACCATTCAATCTTTTTTTGATCAACATATTCAACATTGGGTCCTTATTAGGCTTTTAGGAGGGTTTAAGCCTATTTTCACTCTTAACGATCATTCATAAATCATATCCCCTTAATCCAAAAATTAATGCTTATAATTTTTATCTATGACTCTTACTCATATACCATTAATATCTTAGGTTATCATTTAGAGATTACACATGCCAATGAACACTTGAAAGTCCTTCTCAATGTTGCATGCCCTCATTCTGTGTACTTGAGAGACCTCAAAACCACTTTTCATTCATTTTATTTAAAACCATGACTAGAAAATTTATGAAAATTATTTAAAAAACATATAATACCTATAAAAACACTCACCTATCCATTATTTCCATGCAAACATAACCTCATACCTCATTAGGCCATACTCTCTCTCTTTACTTTTTAGGCCTTGACTTGCAAGTCTTATTAGGCCTTAAAACTAACCTTCATGCCTCTTTCCATTTATTATCCACCTCACTAAAATACTCAATAAACCTATATCATGTGTAAAAACTACAATACATCTTTCATATATATGCATTGAAAATAGATCATGATGCGTGATTAGGCCAAGTAGGGTCTACAAGTGGTCTAGGTGTAGACTTAATCTGAAGGTCCTACCACTATAAAATTACCTTGAAATTATCATGAGTGATATAATTACTCATATACATTCTAATTAAACCCCATAAAATCACTCATCCATATGTACACTCATCTCACCATTACATCATACTCATACCTTCTCACAAGGTTTCTTCATGTTATGACTAGTGCCATGACTAGGCTTCTCAAGCACTTGAAACTTTAAAACCAACCTTAAAACAATTCTAAAATTATTTACACTTAGGTTTTTTGGAATTGTGTGATAATTAAAGATAAGTGTAAATAATTTTATTATCACACAATTCCAAACAACCTCTCACCATCTTGTAATTACTTACTTTACCAAACTTCACTATGCACACCTTCACACATGGTTTAGACTAGGCTTCTCAAGACATCTAGTACTCAAGAATAAGTACTCAAACATGAATTAATGATTACTTGACTTAAACCATGATATCAACAAACAAAATAATAATTAGGTTACCTTCAAATTATATCTCAACATATAGACATTAGGTTTCATTTAAATTCTCTCTTATCACATGGCTTCCTTGTCACATCAAGCACACAAGATCATACCTCAAATATTATTTACCATGCATCTTCACTAGATGCACTTTGACATCATTGACATCAATGACAACACTTTTGAACATACAATCAAAATATATACTCTATTGACTATGCCCAATCTAGGTCATCTGATATAATGTTAGACTTAACCATATAAACCTCTTTATGCACAATAAAATAAAATCATATATCCAATTATAATATTAACTTGAAAATTTCTTTATCAAATTAGAACTAATTTTGAATATGCAATAACAATACATAGTCAATCTAAAAATTGCATAACTCACACAAAGTGAATACAATGAAATCTTAACTATCATATTCTTATTAACCTTACTGTATATATAGCTATTCATGTAGTTGAATACACAAACAAACCATTCACTCATCTACCAACTTATACCCTGGCTTAAGGCTTAAACTATATTATTACCATATTCCCATATAATTAAATATGAAGGTTACTAGATTTGAAATGGAGTCCATAATGAATACTATGATCTGAGTATTTAAAATGGACACAATTCATGTTAAAACCCAAAGTATCAAAATCTATTTGAAACCAATATAAGCATCCTATAGTTGTCAAACATATAGCTACCCTCGAAAACCCTAGGTTTCAAAATAATAGAGTATATATAAATATTATACATAGATATATATATAAATATATATGTAAATACACCTTAATGGTTCATCTGAGTATGTGTGTGTGTACTACATAATCTATTTTGTAATAAGGAACCTATATTTTAATACCCAAAAGTCCAAATAGATTTACATTATCAAACCCACATATAGTCCAACATTTTAATCCATTTTATAAATACCTTAATGAGTATATAATAAATTGACTCAAATAAAATATCTCAAGCCACATCGTATATACCCATCAAAAATAATCTTTTAAGACTAAACGATGATATTTGAATTAAAAGAGGAGTTTATGACATTGTTTCTTAGAAGCCTAAAACAACCATGGGAAAATATATGGCGCTAGCCCAATCCCCTTAGGTTACCCTGAGTTGGATGTAGGGTTCTATGGAGGTCGATCCTTCCACAGGGCCCTACATACATCCCTTTAAATTTCCATATCTTCCAATTAATTTAGAGACTAGTAACCATAATAATTCAAAAACCCATTTAATATTTCACACATAGGAATTTAATTACAAAACTTACCTATGAATTTATGAATGCCAAAGAAGCTAAATATCTTCCTTCATCCTTCACTCATTCACCCTTCTTCTCCTTCTATATCCAACACTATGTATGTCCTGTGTCATGATGTATCCCCATAGCCCTCTTTGATTTATTTTTATTCATCTGCATTCATTTATTCTCCACCACCTTATCCACCATTAATAATTGACTTAACTAACTCAAAAATATGCATGTCCAGATAGCTCAACATAATTCCTTGTTTTCTACAGTTCACCACCATTAATATGTAGTAAAATCCATGATTTTCACAAAATGATGTTTATCCAAAGTCAATGAGTGGTTAGTAACCCTAATCATATCAAAACTTCTTTTAAACTAATTAAAATAATCATAAAATATTAATTTTATATCCTTCATAAAACATGCATAACATTGACTTAACATTATTCCCTCATTAACTTCACAAATCAACTAAAAAAAAAAACATGAATCATAATCTTCATGTCGTACCATGCAACGACTATCAACTTAGTCAATTAATCATTAACTTTTCATGCAATGACTATCAGCTAACCATTAACATAGTGAATATATACCATGGTATTATAATTGTGTATTATAAAGTCTATTGTTTAATGTTAAAATGTTATTCACAAACACACTTTACAAATACAATGATTTCCCTATATCATTTAACAAGTAAAAATAATATATTCATTATCTAACATATATTATGAATATCAAACCTTTGGTAAAACATTTAATCAAATACAAAGATATTTTAAAACAATTTTATTTATATCTTTAAACATTTGAATTAAACATACATATTATAATAATAATATTTAATTGTTATTATGTAAACATTATAGATCAATACCAAAAATAGAATTCATCATAATGTTATAGTATATATCCATACCTAATAATGTAGTAAGGTAAGTAAATCATAAAAGAATTCAACCAAATAATTACATCATATAAGATCAGCTATGTGTGATCATTTAATTAGAAAAATCACTCAAAAAAAATCAAGAATATCAACAACAACTATATTAGTGAAAACATGAAAGATCATATAAGTCATTCAAATGAAAAACAAGACATACTATTATTATCTATCAAACAATTAATCACATAACATGAAATACTAATGTGATGTGTGAAATGGTTTATGGATCAATTCTCTATTATCCCCCAACATCTTCATATAAACCACCCTCTCTGATGATGCTCTCCCTTTGTTACACTTTGATTGAAGATTATTTCCTACATCCACCTCACAACAATGAAGGTAGTTATTATAAAACATAATTATATCCATAAAATATTATTGTATAATAAATAAACATGATCACAATGAACAAAATGTAAAATTAAATTAACTCATAGTAAACTAATCATGTAAGTTAAACAACACATAATTGTCCCATAATTGGCATGTCATAAACTTAATAAAACATTAGTTAATCAACTGATCAACCATAATAATCCATGGATCAAATAATTTATTTAGCTTAGATATAAATCATGACATGATCTAGGGTTAGGGTTTGAGTAGTGTTCAAATTAATTTAGGCTCATCAAATGAATTAATTTTTTAGGTTTTATGGAGTCTAAGACCTAAATTGTTAAATGGTATGAGTAAATTAAATTAGGTTATAATATATGCAATAAATACAACTAATAACTTATGAAAGAACTGAGCTAAACTGATGTTTTTAATAATAGAAATGGAGAAAAATGAATACTTTATTAGAAATTTACTGAGACAAAGGTTCTTAAGGTTGATAACTAGTACAAGAGTTCGTTTGAGTATTACAAATAGGATCCATGTGTGATCAAGGAATCCAAGAAGGGTGGTTAGATCATATGTTAGGTTCACAATGAAAAAAATCAAAATGAAAACAAACACACTAACATGCATAACACTCTCTTTCCTAGATCAATATGGGAGCATAGTGAAGAAAAACAATTGACAAAGCATAATTAAAATGTAAGAAAGAAACTTTCTTACCTTCCTTGAATGCTCCAAGAGATTTCTCCATTTGGCTTTCTCAAATTGTGCTCAAGAAATCTTTGGAAAATGGAGTTTTGTGGCTCCTTCTCTCCTTGGCATCATGGTTTGGCTCAAGCTTGCTTGATGTAGCCTCATGGTTTGATGGCTTGGCTTGTGATTCACAATTTTGGCATTATAACATTATTGTTTCCAATCTTGTCATAAAACTAGAATTATAACATTACTATGTCCAAGCTCTATAAATGAAGAGGTCTAGGCTTTTATTTATAGGTTTTGAAACTAACCCTAACCCAAAGTGAGTTAGAGTGTAGTTATGGATTGAAATGGGTTCAAACCTAACCATAGTGAGTTAATTAAACCCAATAAAGTTAAAAGGCATCCAAACCTCATGATTAGCATGGAATAGGAATGAGTGAGATATTTTGGATTTTGGACAATTCACAAATGGTAATTATGAATTTATAAGATACTTTTTTATTTTTGAATTTATTTTTTGATAATTCATTTAATTTCTCATGGTTAATTCAATTTCAGCATTTGATTTGATTTTACATGTTAATTACTTCTATTTAAGATTTTTGACATTTTAAAGATTTTTAATTAATTGATGTGTGAATTTATCCCATTTAATTGATTTATAATCCAAATTTATCTAATGAATCCAAATTTGAAACATTTAGTGATTCTTATGCTAGATTTGCAAAGGTTGGTAAGAATAGGTCTAAAGTTTAGTATGAAGCCAATGGGGGCCAATTTTAGGTGTCTATAGTTTTCCCTTATTTGGGAAGATGTTGTAAATCATAGGCACAATAATTTCTTCTAAAATAATGAGAAAAAGGCTTGTATGCTAAAAATAAGATGATGGTTGATGAAAAATCTCTAAAGAATGTTTGGGAAGCCTATAATGATGCCCCCTCAAGGGAGTGGCCATCACATTTTTTGATGGATGGTCCTCTGAAAAAAAGTAAGAATAAAGGTGGAATTAACCCATGGGTGAGATTAATCCAAATAAGAAAATGCTTTCATGTATTTATATAAAAAGAAGATGACTGATTTGCCCAAAGGTAGTTATAATTAGTAATAAATGTTGAGACACTGATTTTCTCAAAGGCAGTTATAATCAATGGTAATATAATATACCCCAGTTATGGCTAATGAGTTAAAAAATAATGATTTTCCCATAAGTATTTATAATCATTAAGATGACTGAGATTGAATAAAGATTTTTTATTATGCCCCAGTAGGGTAGATTGGCAAGTGTAACTCAAGGATAAAACCTAGTGCACAAATTAAAGATAATCAGATACACATGTAGATGCATTGGTCTAATGACTAAAGAAGACATAAATAACCATACATATGAAGATGTACAAAGGGATGAAAGAGATGACTAAAAGAATAAAATTTATCAATGTTAATGATTTAATTATACCTAATAATGTGGAGATGCTCATCCTTATTAGCATTGATATAACTAGAATGGACAAAGGGTTGATTTGATCAAGGGAGGTGGGAGGAATTTCCAAGGGTACCAAGGATAATTCTCTACCACTCCATTGTATATAAGACTTCTTGAGTTTATTTTTATTGTAGCACATGATGGTATGCTTGATAATAGAACACCATGAGAAATTTGTTGAAATATGTATAAGTATTGACTCTTGATATAATAAACATTTAAAAATAACACACTAATGATAAAAACCATGATGACAATGTTGACGTATGAATATGGATGGACTCAAAAATAATGTACAAAGAATCACCCAATTAATTTATATAGACTGAGTCAAGGAAATAGTATTAAAATCAAACAAATAGGAAAGTGAACAAATAAATAGACATAAAACAAATAAATAGGAAAGCAAACTAATAAACAAACAAACATAGAAAAAGCTTGAAAGTAAAAGTAAGAAAAAACATCCTAATGATGGGTTTGCCCTAGTAGAGTAGATCAAGGATGACTAACTAGGCTTAGATAAATGTTTTTAGGTTGTGAAATTTTTGGATTTTTTTTATAATTTTCTAAGCATCTCAACCCAATTGGGAATTATTGATAATAAATGGTCTAACTCATAAAAAAATGAGAGCATTGGCTTAGGTTGCTCACAAAATAGTGAGAGTGTATGGTAAAGGGGGACTGAGCTAACCCCAAAAGGTATTGATCACATCTTACATAGTCCCAAAATGTCCTCCAGTTATAATAGTTCTACCTTAAAATGGAGGAATCTAACTAGTGTAACATCTAATTCAAACAAAATAGGCATAGTTGGCATAATGACACAGTATGACATAGGAATAGAAAATTGGTATGTCAAGGCACAACAAAAAAATGAATTCCCTAGTTTTTCCATAGGTAGTTATAATTAGTAAATAATGGCATAGATCACTGACACTAATTTTCTCATAGCTGGTTATAATTAGTAGAAAGGTTAGTGAGACATTGATTTGCCCATAGGTGGTTATAATCAAGCCCACAAAAAACAAAGCATCATATATAATGAAACAAAAAATTAAGGATGTAACTATCAAATTTCTATCATACTACTCTAAAAAATGACTTTTATGTGGAATACTTGAAAAAAATGTTGAATTTGATCTAATTCTTTATGCTAAAATAAAAACCAATAGATGAACTAAGGTCAAATGGGTTAGGTAGGAAGGATTTAAAAAAAAAGATTTGGTCGAGTAGGAATGGCATGGTACGATGGTATGGTAAAATGGCATGGCATTATTTGGGATTATGATAGTATGATAGATTGGATAAAATGGTAATAGGGGTACCCCCAAGTGATAAAGTGAATGGCAAGGTTTGAAACAATGGTAAAAGAAAAAGGTATGGATTTTGACAAATGGAAATGGCATGGTACATGTTTTTAGCCTGGGTAAATATTTTTGGTGTTCCTACTAATGTAGAGATGCATGTCTTGATAAAATAATGATAAAACTAGAATAATCAGTCGTAAATTGCTAGCCCACACTTTATCTAAATAAATATTCTATCAAGAACTGACTGTAGATTTGGATGCAAATAATGTTGTTGTGATCCTCTTTAGTCATTGATTTTGTTTCCTTTAAACATCAAGATAAGGTATATTTTTAGCCTCTATAAATAAAAGTGTGGTAAGGATAGTAAACATGGACAAATGTTGGGTGATAGGTTTTATTGGAAAATTTAATAGTGGATGATAATGGAATGTATAATAATTGGGAAATAAATGAAGATCAGGATTTTCATGCACACACAATGTTTTTGATTTTAGATTTGATATAACTTTAGATGTGGTAGGGCCGAAGACTTCTAAATATTCTCTTGATAAGATCACCAATTTTTTTTGTTTTTTGGGTTAGAGAGTAGTTACCATATAATTAGACTGTATATGATAAGCTATTTTTATTTCATCTTGAATAATGTCTTCATCAAGTAGTGAAGGACTATTGTACTCAGCTATTGGCACGTCAATGAGGTTTTCACCAATGAATTTATCTTGATTGTCCCACAGCACCTTTGAGAAGGTTTCACTAAAGAACATTGACATTTGACTTTGATTTTCTTCTATCACCTCAAAAAAGGTTTCACTAAAAGATGTATAGTTTGAACTTGGATTATCCTCTAATACCTCTAAAAGGGTTTCACTACTAGATTGTTCTTATTCTACATGAATTTGGTATTGGCCTCCCTCATGTTATTTAATTGATATGTCACCATAGATGTAGTTTAATAAGGTATGATCCTATCAATCCTAATCAACACTTGTGGCAGATGGAATGTCAATAACATGGCTATGTTGGTTGGTGGCAATGGCATGAGGAATGGTAATGGAATGGAGAGAGGTTACATAATCTTCGTAGAAGATACTAGGAACCCTTGTGTCGAAGCTAAAGTAATCATCCTAAAAAGCCATAGAAGAAATAGAAATGTATTTAAATTGATCTACAAGGCATGCATAGCCAATATTACAATAACCACAAACATATTATGATTTTAAATCTTATTCTAACTCAAGGGACTTTAAATCAAATGTTGAGACTGATGTTGATTCTACTTTTGATGCTAATTTTTTTGTTGTTTAAAGAATAAAACCTGACTCTATTTTTTATTCTTCATCTAATGTGGATGTTATTATAGTGATGTCTTATTGAATGCTTGGTATTAGATAAGTAATGGCCTATGATGGCATGGTGCGCTCCATAGATACTAGTTTTTCCAAGTGAGACTCCTGGGAGAAAGGTCAAGATATAACTCTTTAGAGATTGGATTATCAAAGGGAGGTTCTTTATAAATAAGAATATGGTCAAGGTAATGATTTTCCCAAAGGTAGTTATAATCATTAATAAGTGACTCAATAAAGATTGTGTCATCAGAGTGAGACTCCTCGATAATAGGTATAGGATTAGAAGGTTATTCATCATAGTTTAACTTATCATAAGTGGTTAGTTCAATAAAAACATCATGGATTGGTTGGTTCTCTTGGCATTGATTTATAATCAATTATAAAATACCAATTTTGAACATATCTTAGTCCTTGAAAGATTATCTCAGTTAGAGAGGAATTTATTGGCTTAGTTTGGGTACTTATTGGCTTGGTTGGGGTTGGACAATTGGTTGGGGTTTTCTAAATTAGGGAATGCATGGAAATATTTGAATAGTGACTGGTGGTTAGATAATGGTAGGACATTATGGTGATGGATTTCTCATATGATCCAAAGGATGAAGTCCTAAAATGATAGCAATAGGGTATCATAAATCATGATTTCTCACATAAGCCAAAGGATAAGGTCCTAAAATGATAAGGGGATTATATCATGGAGTTTGGTTACTTGCACAATCTAAAAGATGAGGTCCTAGAATGAAAATGGTGAGGAATCATGGAACTTGGTTTCTCTCACAAGCCAAAAGATGAGGTCCTGGAATGGTAATGGTATTCTTTGGATGTGGTATAGCTTGGTAGATCACACAATCTAAATGATGGTTAATGTTATAGGTAGGGGATTGTGTGGTATGATTGGGGTGAGTATAATAACACAACTACCCTAAAGAGTGGATCAATGCACCCTACACTTAAGCACTTTGGCCTTGCTCCCCAAATTTAGGATTGTAAGAAGGGTATGGATCCTCCTCCCAAATAACATCATCCTTCTCCTTATAGGGGTTTCTAGTTGGATTTTGTATATCTTGACTAGGGTTTAAACAAAACTCCTAAACAAAGTCATCAAAATCAAAGTCATTTTATGTGGTCATTTCATCGTAACTTGGATTATACATGACTCCACCATAAGTGTAGCTAGACATATCCACATCAATGATAATGCTCTGCAAAAGGTCTAGAGTTTTACAAACTCTAAAAAATAATGTCCAAAAGATAAATGATTTAAACATGGTCTATGGGAGTTGTATCTCTAAAACGGTTTGTGTTAAAACTTGGTATAAAATAATCTAACATCAAATGTCTCACAAAAAAAATGTCAAGAATATGAATAAAAATGACATGTCAAAATCTATATTCCAAAGTGCTCCAAACAAGTTCTAAACTAGGAAAGGGAAAAAGAGTTATTAGGACTTTTGTCCAAATGCAACATCAAAAGCTAGGCTCAAATAAGCATATGCTAAGACTTTTGGCCAAACATGATGTCAACATCTAGACTTAAAACAAAGATGATGATGATGATATTTTAATCTAAAAAACTTGGAACACTTTGTCATAAACTCAACACATGAAATAAAACATAAACTTGGTCAAATGGTATAAGGCACAAGGCAAAAGGCATGTGGAGAAAGACTGTGTTCTGTTAAATAAAGGTACAAACAATGATGAAAACTAGGATATTCTAAACAAACAAGCTAAACAAAATTGAATGGCATAAATAAACTAGGCATAGATCCAAATAATAGTTTTCAAACTTGAGTAATGAATGAATCTAAGTTATGCAACCTAAAATAGAAAGATCTATGTATCAACCCCTGTAAGATGAGGCTTAAATAGAAATCAATCAATATTTGAATTGAAATTGGAAAGGCTAATTAAAACTCAATGTGAGAACTAAGAATCTCCAAACAAAAAATAGGCCAGGAAAAATATAATGGCATAATGACACAAGACAATGATTCAAATATTATACATGGCATTAGTTCTAAAAACTAGCATTTGGCACAAGGTAAATAGGTCTTGAAATAAATTGAGAAGATTAATGATGTTATGACTCTCAAAATATGTAATAATTTTTTGTTTCAAATACTTAAGGCACAAAAGCCTTTAAATTATTTGGGTAGCATAACATTACCCATTTTAATCAAGGCACACACAAACAATTTTGGCAAAATTTTCCAAGGCAAAAGTGTGTGCTAAAATGGCTAGCATAACACCTCCCTAAACAAAGGATTTACTTATAAACAAACTCAATTTTGATGTGTAATATAAATCAAAAAAAAAAATAGTCTCAAAAAACTAAGAAATAAAGGAATAAATGATATAAATATAACTAAGTACATCATCCTAGATCCTATCAAGGTGTGGTAAGTGGGGTTGTCTAAAACTTATAAGTTACGACCATTTAGATTGATCCCAAGTGTGCCTAGAAAAAGATAAACATCATGTTAATTTAGTTCATAATGATCAACTTAGCTTGTAAGGGTTTATTCCTTTGCATGATGATTCCATATGTGGACTACTTAATGGAATCCCCTAATTGACTAGACCTGACTCAAGCTTTCATTACAAGAGGAGAGGTTAGCTACTCAAACCCCTAGCTCTAGTAGTATGTGTAACCTAATTCTTATACCCCACCATGGAGTGGGATTGAAACATTTTTGGGATATGAAGCCATGAGTCAATGCTTTCATAAAGAACTCATGAAAAGCAATGGCACCCCCTTCACAAGCCAAAATGTATGAAAATAAAGACTAGTAGAAATACTTTAGGGTTGTTTTTAAATCACCCAATACCATATGGGTTTTGGGGATATCTTAGAAAACATTCTTTCTATGCCTTGGACTAGGCACAAATGTGATGAAAAGGCACTTTTGATCACCCAATTTCCCTATAGGGGATGGGGGAGAGCATACACACACTATTCTTTTTATGAAAATAAACAATTAACAAAATTTATTATTAAATTTTTATTTAGGAACTAAATTTAAATGTGATGATGTTATTTACTTGGACCCTTGGCTTAAGTGTGAAAGCTTGAAATAATTGAACAAGATAACTTAATCAAAACCACCTAGTTCATTTTAATCTCAAAATCCAAATGTTCAAGATTTACTCTAAGTTCATTTTTAAACATCAAAAGTAAGTGTTTAAGACTTATGCATTTGTTTTCAATCACCAATAATGAAGTGTTTGTAAACATTAGAAATCCTTACTCCTTTTAATCACTAAAGACCGAATGTATGATACTTAATATGTTGATTTTAAGTACTAAATTGAATTGTGTAAGACTTAGCTAATTCTTTTGAAAAACCAAATTGAAGTGTAAAACCATTAAAATATACAAATTTTTGTTCCAATCAAGCCTTTGACTTATGATTTTTAGATAGTATCCTTCTACTTTGAAGCACTTTTTATTATGAGAAAATGAACTTTGAAAAAGGAGCTCTCAAGTTTCAATTTTTGAAAACACAGTGACCATGGTTGGTCAAAAATTAATGATGATGGTTCAAGGTAATCAATTCTGATCAGTTCATAGAAAATTGATGGTGGTCATGAAAAACTGATGTCAATCGATTAATACCATCATCAATCACCTATAAACCTGAAGGCAAAACTATAGTAAAGTAAAACATTAGGTTAGGAAATGGTTAGCTAGAAACTCAACAAAACCTATAAGGTAAGGATTAGATAAAGAATTTAAAAGATACTAAGATCAAGAAACAATAATTAATAATACTATAAAAATTCAAAATACAATCTTGGTAAGTTATGTTTTTCCCTAAATACAAACCAATGATAGTTACATAGAATCAAGCTTGGTTGGGTAGAACTGATAATGGTCACACAAAACCAATGATGGTTAGGCCTGACTAAGGTCAGTCTCTATGTAGATCTAAGATAATTCAAGAATTGAAAATGTGGTAAAATCAAATCTAAAACTATAAATTTTAAGGAATTTAAGCATTTATTATCAAATTTTGAGTTGCATCTTCATCTCCTTGTTATGTAGGATGTTTCTTATCCCATCGGGTGTGCCATTTGTGATCAAGGAATTCAATAAGGGTGGTTAGATCATATGTTATCTTCATAATGATATAAATTAAAATGAAAAAAATTGCACTAACATGTATAACAATATCTTCCCTAGATCAAAGGGGTGAACATAATGAAGAAAAACAATTAACAAATCACAACTAAAATGCAATAAAAACAACCTTTCTTACCTTCCTTGAATGATCCAAGATATTTCTTCATTTGTATTACTTGACTTGTGCTCAATAGATCTTTGGTAAATGGAGTTGTGTGGTTCTTTCTCCCCTTGGCATCATGGTTTGGCTCATGCTTGCTTGATGTAGCTTCCTGGATTGATGCCTTGGATTATGGTTCATAATTTTGGCATTATAACATTATTGTTTTCAATCTTATCATAAAAACATAATTATAACATTACTATGTCAAATCTCTCTAAATGAAAAGGTCTAGGCTTATATTTATAGGTTTTGAGACTAAACCCAACCCAAAGTGAGTCAGAGTGAAGTTATGGATTAGAATGGGTTTAAATTGAACCTTAGTAGAGTTAAAAGGTGTCCAAACCTCATGATTAACATTGAATAGGCATGGGTAAGATATTTTAGATTTTGGACAACTCATAAAAGGTAATTATGAATTCCTAAGATATTTTTTGATTTTTTGATTTCCTTTTTTAGAATTCATTTAAATGCTCATGGTTAATTCAATTTAGGCATTTGATTTAATTTTTCATGTTAATTAATTCTATTTAATATTTTTAACATTTTGAAGATTTTTAATTAATTGATGTGTGCATTTATCCCATTTAATATATTTATAAGCTAAATTGTATTTAATGAAGCTAAATTTGAGACATTTAGTGATTCTTAGGATTGACTTTAAAAGGTTCCTAAGCATCAATCTAAATATTAGTATTAATCCATTGGTGGCCAATTTTAGATGTCTACACTAGGTATCAAAACCCCTCTTAGAAAATAGCACCATACCCTAAACAATAGTTTTATGGTGCTAGTGTTCAGTTATAGCACTAGTTTCTTCTATAAAGGAACTAATTTGAGATTTTGGGACCATCTATGTCTTATTTTTATAAGCCTATTACTATGTGGATAAACCCTAATTTTTTATCTATGACTTGTGATTTATTTTATGTGAAAACCCTTGAACTCCATGTGATTAGGGAATTTGACTTGGAACAAGTAGTAAATATGTGGTGTTAATCAAGTAGGTTGGACATCCTCAACTCCCCATAATGATGAGAGTTTCATGCATACCAATACTCCAAGAGTGATCAATCCCAATGTAGTTCTCCCCACCTTAGTGCTGATGTAAGTTTAAGGGAAGCTATTATGAATGCTTATTTGAGTGCTTTAACTAATGCTTGAGACTAGAAATATGATATTTTAATACTTAGAAAGGTTATAGCTGACTTTTTGTAGAATTAGGGTAGAATAAGGATTGATAACCTTCATTAGGCACAACTTATTATGACCTCATTTATGTGTATTTACATCTCATTTCCATCTAGTAGATTAGGTCTAAAAGTCATCAGTATATATATTGATTTGGTACTTATGCATGGTTTGAAATAGGTCTAGGATGATCTTAGGTAATTTAAAAATTGAAAATATATCTATTGGAGCTCAAAAGAGGAAAAACAAAATAGTGCCCAAATAGGAAAATAACACTATGGCATTATTGTCCACTTATGGTACTAGTGTCCAGTGGCAGAACTTGAGGCATTAGGGGTATTGATGCTTTAAGAAGGGTCTGAGGTTGATTTTGAGATGTTTAAGATCTATGTGGCCCACATAAAATTTAGATAAGTGTCTAAATAGGCCCTAAGATAGGTCCAGGGCTAAGCTATGAAGTGGTGGTCTCAGGTATCACTCTTAGCACTTCAGTGTCATTTTTAGACGATTACAAATTATTACAAGTTCCTCATGATGGAACTTAACTTAAAAATACATTTAGGACTTCTCTCTATGTTTTTTAGAGGTAGGATTGAGGTTTAAAAATACATTTTATTCACCACTAGTTGTTAAACCTTATTGTAGATTAAAAATACCCTAATAAAATTTTGAGAAGGTCTATAGAGACCTATGTTTGTTATTGAGGGTTCTCTCAAAAACCATCAAGCTAACAAGATGCATATGCATTGGTCCATCAAATTTTTTTGAAGCTATTGGAATGATCTTGTTTATGAATTTTGGAGTCATGAAAGGGTTATATTAGATGTCTACATGGGTGTCATGAAGTTTCTTGTTGCCATTGATGACCTTAATCAGGTTTGCAACTTCATCCTTTCAATGTGAAAAAGGAAATGTCTTCATCTTGGATTGGTTTCATGACTTGAAACCTAAATAATCATCATGATATATTATTAAATGGATGGTTTAATGTTACTAGGCCTTTTTTTAATCATGAAAACCTTATTCAACTAGTTAGGAAGTCCAAACACACTTAAACACTATGTAAACCAATCAAAATGAGCATTTTTAGGCCTCTTTTTATGTCCTCTTCACACATGCCAAATTATTAACGCCATATATTCCCATGAGTTTTTTATATCTAATATAGGTGATTTTAATTCATTTCATGTGCATGGAAGTCACTTAAACAAGCATTCATGGTCATTGAGCTCTCTTAAGGATTTCTTGGTAGGTTTGATGTCTCTAACATCTTAATGATTATTCAAAAAGTATATAACCTTGATGAATTTAAAAATACTAGGAACTTGGAGGTCATATAGATTATTAACATACCTTATTGTAATTTTTTCCCATGTTCTTTCTCAACTAACTTCTCATGTGAGAAAAATGACCTTCTAGAGCTTTCAGGGCTATAAGTCAAGGTCAAAATAGGTGTTTTGGACAAAATGTCATTAAATGCTTATTTTCTATCTTGGAAACACCGAACTTGTGTCTTATCCATGATATATGAGTTATATTGGTGGTTTTACAAATCACTTGACTCCCCTAATGGCCTTAATACTTGATTTAGCCATGGTTGGGGTTTCTTAGTAGTTTAGGGGTTTAGACCCTAATTGTCTTATTTTTGATGTCTTATTTTCTTTAAAAACTATATAATCACCATTTAAACCTTCCTAAATGTCCCTCACATTCATCATGAACCTCCAAATCTAATATTTATCTCAAAACCTACCATTTATCTTCATTTCTCTTCCTGCAACATTGATCTTAACCTTAATCTTGATCTCTTGAAACTACCTGCAACCTATCTTATAGGAGATTAGTATAATGGAAAACCTATTGTACTTGTTTTATATTTTATATATTATGATAAACATCCTAATATTTCATTATATATCTCACTTTTGGTTACAATTTTGTTACTTATTTCTTCACAATTGAAACTTTGTCCAAGAACCCTAACTCAATGGCTTTCATGACCTACCACCTATAAATTCCAATAAAAATGATCATGGAGGTTTTTATATCCTATTTTATGTTCTCTAATTTTTCCATACACTTCCATTTATATTTATAAATCCTTATCTAAGATGGATCGCTCTTTAAAACATCAAATATGCCTAACCATAAGACTATCCATCATTCATTTTGGGTTTGTATGTTTGAACCAGTACTAGAAAGCCATTTTTGAGATGAATATAATCTTATAAAAACATGTAATTGTTTTAACAGACTTGTTAAAGTGTATATCATGTGTATTAACCTATTTCACAAGCTCAAAACCTTTCACTTCCTCAATGTCTATAGGCATTTCCCTTCATATTCCACTCATTCATGTATCATATACTTGTTTGGAGATGATGTGGGATGATCATTTGTCTTTTTTGAGGATGCATACATTTTTTATACTTTATTTCAATCACCTTCGTGATTTAAAACACTTCACAATTTTAAAAAACATTGCATGTCATGTCAAAACCAATAGAATAATGAAAATTCTTGTTAGTACAAGTATGATAACTAGGATTTTTTGATAATTTTGATGTTTCAAAGATAATTAGACCCATATGATATTATTTTCAACCATTATCATGCATCCATAAAACTCAGACATGTCATAAGAAGAAGAAAATCAAGATATTTTGGTTTTATAGGGTTTAAGAGGAAGTAGAGTTCTTAGTGATTATTTATAAATATCAACACATCAAACTCTAAAATTTTGCCATGGATTGGAAGGTTATAATGGTAATATCCTTCCCCCAAGATAATTTGACCTAATACTTCTCCTCCTCTATGGGCCAAAGTCATGAAAAATACCTTTCTTCTCTTGAATGTAACTTGATAGAGTACTTGAATAATGTTTTACCATTTTTAAACGTGTAACCTATGTTTTGGCATGGTTTTTGATTGGAGGAGACTAAAGGAGGTTATGGTAGAATTATATCACTTTTTTCCATGATCCACTTAGATGATACATGTTTTGGTCTACCATGGAAAACCTGTATAGTCTCTTTTGCATCAAGAAACTTGTTCATTTTGGATTAATGCTATATTGCAGCTACATACCAAATGTCAATGAAGCCCTTATTGACCTATATAATTATATTTTAATGTACCAATAACTTTATGTCACTTTTTTTATTAATATTCATAATTCTACTCTATGTTTTAATTTAAAGCAATTAACAAAAAGGGTTTCAAAATTTAATGTACATTAGACATGGAACTTTGACACCTCTTGGATGGATGTATAGATATAATGATTTATAATATGATATTAAACAAGTGTCAAATGACCCGAAAGGACCCTCTTTGACCTATATCATGGTAATTACTCTTCACATTTGATATTCCAAATGAAATTCACTTTGCCACAAATTTGAAGCAATAGAAACAAAACAAGTGAAACCTTAATCTTTTGAAAAATACCTTAAACTTTGTTAAATTACCTTAAATTCTCCAAATTTATTGAAAATATTTTTTAATTGATCATGAAAAAAGACTAATTAAATAATTCACATGTCACAAGCCTTATCATTTTAATAAGACCTTGTTTAGACCTTGAGACAACATGATAAGACCAAACCATGACACCAAGACATGACTCTCAAAAATATCATTTACAAGCTTAGATGACTTAGGTACCTATTTTTAATAGACCTTGGTCAAGCATGGCTGATTAGATAACATTTTTGAAAACCTCCTTAGATATTCTATCTACTAAACATTTAGACTAATAGCCTTAAATAGACCATTGGGCATGGATTCACTTAAAACTACTTCTCCCTAAGACCAGAACTAAACTTTAACATGACGTTAAACTATATAACAAACTAAAAATTGAATATACCTTCAACACACACACAAAAAAACAAGACACACAATAAATCAAGAAGCACACAAGTACAAGAAACACTTAGGGAAAACAAACACCTACTCTAATATGTATAGGATGAGAAAATGACCTCAATAGATATGCTTAAGGTGTATCCAATTAAATGGGATATGTAACTCTTATCCATTCAACATTATAAATTGGAAAGCATTATGTTTCTTGTAATGGGTGATGACATAGGACCCACTCTATAGGGTGTCAAACTTTTTGTGTCTTCCAAGCTTAGTCCTATCTTCATCCCATTTGAGTACAATATAACCCTCTAAAAATGTTCTTGGAATAACTCTCTCATCAAGGTACCTCTTTTTTGATCTTGGTGAAACTCCATAGTATGCATTTCATGATCTCTTATTTCCTCTAACTCCATAAACTCAAATAGTTTGATCTCCATGGTAATATTCTCCATCATCTCAATATAGTGTGTAAGCTCAAGAGTTGGTAACTCAAGGGATATTGGTATCTTTTATTCCCTTCCATAAACAAGCATGTAGGGGGAGTTTCCAATGGCTCTTTTAGGATTGATCTTATTATCCCATGGGATGTCTTTAATTTTGTGTGCCATGATCTCTACTTTTCCTCCATAGTACTCTTAATAAATATGATTAGATTCTTATTTTTGGGTTTTTATAGTTCATTTAATTAAGGATAGTATTTGTAGGATGTAATTAGATGTATTAAATGCTTCACATCCTATACACTTATTCAAGTACCAAATAAATCCATTGTATTATCTAAGATAAGTGTAGAAAGAACTCTAAATCTAGCTGGTATACTTTCATAAAAGTCTAGCAAATTAGTCTTATTAGTTTCTTTGAGAGATAATGATTCTATCCATCTAGTAAAGTTTCATTTTTAGTCAACACCCACTTATTACCAACAATTGAAGGAAGATGGATCATACCTATGAAATCCAAACCCCACTGCATAAAAGGTTGGTCTACCTGAATGGGATGGAAATGGAGAATTTTAATCTTATATTTTCCTATGAAGAAGGCACACTTCTAACACTTCCTCCCCCATTAATATGAGTCTTTGAATAATTTAGGCCAATATTAACCATCTCTCATCATTTTTGTTATTGTATTTCTTGGTGAAAAGTAGCCCCTTGATGGCCCATCATTGAATTATGCCAATACTCTCTTAACCTAGTCAACCTCTACCCAAATTAGGAGAACTCCATTAAGTTCCTTCATAAATATTATTCAATATACAAGAACATATGGGATAGATTATAAACTTAAATGTCTCCTTTTAGACTTGTTTAGGTCTAATAGACACACTCACCTATTTGGACAAATTTGACCATGTTTTGTATCCAACTCATGGTAGATGGAGGTGCAATTTATTGAGTGTCATATTGGAGTGATACAATAATCTTATTTTTACTCTTTAAATTATGATTCTAAGTGCTCAGATATCCCTTTGCCTCTCAATAACTTGGTAACCTTGATATCCACATCATATTTCATTATCTTGGTGATCTAACCACCTCTTTTCTCATTCAAATCACTAATCAAAAGGAAGTATTTGATGTTTGGATGAGACACCATCACATGAATTTTTTTTTTAGAGAGCATATGTCTAAATTTTTAAAGGCTTCTTATTAAATCAATCACTTAATTCTAAACAAAAGTGTACCTTACCTCATAGTATTCCAACCTTTAGCAGAAGAAAGTAATGAGTTTTTCTAGACCTTATTCATTTGATTATGTCAACATGGTTGAGATGAATTCATCATTTCCCAAAGCACACAAGGTGAAGTAATTATTGAAATTAGGGTTTTCAATTATTGGAGTTTGATTTATGGCTTGATTTATGGCACCAAAACTATCCCTTTCATCTCTAGTCCAACTAAAACCCTGATTCTTATTCAATATAGATGTTAAAGGCTTGACAATAATATAAAAATAAGGTATTAATCTCCTAATGAAGTTAATATTTCTAAACAAACTCTACATCCCTTTCTTATTCTTAGGTAATGACAAGGACAATATAACACTTACCCTTTCAGGGTCTATAGAGAGACATTTCTTGGATACAATCTAGCCTAATAGTTTGCCTTCATGGACTAAAAATAAAAAATTTAGGATTGAGAAATATCCCAAACTATTTATACCTATCAAATATCTATCTAAGATGAGTCAAAAGATAATTTGTATCCTTAGACAAAATGATAATATCATTAAGGTAGTTCAACACTATCTCCTTTATCAAACCTTGAAATTCCATGTCCATGGCTCTTTGGAAAGTATTTCTAGAATTAGACAATCCAATAGGCATCTCCCTATATTCATATGTGCCCCATTTTTTGGTAAATGTTATCTTATATTAGTTTTCCTCTTTCACTAAAATCTGATTATATCTTAAGTAGACATAAAAAGTGATAAATGCTTAGAACTTGCTATCATATATAAGATTTATTTCATGGAAGGAAAATGATAATGATCCTTTAATGAAACTCTATTTAAGTCCCTAAAATCTACACACAATCTTATCTCTCCATTCTTACTCCTTATAGGGACTAGATTGGCAACCCAAGATGAGTGTTTGATGGGTAATATGATGTTAGACTCTATCAACTTAGTCAATTTTTTCCTCATTATGGGATCTATTCTTGGGTTTATAGGTCTTTGTCATTTCCTTACTAGTTTGGTATATGTATCCAGTTATATAGTGTGTTGATATAGGCTAGGATTAAATCCTTTAAGATCATTATACTCATAATTAAATATATAAGCAAACTCTTTTCACAACTCAATAAATGTAGGTCTATCTTCCTTGTTGCATACCTTTCCAATTGTTAGAGGTATGTATTTATATATGGTGACCCTATCATAATTATTTTGATTGGTAGATATGCTTATCTTCCCTTTCTTCATTTGATCATCATCATTGAAAATTATTTCAAGTGTCACTAGACCTTGAGGAAATTTGTTTGACCTTAGTTATGTATACACATAATATTGTCAAAATTTTATCAATTATTGACACTTTGTATCTTGTAAAAATCCATCAAGTCTCAATCTCTCTAAGTGCACGCATTAACGGGTACACTAGGAAAGGGGTGGGTAGACCATTGGTGCTTTGTAAGATTTTTGTCCCTTTTTCCACATGTTATCTACACACTTTTCTCCTAAAACCATTTACCCTAAGCTTGTTCTTCTTAGTTGAACCCATTCCAGTCATTTTCCACATTTTATCCTCCTTTTCCTTACTTAAATCCCATTTCATTAGTCAGTTATATAGGGTCAACTAGGTTGACCCTATACAGTTTTTGGTTATTTTCACTTAGGATCTATTTTGACCTTTGGTCAACCTAGCTCATGACTTACTGAATTATTCTTTGGAATTGTACAGGGTCGACCTTGTTGGCTAAAAATTTTAGAAGGATTAAGGATAATATCCACCTATATATACAAGTTCATTTCCCATCGTTTGATGAATGAGAAGTGAATAAGAAGTAAGTTTAAATAAATATTTGCTTATTGACCATTCTACCTAAGAATTAAAGCTTATGGTTTCATACTTTATTTAGAGATGTGGATCTTGTCTTATAGGGAAGTTTTTTAGATACATTAATAGGTTGTGTATCCTAGAGCTGATTTATCTTTTTTATCTTTACATACCACAACAATTTCTTATGAATAACCTTAGTCAAGGAAGAGATTGAGGCTTGATGGGTTCATATTCAAGGTAAGTATTACTAACTTTATTTCTCCTTAGTAAGAGTAGATAGATAATGTAGTTATGCATCTCTTTCATCGATTATATTTTTTTTTACGTTGAAATGAGTATATGTCTTCTATGCATGTTTAGTTCTTGTTTTATTTCTAACCCCCATTTTGTGCCACAAGATTTGGTGAGCACTAGATTAGATTTAATTTCTTGTTATTATAATGGGTGAAATATCAAAACCTAAGACCCCCTTAGGGTTATTACATGATTTTTTTAGATTGGAGGTTTTATAACCCTCCTTAGTAAAGTGTATTATGATAAGTGATCCCCTAATTAGGTCTAGCAGATTCCCATATTGGTCATGTTCTCACTTAACAAATGTATTCCCAATTAGAAGTGTAGGTATGCTCTATCTTCTCCAAGCCAGGATTGATTTGTAAATATGATGCATTTATGATTACATACATTTTGGTAAACTCAGTATGAACTAACCCTTATAGGATTTATTCACTTATTTCATTCTTTTATTATTATTATTATCATATATTTATCATTTTGGGTTGATTGTATTGACCCAATTCTAATTTTCATACATAAGTTTTTAGGTACAGGCTACTGGATTAACTCTATTGACCTAATATAGTTTTTCAATTTTAGACATCAGGTTTAGCATTATAGGTCAACCCAATTAACCCTATATATTTTAAGCATCTTGTTCAACATACTAGGTTGACCTAGTCAACCCTATACATTTTCAATCATCCTATTCAACATACTAGATTGACCCAGTCGACCATGTTAGTAGGATTTACAAGCATTTCTCAATTTTTTTATAACAATCTCACTTCTCTACATATTTAGACTCACCAATGTTCTTATTGACCATTTTTGGCCTACATACAAAGATTTCAAAGACTGATCAATGTTCCTAGTTGAGAGAAGTATCAAATAATAAAAAAAGATCATATTGCTTAAAGTGTAATTTTATTAATCTTAGAGAAATAGGTCTATAAAGTAAATGTAGGATCCAAATTGGCTTGCACAAGTAATATTATACTTCAAGTCATGGATAGGTTTGCTTATGCTTCATAATTTCATCTAAGTTTCCAAAGATCAAGTTAAATCTCAAAAGAACAAGTCTAGGATACAAACCATCATCATGACATCACTCAAAAATGGATTGGTTAGCTTGTTTGCACATTTGATAAGTATTACTAGAAATCATCACAAGCCCTCAGGTCATGTAGACATGTTTCTCTTAGTACCGTGATTAATTTCTTCAAGTTTTGTGCCTCCATTAATTTTTTCCTTCAAGACCTAAGCCTTCAAAGTTAACCATACAGATGAAGATTTTCACATAAACATCAATTTTAATCAAGGCAAGTAACAATTTGGGTTCAAAATGTCCTTAAAAGGTTTGAATTTGGTCAAGATCTAATGGTCCATAAGAACCCTCATACTGAAACATAAGATCTAATGATCTGTACTAGAGTCAACCAAGTCAAAAGGTCTCCAAGTGAAAGTTATTAAAGATCTACAAGTTAGACATCATCCAATGATGTGGGATAATCAAGCCAAGATCTAATAGAGTAAAAGAACTGATAAAAGGATGGGTCCAAACAAAATCAATGGATCATACTTAATATTACCAATGATCCAATGGAACAAAAAAATTGATAAGAAAGTGGGACTAGGGAGATATATGGTACACATGAACTTGTACATATTTATCATATGGTGAACATGAGTCAAAATGGTCAGTGAATTTAAAGAGATAATGAGTCAAGGACAAGTATCACAAACATGTTTAGTTGGTAGAAAATCAATGGCTCATGGGCATCCATGCATAAATAGATAAATGAATCAAGGTAGATTCAATAACTTAACATACCTATGGAGCCAATAAATGTAAAAATAGTTGAGTATAATGTATATAGTCTAAGTTGGAAATCGATAGCCAATAAGTGAGAGCGATCTTAGGACATTTTTATGAAAGTCAAAGAAGTTTAAATGGACCCAAGCAAAGTAAATATCAAAGAGCTAAGTTCAAAGTTGAACTAGATTTAAAACAAAGTTGATCTAGGGCCATATTTAAGAGACCAATCATTTCCATTAATTCTTCATATAATAGATTTTTTGGATCTAATAGAATAAGGAAAAGAAAAACCAGTGACTATGAAGAAAATTTAGGTAGTTTGTAGACTTTCATAGATATTGTGACTATGTGAAAACCAATGGTCTAAAATTGGTTTTCACATAAAGTATACCTATGTCTCTCCTATCATCATTGATCATTTTTGATAATATAAGTATAGTTGGCCACCTAATGTAGATGTGGCACTTTTTAACTAGTTCCAAGGATTGGATCTCATTATTTGATCAAGTGTTAATACAATGGAGTCCTGAGATAATGATCAGGTGGATGAATAAGGATAGTGAGCATTAAATTATTTTGTAAGGCCTTTGTAATTATGTCTTCTTGATAAGATCCTAACTCAACCACATCCTCAAATTGGCACTAATCCATCATAAGTGGTTACTCATTTTCCAACGCATATTTCTCTCTCTCCTTTTTCTATAAATGGAGGCTTTTAAGCCTAAAAATGGATCCTCTATCTATCCCTCTATTTGGTATGACCAGACTCTACCAAAAATTTTACTAAAACACCTTTTGATGAATAAAGGCTGAATTTCATCATTTTCTAAGAAAGATTGAGGTGTGTTCTATGAATTCATGCATTATTCTCAAGTGAATGTATTTTCCTTACTTATGTCTAAGTTTTTATCACCTTAAGGAAGAGCTTAATAGTCTAAAAGGTCATTATAAGCATAATCTAAAGTTTATCATCTAGTTTGAAAGTGGATATTTATCATCTCTTACTAATTTGGTAACTGATTAATGCCTTGTTCTAAAATATTTATGTGAGATTGATGTTCTTTGGTATAAAAAGTGTCCCATAGTGTTTTTTGTGTGACTTAGAGTGATCAAATCATTGGTGCACCACCATTTTTTTTACATGCTTTTATAAGTTTTGTTAATTCTCTCTCCCTTTACCAAGTAGATGATAGTATAGGTTTAGTGTAGGTGATATATCCATAATGAATTGAGCCTTATCCAAAGGTTTGATCCACTTTTGGGATACCCACAACCTAGGATCAATCCCATGTTGGACTAGATTTGAGTAGGAAGATCTAAATAATCCTCCCCTTAGCTAGGGTGAAAATATAGAACCCTAATAGTTTTGGTATGCCCAATGGGACCTCAAATTTATTTATTATAATTTAATTTTGAAGATTGAGAAGAAAGACTCACAATAGTAGGATATATCTACATCATCAAAAGTTTAATATCCTTCAGGTGGTAGAGCTCATAACATCTTTCAGATAATGATTTCATGCCAAAGGTTACAATAAGAGCATGAATTAAAGGTACTTATTTTGAACATATTGAATTGCCTCCTAATTCTTATAAAAGATCAAGATTCAATAGCATAAGGCCTTATCCTCCAAACCAATATTTATCTTTTGGTCAATCTATTATTTTATTCCAATCTATTATCCCCATAATCCAAATCCCTTTTTCACAAATCATTATTAGGAATGAAGCATTTGTCCCATTTAATATGGGTAGTCCCCTAAATTTGGCCTAGTATGATGACATTTTTTTGTCTACTCTTAAAGGTATGCTTTTCTTCTCTAGAAAATGAGATAAAACTATTTCTATTGAGCATATCCAAGATATTGCCAATCTATGTTCTATTCATAATGTTACTCAAGATAATGTGGCTATCAGATTACTTACTACTTATTTCAAAGGAAAAACATTACAATGGTATATTAATCTTCCTTTGACCTCCATTTCTACTTGGGATGAGTTAGGTGTAGCTTTAGTTCAGCAATTTAAAGAAAAGTTTGATCATCTATCTTTGGTTGAGTAACACCATAAAAGGTACCCCCATAAATTCATGTCAAAATTTAACCTCATATTATAATATACATGGATTAAGATCCCTACATTTATTAGACCATCCCTAGAGTATGCATTTTTATACTTCTTTAAGGCCCTTGATTCTAATATAAGAGTCATGATATAATCTATGGGTGGTAATAACTTGCCAAATGCCTAGGAGATTTCTATCAGAGTAGAGAAAAACTTGATTCAATATGGTTAACTTGCTCCAAGGCCTCTAATTACCTTTTTTATAGAATTTAAAACTATACCTCCCCTTCAAGTTCCCCAAATTCCATATATAACCCCTATTCTATCTCCAAAATTCTAGGTTATAGCCCCTCCTAATCAATCTAGTGAGATTACTAATTTGAAAAGTATGTTACAAGCCTTCAAAAATTAAAGTGTTTTACTCAAGAGACAACATTACCAAGGTAGACCTTATCAACAGTAAAACCAAAGTACCTATCAACTTTTTAATAACAGAAGACCACCTTATCAAGGTTTCAAAGACAGTAAGTAACCTTATCAAAAATAGGGAACTATAACCTAAACTAAGCCATATGCAACCCTTGATCCCAATGTGCCCTCAAAATCAAAATATATTGTTCCCCAAAATAACTTAATGCAAGATCTAGGTTGGTAGCTTTCCAATCCAAATGACATTCATAATCAAGCTTTGATATCATAAGAGAATACCATGCCATAGATGACACAAAAAAAGTTACCTCTTCAAGGTGGTCAATATCAAGATATAAATATAACAATCCAAGGAGAATCTCAACAATTTCTAGGTTAGCCTGATGCTATCAATGTTAATTAGCATTTGAATGATCACATTATGTTCAACCAAGTTGGTGAAACTAAAAACATAATGGTCAAGTGGTAACTCTAGCTAGAACTAAAAGAAGAGTAATTGAAGAAACTTAGGATGTGATACATATTTCTATTGTTATTAATCATGTGTCAAATAATGTCAAAGATCAAGTTATTATTCCTATCGCATAGAAGATTCAGAACATAGAGATGGTGAAAGTTCCCTAAATGCCCCTAACTAGAGAATAGTTAGTGGCTCAAAAATTGTAGCTAAATATTAGTGGAACATATTTTAACATTATTTATCAAATTAAGAAATAAAATATTATTATTATTATTATTATTATTATTATTATTATTATTATGTGGGATTCTCTTTCTATCCCATGGTAAAAAGACATGCCAATTCAGTAACTTTCAGATCTCAAGGTATCTAAAGAACTAGCTGAGAAACAAAAAGTTGTCTTGGCCAATTTAGACTAGAAAATCAAGTAACATGATCAAAAAATGCATAACATAACAAAGGTGGATAAATCAAATTTCAATTCAAGCAAGACCCCTCCCTTTTATCTCTCTTTGATATTAAGTGATTGTTTAGTCCATAATTGTATGTTAGATATAGAGCTAATAGCACTATCATACCCAAACAACTTATAGATAAGTTTGGTCTTATCTATGAGCCAAATACCAAAGGAATAATACAATTATATGGCTCACCAAAAATATAGTAGGCATTAAAAAATACCTAAAGCTAACATTACATGCTTTCCCCAATGTTATTATTCATCAAGATGTAGTTGTAGTGGACCTACCTCCCTATTTTACCATGTGTCTATCAAGAGACTTTAATTAAAAAATTGGAGGATATTTGTCAGCTAATTGGACCTATCTAATGTTTAAAACTATGTATGGCACTAAGGTGACAATACATTCTAAACCTATTAAAAGATTTCATTTGAAACCATATATGTCAAGCATGGTGAACATTAATTGTGTTATCTCAGACAAGGTGTTAAAAAATAGTGAGGTTTAATCTAAATCACATCGAAATGGAGTCCCAAATATTTTTCTTGATGAATGGGCCTTTTATTTACATGAGCATGATCGCTATAATTTAATCAAAGAAAAGGGGCTTGGTGTTTATTGCCTTCATGAAAATGATGCACCAATTGTAACATTGATGAAAGATGAGTAGCCTAGTGATGGACTATGGCAGCTATATTTTGATGGATCTAATAAAAAATATGGCACTAGAGCTATAATGATGTTAATTCCTCCATCTAATAAAAGGCATTTCTATACTCCCAGGCTTTAATTTGGTTGTTCCAATAATGTCACTAAATATGAAGCACTAGTGCATGGTTTACAATGGGCAAGAAACATGAAGGTTAATTCCTTATTAGTCTTTGGAGATAGTAAACTAGTAGTTCACTAGGTAAGGGGACTTAATATTTTTAAGAACCCAATATTTAGGTCTTATAAGCATAGATTATTGGGCCTAGTTGAATATTTTTAAGCCTTCAATATTCAAGCCATTTCAGGAAATCAAAACAAACATGTAGATAGGTTGGTTGTTATTGAATCATAATTTAGTATCCCAAATAATATAATAAGGGACAATGTTCAATCACACATCAATGTAGTTGTGAGACCTTATATCACATAAAACCATGATAATTGGCAAGTATTTGAAGATGATAGTTAGATTGTTAGACTCTTACAAGAGGAAGCTGAATTCTCTCCAAGGAACCAAGACAAGCATTTATAGAAGTATGATGATCAGATTATGAAATTAAAGACAAACAAGTTTCCTAAAGGATTGGTGACACTGGAAAATATATTTAGTAGAGATGATGAATTAATAAAATAAAACTTTGCTTTATTAACCAAGGAAGAACATTACACAAATGTAGAGATTGCAACTGGAAAAAATTTAAAGCTAGGTAAAGTTTGCACATCTTCGAAGAAAGAATATTTTATTAAGTTATGTTCAAAAAAAATTATGTCTTTGCATGGTAGTACAGTGACCTTCAAGGTTTTGATCCAATTCTATCTCAACATACCATTGAGTTATAAGATTAGACTAGGCTAGTCAGACAAAGGCAAAGCCAATCAATCCAAATCTTGAACCTCTAATGAGAGTTAAACTGCATAAGATCATTGAGTCATCCATAATATTTATAATTAACCACTTAACTTGGGTAGCAAACCTTATTGTAGTATAGAATAATAATGGTGAAATAAGGCTATGTGTTCAAATTACATGACTTAAACAAGGCCTCTCTCAAAGATCACTATCCATTACCATCAATGGAATAGATTTTATAGCTAGTTGTATGTTCATAAAGGTTATCTTTATTGGATGGTTATAGTGGATATAACCAAATTTTGTCCAAAGATTAAGACCAATATAAAATAGCCTTCACCACTAAGTGGGCGAGATTTTCATATATAAATATTGCTTTTTATTTATCTAATGCTGGATCCACTTTTTAAAAGGCTATGGACAAGACATCTTAGGATCTCCTCAAAAAGTTTATCCTTATTTATTTAGATGACATAACAATATTCTCTAACACAAATGACCATATGATTCATCTTAGATAGGTGTTTGAAAGGTGTAAATAATTTGGAGTGTCTTTAAACCCAAAAAAATTGTGTTTTCTCTGTTCATGAAGGTAGGCTTCTTGGACATGTCATTTCAAATAAAGGTATAATCATAGACCCTAATAGGATAGAATCAATTCTTGTATTATCATTGCCTAAGCATAAGTAATCCTTACAAAGATTCTTAAGAAATATTAACTTCATAAGAATATAAATTTTAAATTTTTATATTTTAGCTAGGCCACTTCCATCCATGTTAAATAAAGGTTAGAGTTTTAGTTGGTCTAAAGGAGTGAAAAGTTTTGAAGAAATCAATAAAGTTATAGCTAGTGCTCCTACACTCATGAAACCTAATTTTAAAAAAGATTTCTTCTTATATAGCTATGCTAACCTTGAAGAAATATCAAGTATTCTCATGCATTATAATAAAGATACTTTAGATAAGTTAATAGCCTTTTTCATTTAAAGCTTGGAATAATATGAAATAAGGTATTCTTTTGTTGAGAAGCATGTTATTTTAGTTATAAGGTCTCTTGAACAGTTTAGGTACTTGTTGTCCAATAATAAGATGCATTTTATGGTTGCACATCCAAGTGTCAGACTTTATTTTGAATAAAGATATAAGTGACAAAATATCTAGTTGGATAACAAAGGTCATAGAATATGACATTGAGATCAAAGTCACAAATTTGGTTAGAGGCAAAGGACTCTGTGAACATCTAGCATAAGACTTGCAAGAGTCTAATAAATAGGTTATTGTGTTAAATGATCAATAAATTGAAATTAAACAGGTCTCAAATTCTAATTAGTTCAAAGATATGGTAAGATTTCTACAAGATGGTATTTTTCCTTCTCATCTCACTCCTTCAAAGAGAAGATATTTTAGATTACAATCAGTTCCTTTTCTCATTGATAATGTATTATTTAAAAAGGATATCAATGGTATACTACTAAGATGCATAAAACTAGGTCAAACACAAAATTTATTTGAACAATTCCATGATGGACATAGTGGAAGACATTACTCATCTAGGATTACAGTTCACAAGATCATGGGAGGTGGGTATTACTAGATAAGTTTGTTTGGTGATTGCCATGCATGGATCAAGGAATGTAGATAGTGTGCCATCTTTGTTGTAAAAGTGAGACTTATAGCCTTACCTCTCCAACCAATTTTAGTTAATTAACCCTTTGTCCAATGGGTATTGTATTTTATTGGTGTTATCAGCCCCCCATCAAGCTCAGGACACAAGTGGATCCCGACTACCATAAATTATTTTACCAGATGGATAGAGGTAGTATAATTAAAAGAAGCCAATGAAACTAGTGTTTTAGATTTATATGAAGGTTTAATTACTAGATTTGGGGTTCCTTAAACTATAATTTTTTATAATTATATGGATTTTTTATTATCTAAGATTAGCCAATAGGAAGTTCAATATAGTATTTTTCTCGGTGCCTCATCAAACTATTATCCATAAGTAAATGGCCTTACTGAGTCTATCAATAATAATTTGTTGAAGATCATTAGGAGGAATTTAGATGATAATAAAATATCATGGCATCTCAAATTGAAGTTAGCTCTGTGGGTTGATAGGATCACCTATAAAAGATCAATTATCAATTCTTCGTATAAACTAGTATATGATAAGGAAGCAATAATGCCTATTTTTCATGAATTCCTTACTTTGGAATTAATGCATCATATTGATATTTTAGAGACTAAGCCAATGGAAATAAGATATACTGAGCTCATGGAGCTAGAGGAGATAAGGCATCGGTCCATTTTGGCTATGGAGGCCCATCAAGTAGTGACAAAGAGATATTTTGATAAAGTAACTTCTTCAAGAAGTTTTTAAGAAGGATATTTGGTCATAAAATGGGATGAAGATAGATCCAATCTAGGAAAACACACAAAATTTGATTCTCTTTGGAGTGGACCATATACTATTTCCAGTTACAAATCCCATAATTATTTCTAACTCACAAGGATGAATGGTGAAGAACTTCCTATCCCAATCAATGGGATACATCTCAAACACTACTATGAAGGAAATCTAAATCCCCTATACATATTTTTTTCTTGTTTTCTCCAAGTGTTCCTAACACATTATTTAGTCTCCCTTTCTATTTTATTCTAAATAAGTGCTTCTTTCTTGCACAATCATTCAATAGTTTAGTTGCCCTTATTTTTTAGGTTAGTTTCACTTTCAATTTGTTTTCTTTCCCTATTATTTGGGATTTTTCTATCTTGTCAAGTCAAGATGTTGTCTTATAGTCATATAATGGTCCATGTATTATCTATGATGATCCAAGAGTTATGTATATGGTATGATTTCAAGCATAGCAGGCATGCTACCTAGCCAAGTCATCAAAGATGTTATCCATTTTTAGACTACATATAGAGCTTTCAAGGACCAAACAATGTTCCTGATTGAGAGAAGGATAAAATAATAAAAGAAGAAGATCATATTGCTTAAAGTTTAATTTTATTGATCTTAGAGAAACAAGTCTATAAAGTAAATGAAGGATCCATATTGGTCTACATAGGTAATCTTATATTTTAGATCATGGATAGGTTTGCTTATGCTTTAGAAGTTCATTTGAGCTTCTAAAGATGAAGTAAAAGCTTAAAAGAACAAGTCTAGGATCTAGACCAGTATCAAGATGTCACTCAAAAATGGATTGGTTAGCTTATTTTCACATTTGATAATTATAAAGCCTCACAAGTCCTTAGGTCATGTAGACATGTTTCTCTTAGTACCTTGATCTCTTCAATTTTTGTGCCTCCATGAATTTTTCACTTTGAGATCCAAGACTTCAAAATTGACCCAATAGATGAAGATGTTCATGCAAACATCAATTTTAATCAAGGAAAGTAATTTCTTGGGTTTAAAATGTCCTTACAATGTTTGAATTTGGTCGAGATCTAATGATACATGGGAACCCTCATACTAACACATAAGATCTAATGATCTACATTGGAGTGAACCAAGTCAAAAGGTCCCTAGGTTAAAGCCTTAAAGATTTACAAGTTGGACATAATTTAATGGTATGGGATAATAAATCCAAGATATGATGAAGTAAAAGAACTAAAAAAAGGATAGGTCTAATCAAAATCAAGGGCTCGTGCTTAATCATACCAATGATCTAACAGAGCAAAACATTGACATGAAAGTGGGACTAGGGAAATTTATGGTACACATAAACTCATACAACTTGATTGGATGGTGAGCATCAGTCAAAATGGTCAGTGAATCCAAAGAGCTAATGATTCAAGGACTAGTGGAATAAAAATGTTTATTTGGTAAAAAATCAATTGCTCATGGGCATCCGTGCATAGATAGATCAATGGAGTGAGGTAGAGTCAATAATTCAGTGTATCTATAAAGCTAATGAACATAAAGATAGTTGAGAATGATGTAGATAGTTTGAGTTGGAAATTGACATCCAATAAGTGAGAGAGATCTCAAGACATTTTAGACAAATGTCAAATAATTTTAAATGGACCTAGGCAAAGGAAATGTCAAAGAGCCAAGCTCAGAGTTGAACTAGGGCCATAGTTTAGAGATCAAACATTTCCATTAATGCTCCATATAATATATCTTTTGGGTCTAATAGAAAAAGGTAAAGATAAAATAGTGACCAGGAAGCAAATTCAAGTAGTTTGTAGACTTTCATACATATTGTGAGTATGTGAAAACCAATGGTCTAAAATTGGTTTCTCATATAGTAGACCTATGTCTCACTATCATCATTGATAATTTTTTATAATACAAGTAAATTTGGCCACCTATTACAAATGTGGCACTTTTTAGCCAGTTCTAAGGATTGGCCCTCATCAGTAAATCAAGTGGAAGTAGCATGGAGTCCTGAAATAATGACCGGGTGGATGAATAAGGATAATGATCATTAAATTATTTTATAAGGCCTTTGAAATTGTGCCTCCTTGATAAGATCTTAAATCAGACACATCTTTGAATTGGTGCTAATCTATTATAAGTGGTTGGTCTTTTTCCAATGCATAGTTCTCTCTCTCTCTGCTTATTTTTCTATAAATGTAGGCTTCTAAGCCTAAAAATGGATCCTCTATCTATGCCTCTTTTTGGTATGACCAAACTCTACCAAAAAATTTACTACAACACCTTTTGTTGTAAAAAAGACTGAATTCCATCATTTTTTAAGCTAGATTGAAGTGTGTTTTATGAATTCATCCACTATTCTCAAGTGAATGTATTTCCCTCACTTATGTCTGAGTTTTTCTCACCTTTAGGAAGAGCTTAATAGTCTCACATGTCATTATAAGTGTAATGTATAGTTTCTCATCTAATTTGACATGGATATTTTCCCTCTCTTACTAATATGGTAACTAATTAATGCCTTTTTCTCAAATATTTCTATGAGATTGATGTTATTTGATCTAAAAAGTGTCTCATAGTGTGTTTTGTGTGAGTTGGAGTGTTCAAATCATTGGTGCATCACCTCTTTTTTACATGATTTTATATTTTTTTATCAATTCTCTCTCTCTCTCTCTTTATGAAGTAGGTGCTAGTATAGGTTTAGTGTAGGTGATAGATCCATAAGGAAGCTAAAATTATCTAGAGGTCTGATCCACTTTTAGGATACCTACAGCCTAGGATTAGTCCCATGTTGTACTAGATTTGAGTAAGAAGATTTAAACAATCCCCTCCTTAGCTAGGGTGCAAATATATAACCCCAACATTTCCTTCCTATCTATTCTCTCTTTTATTATAGTCTTTTCTTTTCACAATTTGTAGTCTTCAAAAATACTCTTGTATAATCAATTGGATTGACCCTATCAACCTAGTTCTATATTTTGTGTGTTATCTAGATAACTAGATCAGCTTTGTTGACCTTATTCATTTTTAGACCTTGCTTTCATAGTATAGAGGTGATACTGTCGACCCTATTGTGTATTTTATGCATACACTGTCAACTATATTAACATTGTACCTTGTTTCAAAGTTAAGATTAACCTCTATATGCTAGTAATTAGCTAACATATTTCATTTATTGCTGATTTAATGCTTAGAATTAATCACATAGTCTAATTAGGTGGTTTTCAATAAATCATTTAGTTTCACTCTTTTTTATTTTATGCACACATGACCAAATCACAAAATATTTAACTAGCACTTTAACAATTGTCTACCCAAGGCCAACCTACATGTATTTTATCACCAAGGGTGAACCTAACTTGGTTTTCTATCCAAGTATAAATACATGTTTAATGGTATATTCTATCTAATCACCCAACACCCTTATCATTATGGTGTGTGAAGTATGGGGGTAAGCCCCAATACCAAGCCTGTACCATTACCAATACAGATCCCTTTCAACCCAAACATCTTGAAACCATCCTTAGATTACTTTTTAGTTACTCACTTACATCCATCTTCCCATCATATTTAAAATCATATTATAATAATCTAATAAACATTTAGGTTGACCAAATAGTTACCTTTTACTTTCTAAGTTGATGATTGCTTGCTCTTTGCTCAATTATATTTTTTATTGCAAAAAATTGCATTAGCCAGTGTTGGTGCAAGGATTTGTGCTATGTGCCTCAATTAGATCAACCTCATTGATACAATTTATTATTTATTTCCCTTTAGTTTTTACTTTTCTAAATACTTTCAAAATTATTCTTATCTCAGTACATGGTCATCTCAGTTGACATAGTCTATTTTAGGCCTTTTAATTTTCCTTGCCTACTGTACTGGATCGACCCAATCAACCCTATATACTATTTAGCCTTTGTTTGTTTTACTAGATTGACCTAGTTAACCTTGTACTATTTGCAAGCCCTGTTCCCTATGGTTGGTCAACCTAGTCAACCCTATATTATTTCTACCACTTGTTTCCTTGATTTTTCATTGCTATTATTTGACTTTAGTCTTTCTCCTTTTTCATGAATTTTATATTTGAAGACAATACTAATTTTAATTTAACAAACACGAAAATCTTTACCAACCATTATAAGATCTCCCATACATAGAGTAGGGATCTTATCCTTGATGAGAGTAATGTTCACATAGCTACTCGTACAATGAACTATAATACCTCTTCATAGTTTAACCTTCTCTTTTAACTAAAATATTAACCTGAATTAGAGTATACCCCCAAAATGCTCTTTTTCATTTCCAAATTTCCTCAACATCAAAGAAAATATCCCTCTACCATTTACCATATTATGATTAGTGGTCAATCTTAAGAGCCTCATTCATCTATTCCCACCTTATCAAGTGGATTTAGATGTACCACTTTCTTTGACTCTTAGCCACTTCCCTTAATTATGACCCTTTCTCATACCATGGCATTTTCTTCTTTAACTTCTTCTCTATCTATGCCTAGTATCTCTACCAACATGGTAGGTTCTACATCTAGTGGGCCTTTTATAATATCCACTATATTTAATACTTCTACTATTTCATCATTTTATACCTAATGTAATCATGATTTTATTGCTTCCTCTTTTTATTCATTCACTAGTCCATATTTTTCTTCACAAGCAAAGTTTGCCATGGGTGCTTCTCATTCTCATAGTTCCTCTCAAGCTCCTATCAATACCAATAGTGGTACCCAAGACACTAATATCATTCTAATGCTTAAAATAATGTTAAAAATGATGATCAAACCCATTAATTATTGTTACAAACACTTAATCAAATGAATACCTTTCAAGTTCATAGCACTAATCAAATGATGAAAATGCAACATCACCTTCTCCATCTTCAAACTCATTGTCAACCAATGATTTGGGGCATGCATAACCAAAATTTTCCTCCTCTTCCTCTTTAATATTCCCAAGGAAATATCATTCCAAAACCTCCTTTTGTCAAAAAAACCATTAAGCATCTTCAACATGAGCCTTTCACCACTCAAATTGTTAATATTGATATAGGAGGTATCACCCCTACAATTTATTATAATGGATCATCTGATACTACCCTTCATCTTAAGACATTTGGAAATATTTATAAGGATTGGGTCAAATTAAACACCTTTTTTTTACTAATATCTTAGCCAAAACCCTCATGGGTGATGCTTTAGACTAGTACAATCAACATATAACTCATTCTATTACTAGTTTGGAGGATTTAGAGAATGCTTTAGCTAAATAATTTCAAACTAGTGATATCCCTGAAAATACTTTGGCCCACTTCATAAATTAAAAATAACTTGAAAATGAAACATCTCAAGATTTTTTTTAAAGTTGAAAAACTTTATCAAACAAGTGTGAACATAGTATGGCCCATGATAATATTTTCCATCTCTTCACTAATGCCCTTTTTCCCAATTTATAGTATTAGGTCCATAATCTTTCTCCACATACTTTGGAGGAGGCTATTAACCAAGCTAAACATCAAGATTTCCTTATGCACCAATTAAATCCACCCCAACCTTCTATGAGTCCTTATCTCTTACTTAAACACAAAAATCATAATGCTTCCAATGATGGTATCATATACTCTTATGACACCATTCACACTATTTAAGCTATCATTCCTAACCAATCTTCGGAACCAACTCCCCCTTCTCAAAAATATACCAATCCTCATATATCTTCACTAAATTCCATTAATGTCCACAAACCTTTATGCTCAGTTGAATTACAAAAGCATCTACCTAGGTCTCTACCATAAGAACTTAACCTTACTCATCCTATGAAATCTTTGTATGATCCTAACAAGTTTTGTTGGATTCATGCTAGTTGGGGTCATTCTCATGATACATGTAGGAAAATCAATAATTTATCCTTATATTTTCTTCTTTGTCCTAATTTTTATCATGATTTTATCATTCAAAAGCATCAATAACCCTATGGCATTACTTTTAAGGCTCATGAATCAAATACTAAAACTCAAGCTTTATATCAAGCTAATGTTCATTTTCCTATTTATAAAGACCATCTTCCTAACCATGAACCTAATAAAGACACCTAAGATAATCCCACCCCTTCCACCAATAATTTCTAAAGTCTTTTTGATCCCACTTCTAAAGAGAATGTAGTTAATATGACTAATATGTGAAGGGTGGTCACTTTTATTGGCATTCAACCTATCTACACTAATCCATTATCTCAAGCATTTTGTGTTAACTATGTTTCTTTTGAAACTCATTTAAATGAGTTGGGGCAAGATGAAACTATAACCTTTTATGATCTAATTCCCAATTCTCCTTTGGATAACACTTCCCATTCTATTTCTTTCATTCCTCTATCTTCTTTATTTAACATTAATAATAATTCAGATCTTACTAACACTTCTAATTCCATTTATCAAAGTCAACCTAAACCAACTATTTTATCTTCATATCATAATTTACAAACTTGTTCTCAAGCTTCTCCCTCTTATGAACATAAATTCTAATGCACTTCGGTTCCTCCTTCTGAGGACCTTCTTAACCACTATACACCTATATCTGATAACCTTTTTATAGTTTATGATGAGTGTGATCCCATTATGGATCTCACTAATATCCCATTCTAGATTACATTCCTTGAGCTTATAAGGACCTCTCCACATAAAAGAAACCATCCTATGTAGTTATTATTTGAGATTAGCATCCCTCATCCTCCTCTAATAGGATGTGAAGTAGGCTTATTTGGATCCAAGGATAGTATATTATAATAATGTGAAGAGATGTCCATCCATGTTGATGAAATAATGGAAACTTCTCTTTATTTAAAATTTCTTATTTCTTTTATGATTCCCAATGAGATTCTAAATTATGATTATAATCCTTCTTTGTTCATTAGTGTCCAAATAGGTGATATCCAAGTCAAATGTGCATTGATTGATGAGGGTTCTAGAACCTATGTTGCCTCTTTTGATTTCATTAAAACCCTTGTATATTAAAAATGTGATATCAAGTCCACACACAACACCTACCAAGGATATGATATAAGGAAAATGCTTCCCCTAGGTTGTGTGTGGCTTTTTGTTATTGTCCCATCTATCACTGTTCATGTGAAGGTGATAATCCTTAATTTTCCTCTCTCTTACAACCTCTTTCTTGGTAGGTTGTAGACTCACTGTATGAGATTAGTTTCTTATTCCACCTACCAATGCATTAAATTCCCTCATAATAGAGACATTTATAGGATTTAAGGTGATACTAACCCTTGGAATATCTAACAATTCCAAGACCACAATGTCTTAAAAATTCCTACTCTTAAGCCTTTGCCCAATGTTCCATTATATGAGCCTCAACATTTCAATTTCCCTATTGATTCAACTTAAGGTTACAACAATCATCTTGAAATCATTGACAAGATCCCTTCTAGCCTCTTAGACATTGATGATGATGAGCCTGATGAGATCAACCTAAATATTAAAACTTTTGATCTCTCACCTCATCTCATCTTGTATATTTTGGCTTCTTTGTAACCTTTTTCTCTCAAACCTCCTTACAATGACATTCTCATTATCTTAAACAAGAATTGACATTCTATTCACCACACTTCATCAGATGACAAGGTCATCCCTACTTGCATCATCGACCTTCATACACTAGATAATGATGATGGTTATTTCTTATATGATCCACTCTTATGTGGTCTTATCCAAGCCTATGATGTTGATATTCTCCATTATCATTCATCTTTGTTTTTGTATATCTTACCATTTTCCTTATTTTATAATTCCTAATTTTAGTATTTTTTGTTTTTATCATATGGTAAAGATGGCATCGATACTTATAGTTTTTTAGGATCCACATAGGAGTATGCTCATGGATCATGCTATGAATAAACCTTACTAATTTTTTAGGTACCCTAACAATCATAGTTGGTTTACCCCTGAGATGAGTGTGACCCTTCTTAGACCTTATGTAGATCTTGCCCCACCCACAATAAAACTTGCTTCAAAACCCATTCATGTTCTTGTTATATTTTAACCCATTCTTATTCCTACTATAGTTGAAAATGTTCCTTCATTTGCTATTATTGAGCCTAACCCTAATTTTTATTTCATTGATCCTTACATTGAGCCTAGTTTTATTCCTTCCCCACCACCACCCTCCCTTGGTGATGGTTTGCTTCTTTTGCCTCAAATGACTTCATTGACCACTAAATGGGCCTGAGTCTTCTCTAGCTTCTTCCACTCCTATTACACCTCCTTCTATGAATTCTTATACTAATACCACTTGTAAGTGTATATTTTTCTTTCATAGAATAAATAATCATTCAACCACCCATTGTCAAGCTAAAATAATATATTGATACTTTGTGTCCTTTTTCTCATTAGTCTTTAGACAAAACCATGCCTCCCCCAAAGGTTCTACCTGAATATATGCCTAAGTATGGTGAGGTGTATTTTCTATGGTACCAATGTGGTACCCATCACACCAATCATTTCCACATCCTTTAAGAACATCTCAAATATCACCTTATAGTTATTACTAGACCTTTTACCATTCTTCCCATAGGTTGTTCCTACAATAAGGCTTCTCCTTCTTCTCCCATGGTTCCACCTATTATGGTTCCATCCCCTCCTATGGTCCCTTTATCACCCTCTGTTCTTCCACTCATGACTCCACCCATGGATCTTTCCTCACTTGTGGATCCTTTTCCATCAGTGATTATTTCATCTCCTATAGAGCCCACTCCCATGTATTCTCCCAAGCATCCATTGCCTAATTTTCCTCAACATTATCCATCCAACATTCATAATTTTTTATGGAGGAGACAAGAAGAGAAATATTTTCCCAATTCTAACTCTAGATAAATGATACATTAGCAATAATTCACATCTAACTTGATAAAGATCTATATAATTTTTTGGATAATGTGTGTGGGAAAATTTATCAGTATTTATGAGCACATGCATGTTACTTTTATATTTACATTTGGATTGGATATGTGCTCCAATTTTATTTTTATCTATCTATTATATCATCTAACACTATGTTAAATTTTTATTTATCTTACAAGGTGACTCTACTTTTGCACCCTATATTTATTATACTATATTTGATTATGGATATATATTTTTATCATTATTTTCTCTTTATTTATTGCATTCTTTTGTCTTACAAATTCCCTTGTGTATTTCTAATTGTTTGCTTTCGTATCTCTATTTTTTCATGATTGTCATTATGGCTTGGTTATACAAACCTAATTCCCTTTAGTCCTTTCCTATTACCATGTGATCAGCTAGCAAACAATTCATCCCATTATACTTTCCTTATATTGGTCCACTTTGGATCTCCTTATTCCATTTTTTCCCCCTTTTTGTAAATTAAGAATATATCGGTCCACTTTGCATCTCCTTATTCCCTTTTTTCCCCCTTATGAGCACATGCATTTTGCTTTTATATTTACATTTGGATTGGATATGTGCTCCAATTTTATTTTTATCTATCTATTATATCATTTAACACTATATCAAATTTTTATTTATCTTACAAGGTGACTTTACTTTTACACTCTATATTTCTTATACTATATTTGATTATGGATGTCTTTTTTTATCATTATTTTCTCTTTATTTATTGCATTCTTTTTTCTTCCAAATCCCTTCTTGTGTCTTTCTAATTATTTTCTTTCTTATCTATATTTTTTCATGGCTAATTGTCATTATGGCTTAGTTATACAAACCTATTTCCCTTTAGTCCTTTCCTATTACCTTGTGATTAGTTAGCAAACAATTCATCCCATTATACTTTACTTATACTGGTCCACTTTGGATCTCCTTATTCCCCTTTTTCCCCCTTTTTGTAAATTAAGCATATACATGGTTGAGACTTGAGATCATACACTGGTTCATTTTTAAGCCTAAGTTTCTTAGTCAATCTTGTCTTTTGTTACTTAGCTTCCTTTAGCCTAATCCTACATATCATTCATGTGTATCACTCTATCTCTCATGATTGGTCATTCCAAGTCCATATAGAGGAGGAATCTTTAAAATCCTTAAAATCATTTAAAATTCAAATCATTTAAATAAAAGAAAATGATAAAAAAAGGCAAAAATATTTTTAAAAGTCTAATCACACTAAAAGACATTATTCAAAGCACATATCCTTCTTCTAGTTGAAGCTCAAACTCCATAGTTAGCCTCATGGTAGAGCCAAGGTTATTTAGGATGCAGTAGGCTAGTAGATTAGAAAATGAGAATAAAAATATCTTTTAGTGCTACCTAATTTCTCACTCAAGTACCTAATCTTTGCAGTAGATTGATGGTTATATAAGGCATCCTAAGGAATGGATAACACATCAAGGGAAGGTATGTCCATTTTCCTTTTTCTATAACAATATACCTTCATGAGTTGATCTTGGTAGAATTCTTATTTTCTTACAAAGCTTAGTGTCTATACAGAACAGGTTTCCTTTGTACATTGACGGTCATTAGTCACATAGTGTCTCCTCATGTCCTTAGTATGCCTCTTGTCTCCTAAGGTCTTCTCATAAGATTCTTAAGTCATGATTTTTACACTCCCTTTTTCATGCCCTATATTTCTCATATTTCCTCTTGATAAATATTGATTTATTCATTGATCACTCCCCTTGGGACTTTATTTGTGAGTTATTTTATAAGACCATGGATATGATCTAGCCATCCTCACAAATTACCATATTCTACCTTCCTATTGCCCACATCCTTTTTTACTTATTTTTTTTCACATTAATTCCACCTTATTGGTGTTCCCTTTGTGAGTTGTAATCTAAGACCTTGGATAGGACCTGACCCTCCTCACAAAAGTTTTCAATAATACAAGTCACAATCAAAACTACATGTGTCAAATATGAGATATAATGTGATTGATTATGAGTTTAAACATCATTAACATGTTTTTAATCTTGATTTAGTGTGTTTTATCCTTCATTTTTTAATTTTGCTTTTATCTTTTTATTTTCTGAGTGCATGTAATACTACAACCATTTCTTGAATTTTTTATACTTCCCAGCTTGACTTAGTGTGATAAATTCTAGAGCAATTTTGTCCTTCTCTAACACTTCTCAATGTGATTTAGTATGATTGAATGACTCAATTGATTTATTTTTATACCATTTTTCCTTTTATGTGACTTCTATTTTATTATATTATTTTCATACTTCTCCATGTGATTTAGTGTGATCTTACTTGTTTTAATTTGGTTCCAATCTTTCATTTGGTTTAAAAACAAATTCATTTTTACCATCTTGTTTATCATTCCCTTTATTTATTTATACTTAGTCATTTTTACTATTATTACACATTTCCTAACTTGAAATAGTGTGTAGTACTTTTTTCTTGATTGATTATATTTTACCATGTCTTTTTGCATGTTTTTTTTAAACCATGCATGTGTTCTACATAATTATAGAAAAGAAACCACACCTTTTTTTTCATATAGCATATACAACAAATAGATAAATACATGTGCTAGAAATAAATATATCCAAAGCATCAACAACCACAACCATAATAACAACATATACAACCAATATCTTAAATGTCAAAATGATCCATATATAATGATACAAAAATAAAATCATATACAATGCTCTAGCTCTATGGATGGGTCCCATCTTATCTAGCTCATGGCCTAGCCATGCTTCTTATAGATGACATAGTCTAACCCATTTAAACAAAATGTTATAATGAGGCCATCCAAGATCTCAATCCTGACACCTACCCCTATAGATGAGCTACCTGAGCTTGTACATGTGCCAATTGGGCTAGGGTTGTCAGATGTGTCACTCTCTCCTACTCCTATATCACTCTATCTTTTTCATGCGCCTATGTCATCTATGTCACTATCATCAAGTGTATAACCCTCTCTTTAGTTAGGGATTTCCATGCCCATGTCTCACCTTACCCATATCTAATATTGATTTCACCCTCTCTATATATCCTTATATCTATCTTTCTACCTCTCTAGTTAGTCTAAACCAACTCACTTGAGCTAAGATAAATGGTACCATGGGGTCCTCAAATGTAGCAAGGTCATAAGGCATCATTGCCTCATCTAAGACATCATGGAGTACTCCCCTCAAAAGGTACCCCCATCTAATCTCCTTCTCTGTTACACCTACAAAAATCAAACTAGATAGATATTATATCACTATTATATGTCAAAATCTATTTATCTCTAATATATTTCAAAATCAACTTAAGTAACAAATTTACCAATCTTTAATTACTTGTCTATGAATTGGCCACTATGGTTTCACCATCAATGCAACCTACAAGCACAATGTCCCTATCTGCATAGCCTCTAAAAACCTCCTCTATCAGTCACCTCCTAAAAACAAATCTTACAGTTATAGTTTGAGTCTATCTTAGCCTACATCTGAGTGGCCTCTCTATATTCCAACTCTACCCTAGCCCTCCTACTAGGTCCTCTAAGACATCCATGGTCTTTGTTATCTCTTACTCCTACTACCTCCATTAATGTTGTGTCCTTGGTGATCATTACTCATCATGTTATGGTGCTAGTAGTGGTAGCTTTGGTACTACTACCTCCATACCCATCTCTTCTCACTCCACTACCTATCATGCTCAAAGTCCATAATCTATCATGATGTGGCATGAGCATCAGTCTCACCATTGGTGGCATTATTCTTCCTCTTTCCCATGACTCTTTAACATATTAAGCCCAAACCATGAGCACCACTATCATCATCTTTGGGTGAGGTAAGCCCATCTACCCTAGTACTCATGCTACTAGATGTGGCTACATCTATTCGTTATAGTGCTTGTCACCTCTATCCATGTTAAAGCTAGTGTAACTATATCCCAACTAGGTCATGTAGTCACTATGTACCCATAATGCTACCACACTATGTATGGTTGTCTCACTAACCACAATTTTGGCATGTGAGAAATGGCCCATACTTGGTTATATCTCCATATTAGCACTCAAGGTGACCTATCATCGACTGCATGGGGAAACTTGAATGGTCAATACATGAGAAACCTCTCATAGATATATTTCATCATCAATATGACCATTCCAATAGACTTTTACCCTTTGATCAGCAATCTATACATGCCATGTATGAGCTAGACCTAGATGACAGACCCTAGATCATATAGTACTCTCTCCTCTAGTATTATCTAGTTCAAGGCTATCATATATAGTAGTACCTTGACATCTAACTTATAACACAATAATCATGCTATCACAAGTCCTATCACAACCTTATGGATATCCAGAATCTATGCAATAGACATGTCAAACATACTCACTCTCTAATTTGCATATATCATCTCTGAGCCTATAGCCCATACAACTAAGGGTCTCCTCTCCTTGTCACTATTTGGTATCCTAGTCATAATAGGTGTCCCTATTATTAGTAATCCTAGGATGGCATGTACATCTTATAGGTTGATAACCACCTCTATTGTATCCCCTTCTACCTCCCACTTGAAGGTGTCAGTCAACCATTCTTAGCATCCTAGGAACATGACTAACAAATATAAGCTCAAGGGTATCTTGAAAATATTTTCTATGCCACCTAGGCCTATATAAATCAATATCACTCTATCTCCTATCATAAAATTATCCAGTAGATCTGGTATCCATAATGCATCTACTAATTTTTAAAATATGGGTTATCCCTACAACAAAGAAACAATAAAAGATGTATTAGATCCTTCATGTCATGTATAGTCAAAATACATTATTTTTAAAATTTTAATAAAAAATAATCTTAAACTATTTTAATTTATTCATTTGAACCTATTTTTAGCCTACTCACCCCTCTTATCCCTTAGTTAGTCATTCTAGGCAATTCTAGCACTCTTTTGGCCATTTGCATGCTTTTTCATACTATTCTAGTTCTTTGGTCAACCTAGTTTGACCAAAATTTTCTTATTTTTGACTTGGTTGACTTAAAAATCTAAGTCAACCCTTTTATTTCCCCTAGTACTATGTTTTCATTCTAGATTGTTTAGATTAGTTGGCAAACTATACTAGATCAATACATACCTATTAGGTTAGCAGTATGGATTTTGCTTATTTTCAATCTACTGGGTCAACTGGCTCAACCCAATTATTTTTCACTATCGATCCCTTACATTTTATGGGAAAAGTGCCTTCTATTAGTTCTTTTTCCAAACCCTTCAAACCCATTTCTCTAATCAATTTTTCCTACCTATAAAATCTAATTTGGTTTCATTTTGACATCTTGAAATGATTAAAATTACAATTTTCTAAAAATACACTTAAATCACTAAATATTCAAAAAATAGCTTAAGAGTCTTAGTTGCCTACCTATAATGCATGTGTTGCTACCTCTTGAGGTCCTTCTTGCCTAACTTATCATCTCCTTGTCATCCTAGCTCATTTGGTCTCTCAGAGCTCTTTTTCTCTCCTTCACAAGTTAAAAATAACAAATGACTTTCATTTCACCCTATTTAAAAACACTTTTCAAAATTCAAATCTTTCAATTATTTTTTGGTAAATTACTTGTTTTGCCTCTATCTTTGTTTTTACTCATCCATTTTTTAAACTATAAAAATTTCTAGATTTGTGATGATGTAGAGAATCTTTTCCACTATCATATACCTATATGCTAAAAAAAATTATTTTTGCCTTTTTGTATTAACTTTTATAGGTTTGTCCAGTGTTCTTCACATTGAACACCTTCAACTTTATTGCAATCTATTTCTTTATCTATAGCACTAAGGTAAGTAAAACTATGTGTTTTTCAACTTTGTCCTTTCATTTATCTTATTTGTTACTCACTACATTTATTTAGCATTAATGTTATGTGTTATACTATTCTATCTCCTGAAGCACCATCCAATGTTATACTCATGTGACATATGATGGGATTCAAGTGGGGCATATGTATACACATAATATTTTCAAACTTTTACTGATTAGTGACACTTTGTATCTTGTAGGAACTCATCAAGTCACAATCTCTCTGAGTGCATGCCTTAAGGGGTACACTGAAAAAGGGGTGGGCAGACCATTATGTTGATGATGAAAATTATAACATCAATGAATCAATCCTTTCATCTAGCATGAAGTTCAAGTTGGAATCATCCAATTTAATCATAGGAGTTCTAAAGGTTCATTTAAGATCTTAAAGATGAGAGGGGGTTTTTTTAATAAATTTTGGTAAATAATCAACAAGTTACCAAAATAACTTATTCCATTATAATAATCATAAATCCTTTTATCAAATATGAATCAGTTTAAGATAAGAATATGTAATATATTCTATTCAATAGAGAAAACATATTAGTTAGATAGTTTTTTAAAGAGTAAATGTGTGTGTGTGTGTCTGTGTGTGTGTGTGTGTGTGTGTGTGTGTGTGTGTGTGTGTGTGTGTGTGTGTGTGTGTGTGTGTGTACACACACACATATATACATATATAAACATATATATATATATATACATATATATATATATATGTATGTATGTATGTATATGTGTGTGTGTGTGTGTATTCAAATGATATCTTCACTTCTTGCTTGCAATGGTCTGTAAGTTAACCAAATATAGAAGAGATAGATTAAGGAAAAATAAAGAGAGACAAAAACGTAAGAAAAAGAGAAACCAAACTATAATCAACTAATAACAAAGAAAAAACTAATCCTATAATAAAGATAAATAAACCAAAACAAAAAATGAACTAAGAGAGAGATCTAGAAATTTTAGTTAGGAAATTATTCTAAATAAAGCTAAATAAAGATAAACCAAGACTAAAAATTATGATTAAATCTAAAGGAAGGAAAGACAATTATAAAACATGAGAAATAAAGAGAAATGATCAATCTAAAACTGAAACAAATATATATCCTATTAGATTAAACTAACAAGAAAACTAATGACTTAAACAAAAAACTAGTATTAAACTAAGAAATAGTTTGCTAAACAAAAAGTAACCTAGTAAAATTACTTGTCAAGATGAAAAATAAAAATGATTAGGATAAATAGAAACTAAAGATCAAATTGAATCTAAGATAAAATTGGTTAAGAAATTACTAAGAAACTTTAACATAAAAAGAAAACAAATCAAAACTATAAATAACTTAAGGGAAATCTATAATTATCTAAGATAAAGCAAAGGACTAAACTAATCTAAGAACTAAAGAACAGAAACAAATAAACTAATTAGAAAATAAAAGACTATACATTACAACTATATCTAAGATAAATAAAACAAAAGAAACTAGATTTAGAAAAAATCTAAAAGATCTATTTGTATTAGAATCAAATAATTACAAAAGATATGTGAGTCTCAATATGAGAGTCATCTTAGCTGAAAAAGATAAATTTCAATGAGAAAACCAACATCTTTCTCTACAAAACTTTGAATGACAACTTTATAATCAAATAGATCAATGAAATGTCATGGAATAGTTAAATGATCATTATTATGTAAGCTAAATACTTGAAATCTATGTATAAGACTGCAAATAGTAATCATCAAAAGATATTAAACTTAGCAAACTTTAGATAATCAATAATGTATGATAAATATAACTAGATATACCTATGTTACATAAGTAGTTTACTCAACCATCAGATAAAGTACCATTGGATCTATCTATAAAATTTGTACTATCTCAAAAAAGTTTCATAAAAAGAAGAGATAAATGATAGACTTTAGAAGATGCTTAAGTCTTCAATACATGTTGTGTTTCTATCTTCAAATGAATGCTTCATCTCTTCTTATACCTTCAACTTAGTTGTGAAATAAGTTATAACTAACTTTAGTTAGTTATTAGTTAATGTCAACTAATTGACTTTTAACAAATTCAATTAATTAAACTAAAATTGGTTAAGGATAAATTTAATTAAGACTTCAAAATTCTTAATTTGATCAAGAATATTTAAAATAATAGACCTAGGGTACTAAATCTTAACAGGTGGGGATGCATATTAATTAATAATATAGTAGAATACACATTAATCATAAAATAATAAATCAAAAATTGATAAATTCTACTCATATATAAACCATAATGCATTTTTAATTAACTTATCATATATAATTATATCAAAAATTCTAGAATCATAGTATTTACCAAAAATTGCCAAAATTTATCAAGTCTGAAATATCAAAGTGTCAAGCCAAAATATCAAGTTTTGCATGAAAAAGTTCAACACTAAATATAAATTATCCCTTGGATAACTAATAATCATCTGTATCTGATAACACTTCAATTACTTATTTGTCCTGCTCATGAAGACAAACATTATACTCCATTTTAGTTATGGGGAATGGTAACAATCTAGTCCCTGAATCAGTCATGTTATCATCAACCTCTAGCTTAACTAGTTTTAATAACCTGACTTCTCTCATTGATTTAGGTTCAGTATTTTTTATAGTAGTGATTTTTTTGTCAGTCTAAGGTGGAATGTCCATGGTTTTATTTTTGTTAACATACCCCTGCCCTCCCAAAATTAATCTCTCAGACCTCAAAAGGGGTTTCCTATGGGCACTTAACAAACTCAACCTTCTACATTTTCCACCAAGGTCTACATTAGATGGGGAAAGTGTATCTGAAAGAATACCCATTTTCCTAAGGTCCTTGGTGTTGTCCCCCAAAAATATCACTCATTTTTGGGACAACATTTGAATTATTTTGGTCCAACAGACCAAAATCCTCTCTCCCCTCTTCAAAAATTATTTTGAGCATTCAAATTCTTCATTATTCAAGACTTTTCAGATTTCTATAGACTCTGCAGGCTTGAATCTATAGACTCTACAGGCTTGAATCTACAGACTCTACAGGCTTGAATCTATAGACTCTATAGGATTGAATCTACAGACTCATTTCTACTGATTCATTTCTATGGACTCCGCTAGTTCTACAAGCTCATTTCTACAGACTTTACAAGATAGTTTCTATAGACTCTATAGGAGAGAAATAGGTTCAACACTTAGTCATTTTTTCTATCGTGAAGAAACTGCAGAAGTTGCCAAGTGTCATCTAGTAAGACACATTATGATTTGCTTCTCAAAGTAGTTGAACTTGCCACATGTCCCTTGTAAGATAAATAGAGTGTGCCAAGTGTCAACATCTTCATGAATCCAAGTGAATCCCAAGTGTTTCTACAGTGTTTCTAAAGCTTAGTAGATGCTGCCATATGTCCTCACCTATTTCATAGCAGATGTTATCATGTGTCACCTATTGAGATCGATAGAAAATTGACTAAGGGAAATCCCACAAGCCAAAGTACCCTTGTGGAGGGTAAGTGATAAGCAAAATAGACCTTTCTCAAAGCTCAAAAGATGAACCAATGAACTGATTGAACCTTAAACCAAAATGGTTCAATGGTTCAAAGGTTTAAAGGTTCATAGGTTCAATAGTTCAAAGGAAGCTCTAGACAAAGAGAAATAAAGTGATTGAACCATTGAACCGTTGAACCTTGAACCAAAATAGTTCAATGGTTCAAAGGAGTGTCCCAAAGCCAAAAGAACAAGAGCCCCTGTGAAGGGTAGTGAACTAAGGATAGGTACCTATGCAGAGGGCAAAAAACATTGGTTCAAAGATTAAAGAAAGTGCCAAACAAAGGGATGGTTCAATCAAAGACCAAGAAAGTGATTGAACCAAGAAAGTGATTGAACCAGGGAAGCAATTGAACTAGGGAAGTGATTGAACCATTGACGTCCTTGCAGACATCAAATTTGAGATAATGAAATATCCATTGATTTTCAAATACAGCATAGATCCTGTGAACAAATTTAGTGACTGGCTAAAGAGATAGTCCAAGAGCTCAAATTACATAGATAAGGATGAAATATATCAAGGAAAGGGAGAACGATGGAGAAAGATCAAAAATATCTACACATAGGATATGTTTCTAGAAGGTAAAGCAGCCCACCAGGTGGACATCAGAAGAGCACAAACATTAAATGGCATGGCCCATTTTTTTGCATTGAGTAAAGCAAATAGCTATGTATACATCAAGAAACACATCAATCAGCCCCTATTAAAATTGATGCTTGATTCTAGCATAGCCCATGGACAAAATTTAAAATGCATTAAAGGGATTGAATGCATCGTAACACATTTTTGTGAAACAAAGTGCCCAAGTCTTTCTTGGAGCACTATATATTGGACTCTCTCTTATTATTTTAGAATATCTTTCTCTGTTATCAAAAACAAAAATCTACCCAAATTGAAAGGCATTACTGAGACTTTGAGCTCAGATTGTTGATCATATTTCATTATTTGAATAAGAAAACAAGTGACTTTTTAGACTTTGTGTTGGAATAGCTTGGTTGTTGGGGAAATTGTTCTTATGTCTATTTCCTTAATACATTTTTTATCCATTTAATTAAATAAGTAGAATTAGTAAAAGTAATTAGGAAGGTGTCCTAAAGCTAGATGTGGAGAGTCTTTATGCCCCCACCATTGCCTTTAGTGTGTTTTCTTTATATTCCTATGTAAAGGATCCTGGGATGAATTTGTGTGCTCATTATCTTTCATATTCTATTTCTGTGTAAAGTACCTTGGGATGACTTTGTGCCCTCATTGTCCTTCATATTTCACTCTTTGGTAGTTGAGGTGGAGACTTTGTGCTACATTTCATCTTGGTGTGTTACTACGCCCTATTATAGTTACTTGTCACTACCAAAAATTTTCCTTTTGTCTACTAAACACCACTTCTAAAAGAACAGGAGTGTCTTTTGTCATCTCATCAGGATTTCTACTTTGATTTGTGAACATCATTTTTGAAAAAAGAGAGATGGATGGTTTATCCTACCCTTGAGTGTTATTTTCTACTTATATATATAGTATATAACTCCTACATATTTACAAAGAATGTCCCCTTGATGAGAGGATAGATTTGTCCCCTTTTGATGTAGTAAACCTGCACATCTAGATGACCAATTTCCCTATGTTGTGGTTGAAGAGACCTATTTTGCCCATCAGTTAGCTGGTTGACAAAATATTCACCCAATAGTTTTTGGTGACTCTCCTAGGGATTTATGCACAATCTAAAGCCTTAAGTTTTAGATTGAAGCAGTCCCTACCCTTATCCATTATAGACTCTAGTGACTCCATCTTGTGTCTTACCCATTATCATTATATCCTTACCATCTCCCTCCACCTCCACATCAACTAGGATAGAACATGCAATTTGAAGCCTCAAGCTTCAAGCTAAAGCAGGGCCAGTTCTTTCCCATTTTTGTTTTACATTCTGGTAGATCCATGGTATACGTGAAGCCAAAGGGATAAAGTTATGGTTAACCATATATTCAAGTTGGTACAACATAGTAATTTTGATCTGTTTCCTTCACCATCTCACCTCTAATGAACCAGGAGCTTTCCTCCTACTAAAGTCAAGTCTCCATTACTAGGCAAAGCATCCATTTCCACTATTAATAAAGCTTTGTCAATAGTTACCCCTCTAAGATTTGTTATCCCACCTTTCCATATTCATACAATGGTAGTTTGAGGTCCTTGGGGTAACTCTTTTAGCCCACTCAATTTAACTCCACCTTTACATGAGCTACCATGTAGCTCAAGGAAAATTTTCCCCAAGTTTTATGGTGATGGGAAAGTTCATCCTGATGAACATATTGCATCCTTCAACATAGCTTGTGGTGTAATAAGTTTGGAATATGAGGATTTAGTAGTCAGGCTTTTCATGGAAACTTTACAAGGTGCTAGTATAGATTGGTTCTATCATCTGTAGGTCTAAACTGTGACTGACTGGAACACTCTCAAAGCCAAATTTGAAGCCAAATTTAAACCTACAAAAGATGCACATGCCCTATTGGCTCAACTCAAATAAATGAAGAATGAGCCTCACGAACCAATGATGGATTTCATAGCCAAGTTTGACAAATTAAGGAATAGGATTCCTTTAATTGATTAGCTAACACCTGAAAACCTCAAATGTTTCTTCATTAACTCTCAGCTGCCTAAACTAAGTTTTTTATTGAGACGTGCTAGCCAAATAGACCTTGTAAGAAAGATAAGGAGAGATATAAATAGATGTAAATCTTCATCTTTCAAATATCCATCTATAGGTACCACTGATCTAATGGTGCATAAATTAGCAAATGAGTTGCTAGCTCTCAGGAAGTAAATGGCACAAGGGATATCTTCAGCTCCTTCATACATAGATATGCCAAGAAGGGCATTCCCCAATCAGTCATATCAAGGTAATGTTGCTAGAAATCAAGGACAACCAAATCATCTTCCTCCCCCATAAGGAAAACTTGTCATTGAAGCACTGCCAACAAGTTCAGCAGTTGGATATCTTGAAACAGAATTTGATTTCTCTTTCTAGCCCGAATTGAACCAAAAAAATGATGTTGGTCTCCTTGTAGAAGATCAAGAAGAGTTAGTTGGTGGCTCCAACATTGGTTTTCTAAATTATTAGGATGAACCTACAAGTGAAGGTAAAGTAGATGAGGGATCATATGTTGTATTCACCTGATCCCAGAGCCAGACAGCCTAACAAGCTGATAAGGGAAAAATAGGGGAAAGTCTCAACCTACAATCTCAATTTCCAAATGAGGAACTTCTCTTCCTTTCCACCCAAAGGACCTAATGAGTAATAAAAAGGTAAGTACATCAAGCATTCCTCCATCTTCAACTTCAATTCCAAAGACCAGTCTTCCCCCTCCTAAAAAATAGAAAGATTAATTGCCTTCCTCTATTCCTAATCCATTTCAGTCATTTGACATAATTGACCACATCAAGAAGACCAAAATTCAAATGTCTAAATTTGAATTCTTGCAATCCAATCCCGAGTAGTTGAATAGGTTAGTTCAGTGCATGAAGAATAAAGTTATCCCTGCAAGACAAGATGTTTAAAGAGTAACTCATGATCCCCCAAAGAACATGCCCATACCAAACAATCTTGTCATTACTCCTCTAGCTACCCTTGGGAAAATAAAGACTTTCTATGTTTCCCTATTGATAAATGGTCACAAACTGAGCAATTGCATCAATGATTCTAGAGGTTTAGATAATGTCATGCCTACCAAAGTGGCAAAATCTCTTGGACTCACATTGACCAAAACCTTTGGGAGATGTTTCTCCATGGAGAACAAACAAGTACCTCTACTAGGACAAATCAAAGATGCCCAGTTTGCATTTGTAGCATTACTAGACAAAAGAATCAAGATGACAGTCCTGGTGGCCGATGTTCTAGCATCATAGGGCATTCTTCTAGGATGAAATTTTTGTAAGAATGTTGGTGGAAAATTAAACATGGACCTATCTAAAGTGAGGATCCCTATCAAACGCATCATGTAAAGGTTACTTCCTAAAAAGGAATCAAAATATGTTGTCACTCAGACATCAGCCCCTAAAGCTCAAATTCTATTTGAATCGTCAGGCATGGGTAATTACTTCTTAACCATAGAGGATATTCATGTTTTAGCTGATGAAACCTCTAAAAATGACAGTCTGAAAATTGTTTCAAATAGAATAGTAGAAGATGTGAGAGAACATAGTACAAACATAGAAGAATTTCCCCTTCTAAGAAAGGAGAAATCTAAAGAAAGATCAATTTTTGATGATGTTTGGATCCTAGAATTTGATGGTAGCAATTATTCTATCAGCTTAGGGGCTATGATTGTGTTGATATATCCTCAAGGAGATATTTTTACTTCTTCATACAAGTAACAGTTTAGCAACACCAACAACATGGCTGAGTATGATTCTCTATTGCTTGGATTGAAGGCTGCTCAAGATAATGGCATCAAACTCTGTCATGCCAAAGGAGATACTGAACTAGTGGTTTGTCAAGTAAGAAACCTATATCAAACCAAAATGAGATTACACCACTACCACAATCTAGTCTGGGACCAACTTGAAAGCTTTGATGATTTCAACATCTCTACCATACCCAGCGAATTCAATGACCGAGCTGATGCATTGGCTATTTTAGCAACCCTCTTAGTTCCTCATCTAGACTTCAAAGGAAACAAGTACACTATTGAATTGGTCTTTAGACCAAGTGTGCCTGATAATGCCAATCATTTGCAAGTGTTCAATGGTGACAACCAAATCATCACCTTTTTACAATAAAAAGACAACTTCAAACATCTTCACTTTGAAGGCAGTAAGCTCCAAAAACTTAAATCAACTCCTGAAAAAGAATTCAAACACAGGTGAAGAATTCCTGTAGCTAAAAGGAAATAAGATTCCCAAAGGATTGGTTTCTCTTAAGAAATTGTTTGACAAGCATGATAAGTTCATCAAACAACAATAAATGGATTCAAGCTCCCCCCAAGGGTTTGATCAGATAAATTTGGGTACCAAGGAAAATCCCAAGATGGTGAACATTAGGAAGTGTTGTACTCCAGAGGAGAAACTCAAATTTACTAATCTGCTTTGCCATTACATGGATTTTTTGGCATACTCTTATGATGATCTAAAGTCACTCAAGCTTGAGTAAATTCAACATGAAATTTCTCTCAAGGATGATTCGGTCCCTTACAAGCAAAAATCTCAGCAATATAATCCAAAGATATCAGGTGCGATTCTATCTAAGATACAAAAAATGTTGAATGCTAGGATAATTTTCCCAATCCATCATTCCACATGGATTGCCAACATAGTCCCTGTAAGGAAGAAGAATGGCAAAATTTGCATCTGTGTGGATTTCAAGTATCTGAATTAGTCATATTTAAAAGATAACTATCCTTTGCCCATCATGGATCAGGTGCTCTAGACAGTGACTGGCTCAGAGATGTTATCAATGCTAGAAGGCTTCTTAGGATATAATCAAGTTGAATTTAGTGAAGCAAACCAACACAAGACTGCCTTTACCACACCTTGGGGCACATTTACATATATAAGGATGCCTTTTGGCTTGATAAATGCTGGTGCCACCTTTTAGAGAGAAATCAACCATGCTTTCAAGGATGAGATGGGTAAGTTCATTATAGTTTATCTTGATGACTTGACCATCTTTTCTAAGCATCACCCAGATCATATATTCCAAATGCAATAAGTGCGGGAGTGCTGTTGCCAGAATGGTATTTCCTTGAACCCCAAGAATTCTATTTTTGGAATAATAGAGGGAAAACTTCTCAAACACATTATGTCTAAAGAAGGCATAAAGGTTAACTCAGAAAAATTCAAGTCTATCTAATAGCTTACCTTGCCTACAAGTAATGCTTTTGTTCACTCTTTCTTTGAAAAAGTGAATTTATTATAAAGGTTCATCCCCAAGTTTGCTGAGAAGAATTGACACATTATGAACATGATGAAGGGAAAGGCCACCTTCAATTGGACTGAAGAAGGCAAGTCAACATTTGAGGATATCAAGACTGCCATTGCCCATGTCCCAATTTTGGTTTGTCTAGACTATAACAAAGAGTTCACCATATATAGTTATGCTTTTGAAAACATGCTTTTAGTAATTCTAGTTCAATAGAATAAAAAAGGTATAGAATCTCCCATTTCCTTGATGAGTTGTCCTCTCAAAGCTCATGAGATGAAGTTCTCAAACATGGAGAAGCATGCTTATGTAGTAGTGAAGGCAGTCAAGCATTTCTGCTTCTACATCTTAAATTCTCACACTACTACCATGGTTCTTGATACTATAGTCAAATCTATACTAACTCAACAAGAGTTTGGGATGAAAAGAGGTAATTAGATTGCAAAGATCTAGGAGTTTGATCTAGCCTTCAATCCAACAAAGATAGTATGAGGAAAAGGCCTATGTCAATTAATTGTTGATAACAAACTAGAAGAAACAAAGCATGAAGAAGTAGAGGTGAAAGATACACCAACAGTCCTCTTTGTCTCCACCACGAATGAGTGGTATTTAGATATTTCTCATTTCCTTACTTATGGTGAGTGTTCTGCTCACCTATCTTATAAAGAAAGGAGAACTATCAAGTTGAAATATGCCAATTTTTTCCTTTAGGACAATGGCCTTTACAAGAGGAGCCTTGATGGAGTGTTCCTTCACTGTGTGGATAAGGAACAACAAAGCCAAATTTTGAAATCCTTTCATAATCTAGCATGTGGATGACATTTTTCTACTCTTTTAACTTCCCATGAGATTCTACGAGCTATGTATTACTAGCCAACTCTTTTTCAAGATGCATATAAGTGGGTAAGAAAATGTGAACTGTGCTAACAGTTTGTTGGGAGACCCAAGTTAGCTGCCCTACCTCTCAAGCCAGTGGTCATAGAGGAACCATTCTATCAATGGGGAATTTATTTTATTGGATTTATAAACCCATCTTCAAGTACTAGACATGATTATGTCCTTACAACAACTAACTACTTCACCAAATGGGTAAAAGCTATCCCAACCAAGCATGCCACTTCAGAAGTAGTGTGTAATTTCTTTAAGGAGAATATCATTTCTAGGTTTGGGATCCCAACCAAGATTGTCATAGACAACGCAGCCTATTTCACTTCCCATGAGATTACTCAGTTCTATTTTTACTATGGGATCACCCTCTCTCACTCTTCTGATTATTTTCCACAAGGGAATGGATAAGCTGAATCAAGTAACAAAAACTTGATGACTATCATCAAGAAGCTGGTGGATGACAACCAAAGGAAATGACATAAAGCATTATTTGATGCTTTATGGGTAGATAGAATTACACCAAAAAGGGCAATAGGTATGTCTCCTTTCCACCTTCTTTATGGTATCAATGCTGAGATACCAATAACCTTGGAATTGCTAGCATTAAAATTGGCTAAGGTAATTGAAGAATAGACATATGAAAATTCTATTGATAAGAAGATCATGTACCTGACTGAGCTAGATGAGTAGAGAACTATGGTGGTGGATTGAATTACTGCCCATCAAAGTTTAGTGAAGAAGCTCTTTGACCGTAAGGCAAAAAACCATGATTTCCAGGTTGGAGATCAAGTCCTGTTGTGGGACAAGAGAAGAGAACCAAAGAGGATACATGGGAAGTTTGATTCTCTTTTGAGAGGCCCATTTATTATCCATCAGCTCAATGGTGAGAATAGCTTCTTGTTGAAATATCAAGATGACATGCTCTTCTCTCTGCCTTACAATGGGCAACATTTAAAACACTTCAATCCATGAAGTATCAGATAAGATTAGCTTGTACATATGTATATTTATATAGTTTTTAGTTCTATTTCTGTGCTCTCATTTTTGTTTTTGTCACCTTTCTTTTTGGGTAACACAACTCCATAGCCCAATGGCATAATTCAAGGCACTAGAGATTCTAGTTTCTACTCCCCTCAGCTGTTCTAACTGAAGGAAGTTCCCCAACTGGAGCCCGTTGTTGTCCCCCAAAAATATCACTCATTTTTGGGACAAAATTTAAACTATTTTGGTCCAACAGACCAAAATCCTCTCTCCCTTCCTCAAAAATTATTATGATCATTCAAATTCTTCATTATTTAAGACTTTTTAGATTTCTACAGACTCTGTAGGCTTGAATATATGGACTTTGTAGGCTTGAATCTACTAACTCATTTCTACCAATTCATTTCTACAGACTTCACCAGTTCTACAAGCTCATTTCTATAGACTTCGCAAGTTAGTTTTTATGAACTCTATAGGAGAGAAATAGGGTCAAAAATTAGTCATTTTTTTATCGTGAAGAAACTATGGAAGCTTTTAAGTGTCATCTATCGAGACACATTATGATTTACTTCTCAAAGTAGCAGAACTTACCATGTGTCTCTTGTAAGATAAATGAAGCATGCCAAGTGTCAACATCTACATGAGTCCAAGTGAATCCCAAGTGTTTCTATAGTGTTTCTAAAGCTTATTGGATGCTACCACATGTCCTCACCTATTTCATAGTAGATGCTGCCACATGTCACCTATTGAGATCGGCAAAAAATTGACTAATGGAAAGCCCACAGGCCAAAGTACCCTTGTGGAGGGTAGGTGATAAGCAAAATAGACCTTTCTCAAAGCCTAAAAGATGAACTAATGAACTAATTAAACCTTGAACCAAAATGGTTCAATGATTCAAAGGTTCACATGTTCAATAGTTCAAAGGAAGCTCCAGACAAAGAGCAATACAGCAATTGAACTATTGAATCATTGAACCTTGAACCAAAATGGTTCAATGGTTCAAAGGTTCAACATGGATGGTTCAAAGGAGTGTCCCAAAGCTAAAAAAATAAGAGCCCTTGTGGAGGGTGGTGAACTAAGAACAGGTACCCTTACGGAGGGCAAAAAATATTGGTTCAAATATTTAAGAAAGCACCAAATAAAGTGATGGTTCAATCAAAGACCAAGAAAGTGATTGAACCAAGAAAGTGATTGAACCAGGGAAGTGATTGAACCAGGGAAGTGATTGAACCATTAATGTCCCTACAAATGTCAAATTTAAGATAATGAAATATCCATTGATTTTCAAATACGATAGTGACTAGCTAAAGAGATAGCCTGAGAGCTTAGATCACACAAATAAGGATGAAATACAACAAGGAAAAGGAGAATGATAGAGAAAGATCAGAAATATCCATGCATAGGATATGTTTCTACAAGGTAAAGTAGCCCACCAGGTGGACATCGAAAGAGTGCAAACAGTCAATGGCGTAGCCCATTTTTTTGCATCAAGTAAAGCAAATAGCTACATGCACATCAAGAAACACATCAAGCAGCCCATATTAAAACTGATGATTGATTCTAGCATAGCCCATGGATAGAATTTAAAATGCCTTAAAGGCATTGAATGCATCATAACACATTTTTATGAAACAAAGCACCCAAGTCTTTCTTAGAGCACTATATATTAGACTCTCTCTTATTATTTTAGAATATCTTTCTTTGTTATCAAAAAAAAAACTCTACCCAAATTGAAAGGCATTACTAAGACTTTGAGCTCAGATTGTTGATTATATTTCATTATTTGAATAAGAAAATAAGTGACTTTTTAGACTTTGTGCTGGAATAGCTTGGTTGTTGGGGAAATTGTTCTTATGTCTATATCCTTAATAAATTTTTTGTCTATTTAATTAAATAAGTAGAATTATTGAAAGTAATTAGGAAGGTGTCCTAAAGCTAGCTATGGAGAGGCTTTGTGCCCCCACAATTGCCTTTAGTGTGTTTTCTTTATATTCATGTGTAAAGGATCTTGGGATGACTTTATGCCCTCATTATCTTTCATATTTTTTTCTATGTAAAGGACCTTGGGATGAATTTGTGCCCTCATTGTCCCTCATATTTCACTCTTTGGTAGTTGAGGTGGAGACTTTGTGCTACATTTCATCCTACTATGTTACTATGCCCTATTATAGTTACTTTTCACTCCCAAAAAGTTTCCTTTTGCCTACTAAATAGCACTTTTGAAAGAAGAGGAGTGCCTTCTGTCATCTCATCAAGATTTTTACTTTGATTTTTGAACATCATCTCTAAAAAAAGAGAGATGGATGGTTTACCCTACCCTTGAGTGTTATTTTCTACTTATATATATATATATATATATATATATATATATATATATATATATATATATATATATATAGTGTATAACTCCTGCATATTGACAGGGAACCTCCCCTTGATGAGAGGAGAGATTTGTCCCCTTTTGATGTAGTAAACTTGCACATTTAGATGACCAATTTCCCTATGTTGTGGTTGAAGAGACCTATTTTTCCCATCAGTTAGCTAGTTGACAAAATATTCACCCAATAGTTTTGGGACAACATTTGAACTATTTTGGTCCAACAGACCAAAATCCTCTCTCCCCTCTTCAAAAATTGTTATGAGCATTCAATTTCTTCATCATTCAAGACTTTTCAAATTTCTACAGACTCTACAGGCTTAAATCTATAGACTCTACAAGATTGAATCTATAGACTCTATAGGCTTGAATCTATGGACTCATTTCTACCAATTCATTTCAACAGACTTCGCCAGTTCTACAAGCTCATTTCTACAAACTTTGTAGGTTAGTTTCTACGAATTCTATAGGAGAGAAATAGGCTCAACACTTAGTCATTTTTTATATCATGATGAAACTATGAAAGCTACTAAGTATCATCTATTGAGACACATTATGATTTGTTTCTCAAAGTAGTAGAACTTACCACGTGTCCCTTGTAAGATAAATGGAGCACACCAAGTGTCAACATTCACATGAATCCAATTGAATCCCAAGTGTTTCTACAGTGTTTCTAAAGCTTAGCAAATTTTGCCACATGTCCTCGCCTGTTTCATAGCAGATGCTGCCATGTGTCACCTATTGAGATCGGCAGAAAATTGACTAAGGGAAAGCCCACAAGCCAAAGTACCCTTGTAGAGGGTAGGTGATAAGCAAAATAGACCTTTCTTGAACCCCAAAAGATGAACCAATGAACTAATTGAACCTTGAACCAAAATGGTTCAATGGATCAAAGGTTTAATGGTTCACGGGTTTAATAGTTCAAAGGAAGCTCTAGACAAAGAGAAATAAAGTGTTTGAACCATTGAACCATTGAACCTTGAACCAAAATGGTTCAAATGTTCAATGTGGATAGTTCAAAGGAGTGTCCCAAAGCTGTATTAACAAGAGCCCTTGTGGAGGGTGGTGAACTAAGGATAGGTACCCTTGTGGAGGGTAGAAAACATTGGTTCAAAGATTAAAGAAAGTTTCAGATAAAGGGATGGTTCAATCAAAGACCAAGAAAGTGATTAAACTAAGAAATTGATTGAACCAGGGAAGCGATTAAACTAGGGAAGTGATTAAACCATTGACGTCCCTGCAAATGTCAAATTTAAGATAATGAAGTATCTATTGATTTTCAAATACGACACAGATCTGTGAACAAATTTAATGACTGGCTAAAGAGATAGCCTAAGAGCTCATATCACATAGATAAGGATGAAATACAGCAAGGAAAGGGAGAATGATGGAGAAATATCAAAAATATCTGTGCATAGGATATGTTTCTAGAAGGTAAATTAGCCCACCAGGTGGACATCAGAAGAGCGTGAACATTCAATGGGATGGCCCATTTTTATGCATCGAGTAAAGCAAATAGCTATGCGCACATCAAGAAACACATCAAGTAGCCCATATTAAAATTGATGCTTGATTCCAACATAGCCCATGGATAGAATTTAAAATGCATTAAAGGCATTGAATGCATTGTAACACATTTTTTTGAAATAAAGTGCCTAAGTCTTTCTTGGAGCACTATATATTGGACTCTCTTATTGTTTTAGAATATCTCTCTCTGTTATCAGAAATAAAACTTTGCCCAAATAGAAAGGCATTACTAAGACTTTGAGCTTAGATTGTTGATCATATTTTGTTATTTGAATAAGAAAATAAGTGACTTTTTAGACTTTGTGCTGGAATAGCTTAGTTGTTGGAGAAATTGTTCTTATGTCTATTTCTTTAATAAATTTTTTCTATTTAATTAAATAAGAGGAATTAGTGAAAGTAATCAATAAGGTGTCTTGAAGCTAGCTGTGGAGAGACTTTGTGCCCCCACAATTGCCTTTAGTGTGTTTTCTTTATATTCCTATGTAAAGGATCTTGGGACGACTTTGTGCCCTCATTATCTTTCATATTTTGTTTCTGTGTAAAGGACCTTGGGATGACTTTGTGCCCTCATTGTCCTTCATATTTCACTATTTGGTAGTTGAGGTGGAGACTTTGTGCTACATTTCATCCTGTTGTGTTACTACACCCTATTACAGTTACTTGTCACTACTAAAAAGTTTCCTTTTGTCTGCTGAACAACACTTCTAAAAGAATAGGAGTGCCTTCTATCATCTCATCAGGATTTCTACTTTGATTTGTGAACATCATCTCTAAAAAAAGAGAGATGGATAGTTTATCCTACCCTTGAGTGTTATTTTTGTATTATATATATATATAGTATATAACTCCTGCATATTTACAGGGAACCTCCCCTTGATGAGAGGAGAGATTTGTCCCCTTTTGATGAAGTAAACCTGCACATCTGGATGACCAATTTCCCTATGTTGTGGTTGAAGAGACCTATTTTTCCCATTAGTTAGCTGGTTGACAAAATATTCACCCAACACTTGACATGGGTTGTCTCCACTTCAATCTAATTGGGTTGATTAATAGGCAATTGGTTGGTAGGTAATGGATCATCAATTTGCTCACATTTAAAATTAGAAGGTTTTAGTGGTAATAAATGATGATCATGCTTTAAGTGATGAAAATAACTACTTTGAGAGTGTGCACAAGCTCAAAATCTATGGCCATAAAAACCCCTATGATCTCTATAGCCCTTATTGACTAGGTTAACAAGTAGATTATTCAAAATATTCAAAAAAGATAGGTCATAAGCATCAAAGTGAATGTAAATTAGTGTTCCCCTATGAAATCTAAGCCCAAAATATCCTACACAAAATCTATCCCTATTAAAACCTCTGCTAAAACCTGACTGACTGTCACTTCTATTAGAATTGTGCCTCCATCCTTCACATTATTACTCCCTATTGGTTGGTCCCACCTAGACATACTGATTAATCTAAAATATAGTATGAAAATCTATGTTTGGAAATAAATGTCCAAAGTAAAACTATAAAATAAATCTAAAAAAATAAATTACACCAAAATACATTTCACTATTTTTGAATTCAAACTATATTAATTTCCAGATATAAGATTTTGATATCAATTTTAATGAATTTTAATCTCAATATCCATTATTAAATAAAAGTTCAAAACCTCAATATTGAGATAAAAATTTAAATGTAACTTCATGTTTTCAAATATCTTAAAATCCATTCCAAAAGAATTCACATGTGTGTGTGTGTGTGTGTGTGTGTGTGTGTGTGTGTGTGTGTGTGTGTGTGTGTGTGTGTGTGTGTGTGTGTGTGTGTGTGTGTGTGTGTGTGTGTGTGTGTGTGTGTGTGTGTGTGTGTGTGTGTATGCAATTATCATTCTATCCACAACCAACTAATCTATTTCTCATTTTCACATATTGATTCCAATTTTAAACATTGCTAAACACATTCTCACTAAAACCATACTAGATTTTTTAAACTATTATTATCATATCAAACCATAAATCAAATAAAACTAACCAAAGTGTGAACTTATGAATTCTTATATTCACATATATAGGTATGATCTTAGAATCATCAACTTTTAAAACATATGCAAACCAATTTTACATAAGTGTTTTTGATGCAGACTAACCAATTTATGTATAATCATTTCAACCTTCATGATTTTGGATATGCTCAAATTAAAACTATCTATTCGAAATATATTTTAAAAAATTTAATCTATAGTATATAAAACAACCATAAATGCAACAAAATTGCATGCACTAAAATCTCCTATTAATTTTTGAGTTCATTAGCATCACTATTTCAAATTGCTTGTATTTTGTCTAAGAAACCACTAAACATTCTCCACAAATATAAACCCTAAGTCTGTTAGTAGTTTCAACCAAAGGCATCTACATGCTTAGTTGCTCCACAATATTTCAAACCCAAGACCAAAGGCTTTTATGCACGATGACAATTGGCAATAATTGAAGATTTTTTGATATTTTCACAAAACCATCATTATTTCAACCAAAATAGAAAATCAATTATATATTAAAAATGTATCCTAATGCATACCCTAACCATTTTTAATACAACCAAGCTTCTAACATGATACAAAAACAAAAGCCCACCACATATATAAACTATTCTATCAGTTTTATTTTTCACCATCTTTGAAAAGAAAGATAAATTATTTTCATTCTGAGACTAAAAAAGATGCATCATTTTAAATTTTCATAAAAGAATCTTTTGGCAATACAAAATTAGATCTCAGACCTCAAGATTCAATTAAAACCAGAAACATTATTCACTTATTCCTAAAAGAGGTGTTAAATCTCTATGCACAGGATTGCATAATTCATACAGATCTAGATAATAACTTTAAAACATTTGAAAACCCAAAACCCTACTACATGCAATAATTTTCTAAAAACACTGAATCATGCAACTAATAAACATAGTCTATAGGTGTCAACATATTTCCAAACAAATAGCACTTCTTTTTAAAGGTCAACATGATAAACTCATATATTATAGACTATAGCTCAGAGCTTTAACTTTTAAACAAAGATAACTACTACATGCAAAATATTCTTTGAAGATTTTAAACACATCCCATATTCTTCTATTTTAAAATGAAAAATTAGAACTCTAATCTCATGCAAACAAAAATCATGAAAATTTTTATTTTTTTAATTTTCAAACTTCATTCTTCCACAAAAATTTTTAAAAGAGACTAATAAAAATTTCCATGGTCATACCTACTTCTCATGTTTAAACCCTTGCCAAATATTCTCTTCAAGCCTTGTTCTTTAACTCACCCACAATCCTTCCAGAGCTTTGCTCTTACTTAGAGCTTGAAAATGAATGAACAAAATAAAGAAAAACCAAACCTTTTATTCACCAACTTGAACCCATAACCAACTATATGACATGTTTATTCCCAATTGGTTTTCATTAACTTAAATGTGTACTTAGGAATACTCCTAAGTAATTTTTTGACCTTATCAAATTTAGCAACAAACTAATCTTCACACTAAACACTTTGCCAAATTTTGTTAATCAAGGAGATTAGTTAGTCATCAATGCCCAATTACTGCCAAATATTTGAACAATCCTAAAGCACACAATCTAACTTAAATGCATTTGCTAACTCACCAGCTTTGAAGTCTAATATACCAAGTGAGGTCCAGCTCAATCTAACATTCAATTTGTCACCCATCAAAGGGTCTTGTGACATATGCATTTTGTAATGATATCAACATTACTAATAAATTAAACAAAGTGACTAAAGGTCCTTATGGATATATCCCACTTCTTAACCAATAATTATATTTCATAAATGAGGTAAATGTATTAACCAAGCTAAAACCTTAAATTGATTTTTGATCAAACAAAGGATCTTCAACAACTGTGGATTGAGTTAGGCCCATGACTAATTCATATATTTCACATCATTATGACTTAGTCTCAAAATTAAAATATGCCATGAATTCTAGGATAAGTCTCTTTAGACAATTTATACATGAATGCAAACTTTATACAAATAAATCTCCTTATGCCCATGCTTTAGTAAAGTGAACCTCTATGACAATTTGAAAAATTTTGAAAATTGTATCTAACTTATCAATATTCAAGATACCAGGAATGAAATATATGCTCTATAATTATGATTGAATTTGACTATATACTTAAACTCAAAATAGCTAGACTGACTATGTTGACTGGATTTCCATAAATTGAGCCATGTATTAGATGTATAATCAAACAAAGTAGACTACCATTAAAATATGAGTACTACTGAATAATCATTTCAAATATCCAACACATCAATTAGTGACAAAACTGAGCTGTATATTTTCAAAACAACTTTTGACTATACCAAGATTGATTGTAATGTCTTTCAAAGAATCATAACACCACTACTATGTGACTCATAATTCAAAACTACTTATGAAGATCAAAACATCACCATATATTATAAAATATGATTGAAAATTGATTATCCATGTAATAATTAAAACTATCAAAGTGCATTAAATTTGAATAAAAGAAAAATTAAACACTTTTATAATCATATATGCATATTTTTTTTATTTATCCACCATGCTATTAGAAACTAATTAAAACATAAATAAACCATATCAAAAAATCATTACCATTTCATAATCAAGAATGCATCTAAAAATACTATCAATCAATAAGGTCCCTAACATAGTTTTAGGCTTTTATGACAGGGTCATCTCTATGATAGCTAGTATAGATTTTTGAAAATTTAGGGGGGTATATAAAATTGGCATGACACTAGTGACCTTGCTAGTCAATTTTATGAAACAAATTTGATTATAAAAAAATTATCTATTATATATAAAATAGATTTTGTCTTGACAGTGTGATCTAAGAAAATCATTTTTCAAGTAGCTAAGCATGAACCCCTTAAAAGTGAATTCAAGTAAGGGATAAATCATTCGGCTAATGTGGCACAAAGAAAGGGAAATGAATAAAAAGTAAGTTCGAGTTGGATACACAAACAATTACAAGTTTCTTAGGAACAAATACTAAAAATGAATTAATACTTCTATAAACAAATACAAGTCAGCAATATGATTCATTTATTATGAAAAACTAAATTTATAAGAGTAATTTCTAAAAATGAATGTTACTTATAGTACTTTCATATATTATTACATTATTCCTTCATAATGTGATATTCCTTGTTCCACAACCTTTCATGATCATTTAAAAACAAAGAATAGCAAAGCAAAACAAGACACAAGATAAAACAGAACAATAAAGCAAAATAATGAAACAAAGGAAAAGGAAACAAACTAAAAGAAAGTAAAAAACAAAGCAAAAGAGTAACAAATGATAACTAATCATGAAATAATTTTAGGTGATGGCCATTTACTAAAAAATACAACCAATTTCCTTCAAGATATTTAAGATGAAAAGCATTATTTCTAGGAACTATGGCTATTATGTAAGGTCCAAGCCATAATGTATCAAACTTATGGTATTTTTCAAGGTCCTCATGGACTTTATCCCAATATAAAACTAAATCACCAACATTAAAAATATTAATAGAAACTTTTTTATCAAAAATTTCCTCTAACTTTTGCTTATCCTTCTCTAATTTTTGTAATGTTGTTGCCTTGAATTCATCAAGTGCTACCAAATCATGTAATTTTTGTTCAATTAAATTTATATCTTCATCTACATATTATAAAGCATTCCTAGCTAAATAAATCTTAAGTTTTATTGGTAAAGTAGCTTCAAACCCATATGCTAATATGAAAGGTAAATAACCATTTTCTACCTTAACAATTGTCCTATCATCCCATAAGGATTCAAAAATCTTAAGATGCCAATTCTTTTTATTATCACAAATTATTTTTTTCATAATAGAAATCAGATTTTTATTAGTGGCCTCAACTTGTCCATTTTCTTATGGATAGTACTTTAATGAATGAGTAGAAATGATATAATATTTTCTTAGAAATTATAAAAATTCATTTGAAACAAACTGGGTTCCATTATCTGAAATAATCTCATATGGGACTTCGAATCTACATAAATTTTGATTTTCTAGAAAATAAATTATTTCACCGGTTACTGAGCTTTTAAGAGCTTTGGCCTTAGGCCACTTGGTGAAATAATTTGTGGTTGTCAAAATGTATCTATGACCTACAAATGAAGGTGGATGAATATATGAAATAAATTCAATGTCCCATTTAGTAAAAGGTTTTTCAAGAATAACTAAATTGAAAGGCATTGCAGGTAGTTTATCCCATCCATTAAATAGTTGACAAGGCATGCAAGAATGAACCAACTTATAAGCATCTTGAAACAAGGTGGGCCAATAACAACCATCCCTCAAAATGTTATAAGTTATTATTTTTGTAGCATGATGTCCACCATAATTTCTTTCATGGAATCCCTATAAAACTTTATAAGTTTGATTATGAGTAAGACATATTAATAATACACCACCGTAATTACAATAAAACAAAAAAATTATAGTAATCAAAAATTTAATGCTTTTAACCTTAAAGAACATCTTTATTTCTTGTTTGAGTTATTAAGACAATACTAATTCTAAAAATAATAAACCAAATCATGATACCAATCATCTTTAGTCAATAGATAGTTCCATTCATTCATTTCATGACTAAACTTAAAACTTTTAGAAAATTTAGCAACTTTTATAGTTTTAAAGTGTGGTTTTGCATTTAATTTTTCATCAATTGATAGAACTAGAACATTAATATATAAGGTATCATTTTCAACTAAGTGCTTTTCTAGTTCATTTCCTTTAATAGTTTCTAAAGTTTCAAATACAAGATCAAATTATTGAATATGAAATATCCCCTTAGCAAGCCTTCCTTGAATAGTGTTTTGTTTCAAAAAATACAATAAAATAGGTACATTAGATCACACAAAAACTTTATTTTTCATTATTAAATATTGAAACTTAATTAAATAAGAAATAAGTGAGAAAATAAATTCTCAATAAGAGGGTACCTAGTTTCTTCATCTTTTAAGATGACTCATATAATCCTTAGGTTTCTCTTCATTATTTTCAAACTCTTGAGTTATTACAACTCCTATATATTTTTTAGTTGCATTAATGTAGAGAATAAATGATTTCTTTAAATCAAGCTTAGCAAGGATAGGAGCACTTAAAATTACTTCTTTGATAGAATTAAAATCTAACTCAGCATTTTCATCTCAAATGAATATTTTATCTTTCTTAAGCAGCAATTGTAGAGGATTAGATTTGTCAAAAAAATTAGAAATAAATTTCAAACAAAATTAATCTTACCAAAGAAATATCTTAAAGTTGATTGATCTTTAGGAGGAGGTAGTTATTTTATAGATTTTACATGTTTAATGTCAATAAAAATACCTTCTTTAGAAAATTATGTGGCCTAACAACTTTCCTTTTGTCACACCAAAAAAAAAAATTATTTGTATTTAAAGAAATGCCAAACTTTCTACATCTTGTGAATCATGAAGATGATCTAAACGCTTCTTTCTTTTCTTGGAATGTATGGTGAGATTGTCTAAATAATTTTGAATGACAATTCCTATCAAATCATCAAAAGTAACATGCATAACCCTTTTAAAAGTGGCTCGTACATTCATCAAACTAAAGGCGTTCAATTATAAGTAAAAGTACCCTTACAAGTAGTAAAAATAGTTTTGTGTTTATATCAAGTTAATAAAGACATCATTTTAGATCCTACAACTTGTTTTAAAATCTGATCTATGCTAGGTAGAGGAAAATTATTTTTTTCACTTATTTTATTTAAATCTCTAAAATATACACAAATTCTAATATCACCATTTTTATTTCTGATCGGTACTAGATTAGCTACCAATTCATAATATGTTACAAGAAAAATAACATCAACATCAATCATTTTATCTAACTCTTTGTTAATGGTGTGTTCTAACAAAGGGCTAATTCTTCATATTTTCTATTTGATAGATTTGATACCATGCTTAATAGTAATGTCATGTTTAATGATACTCATATCATAGCCCTTAAGATCCTTGCAAGACCAAGCAAATATATTGATAAATTCTTTAAATAATTAAATGAACTTGACTTTTTCATTTTTAGTTACCTGAATTCCCAAATAAACATATTTAGGATCTTCTTCATTACCTAAATTTATGGGAGTGGTTTCACTTATGATTTTTCTTGATGTCTCTTCTATTCTAGAGATCCTTGGCTGATCATTGGGTGAGAACATAGATTCTAAACTTATCAAAAAAGTAAGTAATTTGTTAGTACTTAGCTGTAAAAATATTCATAATTAAGTACATAGTCATCATGATCAAAATAATTGCCTTTAAAAAATGAATCTATATTCTCATCACAACTAAACACAGGCTAACTATCATTTAGATTAGAAATCTTAGGGTAGAAAAGCTCAACTAAAGTAAAATCAATAGTGGGCTTAATTTCACTCAAAGTTGGGTTAAAATCATAAGTTGTAAGCTTATCAGCGCTTATATTGAATTCGCTAAGAATATGCATGATATTGAAAGCTTTGAATTTTTCAATTAAGGACCAAACTTTCTATGCATAGCGATGCAAATGAGTTTGATTAATTTTATAAATTTTTCTAACTTGTCTCACTACTAGCTCTGAATCTCCAAAAACTCCTAAATGCTTAACATTCAATTCTATGGCTTTTTCTAATCTTAAACATAATGCTTCAAATTCTTCTATGTTATTAATGTTTTCAAAAGATAATTTGAAAGCATAATGAAATATTTTACCAACATGAGATATGAGACAAATTCCAGTACCACTACCTTGTTGAGAGCAAGCCCCATCAAAGTAAAGAGACCATAAAATGTTTCTTTTAAATATTTTTTCATGTTGATTTTCTAGTTTGTCTACATTCAACAATTCATAAGTTCTAATACCAATTTTAATGTAATAAATATTAGAATAAAAAAGTGATTCAATTGGAGTACTAGAAAAATCCTCCCTCTTAATAAATGCAATCTCATTATTAATCAGAACCCAAGTTATATATTTTCCAATGAAAGCTCTAGTGGCTTTTGACTAATCCCTTCTTAATAGAATTACAAATTACTAGGAATATCTAAGACTTGAATATTAATCATAAATATAATACATTCATCTTTCACAATCTTAATTACTATGTCATGAAACTTACCACAACTCTTAGTTTATCTAACATCAAAACCAGTAAATTTCTTATTGTCTACTTTTTAAGATATACCCAATTGATCTACAATGTATTTAGGCATGATATTCTTTGAAACACCTATGTCTAAACTAGAATTATGAATTATTTTATTTCTAATCTTAGCTATGACATAGAAAGGAGGTATATAATCAGTAGGGGGTTCAAAATGTTGAGCATAAATATGTTTAAAATTATTTTGCTCTTGTAAACTTACATCAGCTCTTAGATTTTTAACTACTTCATTTATCTTATCTAACTATCTAAGAAGACTAGAAACCTATAGTAGAGAAAATATAGATTTAATTATCAATAAATCATCAAATATATTGTAATCTTTAGCATCAATTTGGCTAAAAATCTTTGATTTATAATGTTGATATTGAGCATTATTATATTCACTTGCAAAAAGATTACTTTGAGTAGCATTATCATTCTAATTATTCACATTATTTTTAGTTGATTTACCTTTATCATCTGAATGAAGTTTATCATTTTCTAATTTATTCTTATTTGGAGAATTATAATCTTTATTCCTAGTATTTATAACATAAAGATTCTCATTTTTTGAGGGATTATCAAGAGTGTTTATATTATAAGCTAAATCTTTAGTTATTTCATCTTTTCCTTAAAAAAGATATTTTTTGAATTTAATAATATATTGACATGTTTTAGGATTATTATCAAGTTCACACACATTACAATAATAAACAATATGATCATCTTTCATGATTTTATATGAAAAATAAAGTTTATTATTCAGTTGCCTTTTAACAGTGACCAACTCATTGCCTAAACTTTGTATTACTTTTAATATTTCTATATTATCAAAATTAAAGCCTGTAATAGACCTATGTTTGAAACCTAAACATTTAATCTTATTTTATTAATCAATACAAAATCTTATACTTTCATAATATTTAGTAATATCTTTATCTTCTAAAGCCATTTTGTATTTCAAAGGTAAAGCATTGCAAAGATAAAATATAGACAACTTATTTGAAGGTCTAAGATCATTTGGAATCTTTTGATGTAAATTGGTGAACCTAAAAATAAAATGATACATGCTTTCACTAGGATCTAATGAAATTTTTGAAATATTATTAACTAAATCAAAATATTCTTTGGCTTTACCAAAAGACAACTCTAACCAATCTTCTACATCTCTCCAATTATCAATAATTTTTGTAGGTAGACTAACAAATGCTTGATAAGCTTTTCCTTCTAATGTTTGTGTAAAGAATCTTTAAATAAATTTATTCACTAGTTATTCCAAGAGTGGCACAAACTAACATAAAGGCTTATAAATGATCTTCCCAAGATTCTCCAGTAGCACCAAAAAAATTTGGTATGTTCAATCCCTTAAGAGAAGGTATATTACCTAGACAATTTTTGACATTGATTGGATTTGTAAAAATCCATGGTGATATAGATATTTGATGTTATTCTTGAGGTTTTTATTCATCTTCACCTTTAGTGAGATCTTCTACCTCTCTATTATTCTGTAATTTGTGAAGTAGATCCTCTAATCTATATTCTTGTACTAGTTATTCTCCCACTAACTAATTCCCTACTAGTTGATTTCCAGCCAACTAGTTTCATGCTAGTGGATTCCTCACTAACTAATCTTCCATTGGAAGCTTTAGTATATTTTACCTGAAAAGAGTGATTATCTTGAACTTGATTTTCTTGATCTAATTGTATATTTGACAAAGTAGTTTTATAAGTCATAATAAAATCATCAAATGGAAATGAATTAGATAGAAAATGAGTTCTAGGTCTAGAATTCGAAGCTAAAACTCTATTTTTATCTTCTTAAATTATTCTATTCAAGTTCAAAATGTCATGTTGAGTCTCACATATAAGATTTGAATACCAATCAATTTCAAATTCAACAATCTCTTCTTCTTGATTTATAACTTCAATAACCTAATGAAGACTTTCAAGATGATTATACGAAAGGTAATGCGTTAGATTAAAAGAAATAATAAATTGATCATATTCTAAATCTATTAAAGGTTGAATGATAGGAGCTTTTTGAGATCCAATAACCATTATCAAGAAGAAAACAAAAGTTTAAAACAATTTAGATTTTTCAATGATTTTCCCAGTGGAGTCATCAAATTTTTTGATGATGAAAATTGTACCATCAATAAATCAACCCTTTCACCTATCCCAAAGGTCATGTTGGAATCATACCAGTCTAACTGTATGGGTTATAAAGGTCCATATAAGATCCTAAAGATGCAAGGAGGTTTTTATTATAAATTTTGAGAAATAATCAACAAGTTATCGAAATAAATTATTCTATTATAAAAATCAAAAATCCGTTTATTGAATCACGAATCAATTTAAAATGAGAATATGTAATCTATTCTATCCAGTAAAAAACCTATTAGTTAAATAGTCTCTTGAAGAATCGAAACATGATTCTATAATATATATATCTATATTCTGATGATATCTTCACTTCTTGTTTGTAATGGTCTATAAGTTAACGAAATATAAAACAGATAGATCAAGGAAAAGGAAAGAGAGATAAACACATAAGAAATAGTGCAAACAAACTATAAGCAAATAATAATAAAGAAAACACTAATCCTATAGTAAAGATAAATAAACTTAAACATAAAATGAACTAAGAAAGAGATCTAGAAAATTTAGTTAGGAAACTATTCTAAAAAAGCTAATTAAAGATAAACCAAGACTAAAAATCATGATTAAATCTAAAGGAAGGAAACACAATTATAAAATTTAAGAAATAAAGAGAAATGATCAATCTAAAACTGAAACAAATCTATAGCCTATAAGATTAAACTAACAAGAAAACTAATGACTTAAACAGAAAATTAGTATTAAACTAAGAAACAGTTTGCTAAACAAAAATTAATCTAGTAAAAATAATTATCAAGATGAAAAATAAAAATGATTAGGCTAAACAGAAACTAAATATCAAACTGAATCTAAGATTAAAAAAATGATTAAGAAACTTTAACATAAAAAGAAAACAAATCAAAGCTATAAATAACTTAAGGGAAATCTATAATTATCTAAGATAAAGCAAAGAACTGAACTAATCTAAGAATTAAAGAATAAAAACAACTAAACTAATTAAAATAGAAAGGACTAAAGATTAAAATTATATTTAAGATAAATAAAACAACAAAATAACTAGATTTAGAAGAAATCTAAAAGATCTATTTGTATTAAAGTTAAATAATTACAAAAGATGTGTGAGTCTCAAGATGAGAGTCATCTTAGTAGAAAAAGATAAATTTGAATGATAAAATCAACATGTTTTCTCTAAAAAACTTTGAATAATGACTCTATAATCAAATAGATCACTAAAATGTCATGGAATAGCAAAATGATCATCATTATTTATGTTGAATACTTGAAATCTACACATAAAACTGCAAGTAGAAATCATCAAAAGATATAAAACTTATCAAATTTTAGACGATTAGTAATAGATGTTAAATATCACTCGATATACATGTGTTGCATCATTAATTTACTCAACCACCAAATAAAGTACCTTTGGGTTTATCTACAAAAGTTGTACTATCTCAAAAAAGTTGCATAGGATGAAGAGATAAATGGTGGACTTTAGAAAATACTTAAGTCTTCAATACATGTTGTGATTTTGTCTTCAAATGAATGCTTGATCTCTTCTTATACCTTCAACTTAGTTGTGAAATAATTTATAACTAACTAATTAACTTTTAACAAAGTCAATTAATTAAACTAAAATTGGTTAAGGACAAATTTAATTAAGACTTAAATTTTTTTTAATTTGATCAAGAATATTTAAAATAGTAGACCTGTGGTACTAAACCTTAATAGGTGGGGACCGATATTAATTAATAATATAGTAGAATACACATTAATCATAAAATATTAAAATATAAATTGATAAATTCTACTTATATTTAAATCATAATGCATTTTTAATTAACTTAGCATTTATAATTATATCAAAATTCTAGAATCACTATATTTACCCAAAATTATCAAAATTTATCAAGTCTAAAATATCAAAATGTCAAGCCAAAATATCAAGTTTTGCATGAAAAAGTTCAACACTAAATAGAAATTATCCATTGGATAACCAATAGTCATCCAAATCTAATAACACTTCAATTACTTATTTGTCCTTCTCATGAAGACAAATGTTATACTCCATTTCAATTTCAAGGAATGGTAGTAATCTAGTCCTTGAATCAATCATGCTATCATCAACCTCCATCTTAACTCTTTTCAACAACCTAACTTCTCTCGATGATTCAAGTTTAGTCATTTTTATAGAAGTGTTCTTTTCGGTAGTTTGAGGTGGAATGTCCATGGTTTTTCTTCTGTTAACATACTCCTCCCCTCCCAAACTTATGTCTCTTAGACCTCAAAAAGGGTTCACTATGAACACCTAACAAACTCAACCTTCTACATTTTCCACCAAGGTCTGCACTAGATGTAGAAGGTGTATCTAAAGGAATAGCCATTTTCATAAGGTCCTTGGCATGGGTTGTCTCCACTTCAAGGTAATTAGGTTGATTAAAAGACAACTAATTGGTAGGAAATGGATCATCATTTGGCTCACCTCTAAAATTAGGGGGTTGTAATGGTAATAAATAAGGATCATTCTCTAAGTGATGAGAAGAACTACTTTGGAAGTGTGTATGAGATCCAAATCTATGGCCACAAAAACCCCTATGACCTGACTAAGTTATAAGCATCAAAATATACCAAAAAATTATTCAAAATATTCCAAAAATTTGGGTTATAAGCATTAAAGTGAATGGACATTCTTGTGCCTCTAGGAAATATAAGCCCAAAACATCCTACATGAAATCTAACCCTATTAAAACCTCTATTAGAACCTAACTGACTACCACCTCTATTCAAATTTTTCCCCCATCTTCCATCATTATTACTCCCTATTGGCTAGTCCCACCCAGACATACTAATTAATTTGAAATATAGCAGTAAAATCTAAGTTTGGAAATAAATGTCCAAAGCAAAACTATAAAATGAATCTGAAAACTACATTACGTTGAAATACACTTCATTGTTTCTGAATTCAAACTATATTAATTTCTAGATATAGGATTCTTATATCAATTTCAGTGAATTTTAATCTCAATATCCATTCTTAAAGAAAAGTTCAAAACCTCAATATTGAAATAAAAATCAATTATAACGTCATGTTTTCAAATAGCTTAAAATCCATTCCAAAAGAATTCGCACGCACACACACACACACACACACACACACACACACACACACACACACATATATATGCCATTATCATTATATCCACAGCTGACTAATCTATTTCACATTTTCAGTTAATGTTTTTAATTTCAAACATTGATAAACACATTCTCATTGAAATCATACTAGATTTATAACATAATCATTATCATATCAAACCATAAATCAACTAAAATTGACCAAAGCATGACCTTATAAATGCTGATATTCACATATATATGCATGAACCTAGAATCATCAACTTTTAAAATGTATGCAGATCAATTTTACATAAGTGTGTTTGATGCAAGATAACTAATTTATGCAAAACTATTTGAACCTTCATGATTTTGGATATGTTCAAATTAAAATTGTTTATTCCAAATATATTTTGATAATTTTAATCTATAGTTTGTGAAATATCCATTTATGCGACAAAATGGCATGCACTAAAATCTCTTATTACTTTTTGATTTCATTACCATCACTATTTCAAACTTGCTTGTCTTTTGTCTAGGAAACCACTTAAACATTCTCCACAAATATAAACCCTAAGTCTATTACCAATTTCAACCAAAGGCATCTGCATGCTTAGTTGCTCTATAATATTCCAAAATTGAGACCAGATGTTTTTATGCATGATGATAACTAGTAAGAATTGAATCTTTTCTGATTCTTACATAAAACTATCATTACTTCAACCAAAATATAAAAGCAAATGTATACTAAAAATCTATCCTAATGTGTACACTAACCAGTTTCAACACAATCAAGCTTCTAACATGATACAAAAATAAAAACCCTTGACATCTATAAATTGTTTTATCAATTTTATTTTATAGAATCTTCAAAAATAAATATAAATTATTTTTATTTTGAGAGTAAAAAATGTGCATCATTTTAAATGTTCCTGAAAGAATCATTTGGCAATACAATACTAGATCTCATACCTCAGGTTTCAACAAAAACCAGAACCATTATTCACTTATTCCTAAAAGTGGCATTAAATCTCTATGCATAGAACTACATCATTCATGCAGAGTTAGATAATGACCTCAAAACATTTTAAAACCCACTTTTGCATCAACAATTTTTTGAAAAGCTTGAATCATGCAACCAATAAACATGGTCTATAGGTATCAACATATTTCCAAATTTCCAAACAAATAACACTTCTTTCTAAAGTTTGACATGATAAACTCATATATTATAGACTATAGCTCAAAGCTTAAACTCATAAACAAATATAATAACTACATGTGAAATATTCACTGAAGATTTCAAACACATACCATATTCTTGTATTTTAAAACAAATAAGTTCTAACTCTAATCTCATGCAAATGAAAATCATGAAAATTTTTATCTTTTTCATTTTTAAACTTCATTCTTCCATAAAAATTTTAATAAGAGTTTGATAAAAATTGACATGGTCATACCTGGTTCTCATTCTCAAACCCTTATCAAATATTCTCTTCGAGCCTTGTTCCCAAATCACCCATAATCCTATCAGATCTTTGCCCCATTTAGATCTTGCAAATGAATGAACAAAATGAAGGAAAAAAAAACCTTTTATTCACCACCTTGAACCCATTACTAACTGTATGACATGTTTATTCCCAATTGATTTGAATTAACTTAAAGGTATACTTAGCAATACAACTAAGTAATTTGTCAACCCTCTCAAATTTATCAACAAACTAATCTTCACACTAGACACTTTTCCAAATTTCATCAATCGAGGAGATTGGTTAATCATCAATGCCCAATTACTAATAAATCTTTGAACAATCCCCATGCATACAATCTAAATTAAATGCATTTTCCAACTCACCAGCCTCAAAGTCTAATATGCCAAGTGATGTCAATCTCAATCTAATGTTTGTTTTGTCACCTATTGAAGTGTCTTATGACTCATGCATTTCATTATGATATCAACATTATTGATAAAATAAACAAAATAACCAAATGCCCTTAGGGATATATCCCACTTCTTAACAAATAATTATATTTCATAAATTAGGCAAATGTATTAACCAAGCTAAAACCTTAAATTACATTTTGATCAAACAAAGGATCCTGAACACTTTTGGATTAAGTTAGGACCATGACTAATTCATATATTGCAAAACATTATGACTTAGTCTCAAAATTAAAATATGCCATGAATGCTAGGATAAGTCTCTTTAGACAATTTATACATGAATGAAAACTTTATACAAATAAAGCTCCTTGTGCCCATGTTCTAGTAAAGTGAACCTCTATGACAATTTGAAAAAAATTGAAAATTTCATCTAACTTATCAATCTTCAAGATACCAGGAATGAAATATATCCTCTGGAATTATGATAAAATTTTACCATATACTTGAACTTGATATAACTATATTGAGTATGCCAATTAGATTTCCATAAATTGAGCCATGTATTAAATGGAAAATCAAACAAACTAGACTGCCATCAAAATATGAGCATTATTGAATAATCATTTCAAATATCCAACACATCAAGTAGTGATGAAACTGAGCTACATATTTTCAAAACAACTTTTGACTATACCAAGATTGATTGTAATGTCTTTCAAAGTATCATTTCACCACTACTATGTGAATCATAAATCAAAACTACTTATGTATATCAAAACATCACCATAGATTATCAAATATGAATAAAAATTAAAAATCCATGTAGCAACTGAAACTGTTAAAGTGCACTGAATCTAAATAATAGAAAAAATGATCACTTTTATAATAATATATGCATATTTTATTCATTTATCCACCATGCTCTTAAAAAAACTTAAAACATAAATAAAACCTATTAATAAATCATTACCATTTCATAATCAAGAATGCATCTAAAAATACTATCAATCAATAGAGTCCCTGACAGAGTTTTAGGCTTTTATGACAAGGTCATCTCTATGGCAGTAAGTATAGATTTTTGAAAAATTTAGAGAGGGTATAACACATTGTTGATTTTAAAGATTATTTTCCCTTTTTTCACATGTTATCTGCACACTTATATCCTAAAACCATTTACCCTAAGCTTTCTCTTCTTAGTTTAACCCATTCTAGTCCACATTTTATCCTCCTTTTCCTTACCTAATCCCATTTCATCAGTCAGCTATATAGGGTCAACTAGGTTGACCCTATATAGTTATGGGTTATTTTCACTTAGGAACTATTTTGACCTTTGGCTAACCTAGCTCATAACCTAGTGAATTATTGTCTGGAATAGTATTGGGTCGACTGGGTCAACCCTATCAACTAATATTTTTGAAAGGATTTAGAGTAAAATCCACCTATATATACAAGTTCATTTCCCACCATTTTATGAATGAGAAGCAAATAAGAAGTGTGAATAAGCATCTACTTATTGACCATTCTACTTGAGAATTAAATATTAGGGTTCCATACTTTCTTTGGAGATAAGGATATTGTCTTGTGGATAAGTATTGGATACATTGATAGGTTGTGTGTCTTAGAGCTGATTTGTCTTTTTTATCCTTACATACCATAACAATTTCTTACAAATCACCTTATCCAAGGGAGAGATTAAGGCTCAACAAGTTTGTCTTCAAGGTAAGTATTTCTAAATTTATTTCTCTTTTGTAAGAGTAGATAGATAATGTAGTTGTGTTTCTCTTCCATGCATTAGAATTTTTTATACATTGACATGAGTATATGTCTTTTATGCATGTTTAGTTTTTTTTTGTTTCTAAACCCCACTTTATGCCACAAGCTTTGGTGAACACTAGATTAGATTTAATTCATTATTATTAGAATAGGTAAAACATCAAAACCTAAGACCCCATTAGGGTTATTGCATGATTTTGTTAGACTAAAGGCTTTGTAATCCTCCTTAGCATAGTGTATTGTGATAAGTGATCCCCTAATCAGGTCTATCAGATGCCCATATTGGTCATGCTCCCACTTAACAAATATATTCCCAATCAAAAGTGTAGGTATGATATATCTTCTCTAAGCTAGGATTGATTTATAAACATGATGCATTTCTAATTGCATAAAAGTTATACAATCTAAATGTCATATTGTTGTTTTAACTTGGATTGCTTTATTCAAAATAACTTAGCCTCTTATTGAAGAAAGCATGCTATTTTTTTGTCATTCTCAAAAAAAAAATTAATTAACCTCATTATCATGAATTTAAGGCCTTACTATGACCTTGACATATGGTTGACATATTGAGTTCTTGACATCATTGGGGATATCAAATTGATCTCCAATTATATCCAACCTATTAGCATGATTATTCTCTTCTCTTGGGATGGATTCTATATTTAAAGACTCAAAATCCTTCATAATATCTCACACCCTATGTTTTTAAGACTTCAAAAAGGAATTATTTGTTACATTTTGGCCCTTCACTTGATGGACAACCATCTCACTATCACCAAATAATTGAAAATAACTCACTCCTCTTTTCCTAGCTTATTTGAGTCCATGTACAAGTGCTTCATTCTCTATTTCATTTAAATTACAACTTAATTGAAATATGAAAGTAGTATAGTACCTTTATTTGGATATAGACACAAATATTTCAACACCTTCTACACTAATATTGCTTCTAGATCCATCAAAAAATAACTATCATAGACCATCCATGGGCTCACTAGGATTGACCAACTCTATAATGAAAGAAGCTTCCTCATGTAATCAATACAATCCTATGCATGCTTCTTCCATGAAATTATATAGATCATATTCAAGGTTCTTATTCCCCCACTCATCAAGAAACAGGTCAAGTATTCCTTCAATAAAATAATTTGGTTATTGATCAACATGAGGTCTCCTTCATCAAGGATAATACAATTAACATTGGAAACATTAGGCGCATAATATTATATATGAATCTTAGTAATTTATTATGATTTTATCTTGACTTTGGTGCCATACCTAGTTTTAAACGCCATGTAAGACCAATTTGATGATAGATATTACCCAATCTTGGTTGTGAACTCCCTAGATAGACATAGGGAAAATCTAGGCAATAGGTCTATTACAAAAACATCTTGAGGAATTGATAAAGTGGGGAAAGAATGCAAAGTTAAGTTTAAACATTTGATGATATCTAAATTCTTGGTGGTTGTCCCATCCAATTTTAAAACTCCTTTGGTGATTGGCTCATATTTTACACCTAGCTTATCAACCACTTGTTTAGGAATTATAGAGTTAATAGCACCAATATCAATCATACAATTTTGGACCAAATACTCACCTATAATGTGGCATTTCAAATTGTTGAGCTTGAGAAGCTTTAAAACCATGCACCATTAGAGTTTTATTAGACACACCATTAGAGTACATAATCTAATTTTTGATCTAATTATAAGGAAAACACCATGATTGATCTTGGAATATATTATTTTGAGTACTAACAATAACATTTGAAGAGATATCAACATTTGGGTTATATCTATTATAAGGATTAGCATAGGTGATTGACCCTTGACCTTGGAAGTTATTTTGGAAAGGAGGTCTATTGGACTGGTTGAATTATTTATAGGGATTGTAGGGCCTATATATTTGATTTTTTTACCTCTTAATGTTGACAATATCATTAGAAAATATTTGTATAAGAATATTGAATTAATGTAAGTTATTAGCAGTTGTAGAGATAGCCTTTTCTTAATTATTTGGCAAAGTAATAGGATCCAATGTGGGTGATTCAATAGGTGTATAAGGATTAGGGGGTTTACAATTCTAGTAATAAAGGCATATGAGGCCTTGAAAAAAACCTAACATCTTGGATAAGACAATTCTCGTCCCTTATTGCCACCTCATATATATCAGGCAATGTGTTCCCCCACTGATTGAATCATTATTGTTATGTCACTATTTAAATCCCTTAATTAGTATAAGAATGCATATTTTATAATGGGTTTAACTATGGATAGGATCCTATTCCAAGTCTTTTATAATATATAGTTTAAATTAACCCTAAATTATTGAGAATCCCTCCTTATAATAGTCAGTCATTCCACCAAGGATAAATGATCACTCTTATATTAAAAATTCTTGCATAATTTTTCTCCTAATTCATCCCAAGTATCAATATAATTAGGCCTCAACACTCTATAACACTGAAGAGCCTTCCCTTTGAATTAAGTAACTAGCAATCTAATTTATACATTTTATTGTATCACATGATGTATAGAACATATATTATCCATGTCTATTATATGTTTAATAGGAGTGGTGGAATCCTCTCTAGTAAAATTTGGGATTTTTTAAAGGGAAATAAGATAGATATCATCATATTGAGCTAGGTTGAGGGGGATCCCACCATTTAAAGGAATAAAAACCTAGTTTATAGACACTACCATCTTGAAAATTAGAGGTAGATAAAAAAAATTTATAAATAGATTTTTATCAAAATACATTTTTGGGTAAGGATGTGTAATATAAAATCTATTTTTTTAATTTGAATGATAAGTTAATTATACAAACTCAAAAGTAGTACCTTTAGCAAAAGATCTTATAGTTACCTTTGGCATGAAAACTAGACACTGATCTTAAAACTAAGATACTTGAAAGATTATCGGAGTCAATAGATGTTGAATTTAGATGCTATAAAAACTAAAAGTATGTCAAGACTAGCATAATATTTATAAATATTATTGAATCTAGGTCCCACTGGGCATACTAAAAACTATTCTCTCTTTAAGTTCCACCCATTGATGAGGTGCTTCATTTCTCCTCACTCAGTTAACATAGTGGGAACTCTTTAATGTTGTGGGTGGCCTATGACTAAATAAAACCTATATAAAGGGTTATCTCCCTTTATTATACACTTAAACTAACACTAAACATGCTCAAATTTCTAAGGAAAAGGGGGAATGAAATCATGAAAGCAATGACTAAATGGGGTGATGCACCAAATTATAGTTCTCCTCTACTTGTTTTTTATTTCTATTATGGACTAAAACAATATTGAAATATTATCTCACAACTCTAAAATAGTCCTTCCAATATAAGTGTTTCAATATGGAAGATATAGTTAATATATCAGTCAAGAGGAGTAATCAAGAGGTCTAGAAGAAGACACTAGTGAAGGTTTTACACACTTAACCTTTGAAAAACTAATTGATAGACACCATATGACCTGAAATAAAATTTCTTAATCACAAAGATGCAATAATTAATAGGACAAATGTAAGTAAGTTGAACACTATCACTACCATGCATCAAAAATTCATCATAAGAACACTAGATGCAAGATGGAGAAGGCATAAATCAGCTTTGTATTCATTTCAAATCAAGAATCAATATCAATTTTGGTAGGGTTATGCCATAAATATCTATATGATCCATTATAATGTCCTTTTTAGGAGTATATATATAAGAGAATGGAGAAGAGAGAGAGAAGGTAGATGTGTAAGAAGCTAATTATGATTCTCATCCATCATAAAATTAGTTATAACTTCAATGGAAGGTGAAAAATAGTCTTGTGATTCTTCCTATACATGTTTTGTCATTTATTGATGATGGCCTCATGAGAGGTTTCATAGAAGTGGCTCTTGGAATCCTATGACTCCATTTATTCTCTTGAAACTACTTTGTCTTGATTAAGGAGTTACAAGCTTAGGCCTTGACACATGTCTTACCTACTCTTCTTATCATCTTTTTATGCCATTCTTGAATCTTTAATTTCATCTTACATATTCGTGAAAATGATACTTAAGGCTTAAACATCTTCATACTTTGATCTTTGTCCTTAACCTATAATTTCAAGTCTAAACTTATTTGATCCAATAAAATGTAATAAAGATAGGTCTATCCCATCATATAAGGTAGTATTTTTTTGAAGACCACCATAACAAATTACCAACCCCATGAATGCATTTTATAATACGATATAGCCTCTACCCATCTTGTATACCATCTTCAAGTGATTATCTTTTCATTAGGTCTATGTAGCCTACTAAAAAGATGCTTGAAGAGAGTTATAGGTATTCATCATGATATGTAAGCTCTGTATAGACTTAATGACTATTTATGGACCTTTTACATGCTTATGGATATTCAAAATTGATGTTACAAGTATCTTAGGTCATATTAGTGTCTTTAAAAACATGTTCAACTATTAGAAGGTCTCCATGATGGCAATTGACTAAAAATGGCCTTTAAGACTTATCTCTAGGTATTTTAGAGGCAAGGCTAAGGTTTACCAAGCCAAATTCTTCACCAATACCTAAAAAACCTTATTTTAGAGTGAAAATACCCTAATAAAAACTTGAAAATTTTGATAGAGGCTTTTGTTCATTATTTAAGCTTCTCTCAATGTTATGAAGCCAACAAGATGCCTATGAATTATGTCATCAAAACTATTTGTGGCTATTGGAATGAGATTTTTTATGACTTGGGGAGTCATCAAAGGGTGATATTATATGTATCCAAGGGTGTTATTAAGTTTATTATTTTCATTGATGACCTTAAGAAGGTCTGTAACTTCATCCTTTCAATGCAAGCAAGGAAAAGTCTTGATTTTAGCTTGGTATAGTGACTTGAAACCTAACTAATCATCATGAAGGATTATTGAATGGATGGTTTAAGGTTACTATGCCTCTATCCAATCTTGGAAACCTTATTCAACTATTTAGGGAGTCCAAACACACTCAAACACAATGAAAACCAATCAAAAAGGGTAGTTTTAAGCCTCTTTTTATGTCCTCTTCACATGTGCAAAATAATTATCCCAATAGGTGAACATGAGGTGTGTATATGTCATATATGTTTTTTAAAGTAATTTAATGTGAATTTTTATTCACTTAAACAATCATTCATATTCACTTATCTCTCTTAAGGGTTTCTTAGTAGTTTTGATGTCTGTAACTTCTTAACAATTGTTCATAATTACAGTCCCTTTATGTATTGATAAATACTAGGAACTTGGAGTGAATAGAAATTATTAATATCCAATAATGTAATTTTTCCCCAATCACTTTATCAAATGACTTCTCACATGAGAAAGATGACCTTTTTAAGATTGTGGGCCTGTAGGTGAAGGTCAAGATAGGTGTTTTGGATAAAAAGACATCAAATACTTGTTTTTTGGCTTGGAAACACCTACATTGGGTTTTATCCATGCTATATGAAGTAAATAGGTGGATTTTTAAATCACTTTACTCCTTTAATGGCCTTAAGACTTGATTTAGCCGTGGTTGGGGTTTCTTGGAAGTTTAGTGGTTTTGACCCTAACTGCCTTTTTTTTAGTTTTTATTCTCTTTACCACCTATATAATCACACTTGAAATCTTCCTTATGATCCCTCATATTTATCATGAACCTTAAAACCTATATTTTATATCAAAACCTACCATTTATCTTCATTTCCATACCTATAACATAGATTTTAACCTTAATCTTGATCTCTTGAAACTTATTAAAACCTCTCTTAGAGAAGATTAGTTTAGAGGAGAACTTGTTGGACTTGTTTAAGGTTAGGTATATTATAATAAACATCCCAATAGTTTAATAGAGGCATCACTTTTAGTTTTAGGTTTTTTACTTATTTCTTTACAGTTGAAACCTTATCCAAGAACCCTAACTCAATGGACTTCATGGCTTGCCACCTACAACTTCCTATCAAATATGATCATGGAGGGTTTTCCAACTTGTTGGATGATATAAAAGTGTCCCATGCACTTCCATTTAGGTGTCTCAATCCTTAACTTAGATGGATCACTCTTTAAAATATCAACTATGCCTACCCATAAGACTATCCCTCTCTAAAGTGCTTGTAAAGACCTTATAAGTGATCATGGCACAAGACCAATTAAAAAAGTCACGTGTCATAGACCCTATAATCTTAATAAGACCTTGTTTATACCTTGAGACAAATTTACAAGACCAAATCATGAAACCAAGAAATTAATCACAACAATATCATTTACAAGGTTAGATGACTTAGTTGCCTATTTTGAATAGACCTTGGTCAAGGGTGATTGATTAGCTAATATTTCTCATAGCCCATTACACCTAGTTTTAAGGGTAATATAGAATTAAATTATCATCACTAATCTCTAACTAAATCATGAAAAGATAAAATTGATGGTTATATTCCTAAGGTTCAGTTTTGTTGGGCCATCAATTTTGAATCTATTTTGGCTAAGTAGTTTTGGAAGATAAGAGGTATGAAAGTGTAGGCATGGCAGAAATATAGTACAAAATAATAAGGCACATATTACCATGTTGTAAAATGGGTAAGTCATGTATAATAAGGAGACATGAAACATGGATAAACTAAGAATGTAGGACTCAGAAAATATCAAAAGACTTGGGTAAAGGCACAAAAAGTGAAAATAGTTATGGAATGATTCATATAAACATTAGAGAAGAATAGTCAAGCATGAATCCACCAGTCTATATGAAGATAGGTGCATGGTGATGAGGATCTAACATATAGAGAGCATATAGGGGAAGTTAGGATCATGTTCTTTGTAATTTAATATAGTTGCTTTCCAAAACTCATTGATATTAATAGTCATTGGTGATTCATATTTTTTTAATTACTTATGCAACTAAATGGTTGGGGTAGATCCATGTATAAATACCCCTTAATTTTAATTATTTTATGTTGTTAATTATTGTAATTTGATTTCATCATAATTTTTGATATAACATATTAATGTAATGAGACGAATATTTTGTGTTCATGTAATACTTATTTAATATGTTCATGAATATAATGGAATTATTACAATTTTCTATTACTTTGCACCTAGCTTATTTTTATTTCATTAGTTAAGTAAGAAATGAAAAATTAATAGTTAGATATGGAAATAAGTATGAATTTATAACTAAATACCTATTTGAGTTCCATAGATTAATAAATTGTATGAATACATTGTCACGCAATGAAACAAGTAGGAACCAATCTTAAGCTATGTGCATTGGGTGAGTGTGCGAGAACCTTTTAGTATGTGATGTGTCAGCATGATAGCTCATTAAAAATATTTTTATCTTAGGCACACAACTAGGGAAATATATGAAATACTAAAGGAAAATATCCTAACATTTTTATTTTGTTGTTGGGATCTATTATGCTTGTTTGCACGATGGTGGGAAGATGCTCGATCGATCATCTCTATAAAATGTCAAACATTGGGTTAATATTGTAGAAGATAATCTTTCACTTTAGAATCTTGATCTCGGATTTTATATGTGTTCATGGGTAGAAAAACACCTTTATAAATCACTTTATGAATCTTTATTTGTATAAGTGTCTATTCACTTGCATGCCTGGCTTTCAGTGTACATGCAAGATTGTTCAAGGAATTATAGATATAATATCTCTTGGTTAATAGAGCATTAGTTATCTTTATAAATATTTGGAGTTCCTTAGACACATTTAGTGGATATTTGGTGTTGAGTAACACTTAATATCTCTATTTTAGAATACATGTTCTTTGTGTACTCTTGCCTAGATGAAACATAGTTTAAGTTCCTATGGGAGTCACTTAGAAGGTATCTCAAGTAGTTTTTGTTATAGATTAACAAGCTTATAATTGACTCAGGACTTGAAATTTTTCATATAGATGGATAAACTCTCTCTTTCATGAGAAACATAGTTGGTGGCGAATGAAGGGGCACACATTGATATAAGTTTGTTGGTTTAGCATGGAATCTAATCAGTGTGAGTTGTGTAAGAATAAGTGTGATGATGTTAGGTGAAGGTATATGATTTTAAGTGATCCAAAGAGGGTTGGGAGGAATATATAAGGTTTTTGAGAATCTATAGGAGGCATAAAGTCATAATGAAGATTTCCCAACCATAGGACCACACCTTATGCCAACATAGTTATGCATGGGAGAAACAAGTCAAACATTAGTGACTATAGAACCCAATATAGATAGGTCTAATTCCCCACCCATAGTGCATGCTCATGTCCTTGATTTATATGACATTATTTTAATAAATTAGGATATAATTAGTGTAGATTAAGAGTCTAAACCTATTAAAACAATTGAAGTCCCAAATCAAGATAATAATTTGTTATTAATTTTTTTTCCATTATAAGTCAAACCTATGGCACACTTTGGAATGTTTAGTGGACCAAGTATAGCTAATGGGTAGATTATTGACCCTTCCATAATTAACCAACCCACTTATGTGCCTAATATATCAAGTGATTCTATTACCATAGGAAGCATAGGAGGTGGTATCCAAGGTGGTTCAGGTAGAGGATATGGAGGTGGTGCAAGAGGCATTGGTGAAACTCCTCCAAAAGGTTCATGAAGGACTAGAGGTGTGTCATAAATGGCTCCATTAATAACACGTAATCCACCTACAATATATTATGATATGATGTTTCACCTAACTAAATATCAAAATGTTAAAAATCTAGTGGAACATGTTCATAAGTGTGAACTCATTTGGTGGGCACAAGGCATTAATTCTACTGAATAGAATGCAATCATTTTACCACCACCCTTTTAGACTATGCACATAAATGGTACTTAAAGTTTTATCCATAATAAGTTATGGTAAAATACAAGCATATGAAGGTAGATTTTCGCTAGGAATTTGACATCCCAATATTTTAATAATAGAGTATTGACACCCTAGAGGATATTAAACAAGAAATCACTAAGAGTGTGTGAGATTATGATGCACATTTTAAAATGCTTCTTTCCAAGTTATCATTTGAGATAAATTACACTAAGCATGCCTAGTGGTTTTTAGGATGCTTGTTACTTCCCTTTTAATGCACATTATCCCAAAATACCCTCACTAACCCACCTGAGGCATTGGAAGCTACCCTTCATAATGAAGCCATCATAAGTATATATATAGGTATTATCCCATTATAGAATCCCATATTATTTCTATAGCATCTCAGTTGAATAATATCACTGTGAACAATACCCAAGACACTCACAATAATTTAATTTGTGTTGACTATGAAGTAAAAGGTCATAATATAAATAATTATCCTAGGAAGAGTATTCATGCCATGGTAAAATAGTCTTGTGAGTTATACCAAGAAGACCATGATATGAGAGATTTACCCTGATTCAGTACATCACTCAATCTAAGGTATCATTGTATTGTAAAATATGTGATGTATATACACATGATACGAATTATTTCCACTTTATTAGTGAGATTCATGAAGTACACGTGCATGGTACTCATCATACCTATGTATCCAAAAACTAGGATAATGGTGGAATCCATTCATATAGAGGTCCTAGTCATGTATAGGGAGGTGGTTATTTTCTACCTAGAACCTACTATAAGTGTGGATTTCCAGAGCATTACCAGCATGACTACTTATTTTATCCAACCTATGCCTTTTGTAAAAATGAGCATCATCTAGAGGAATGCCCAAACTTGTGTGTCACCATCACCAAGGATAAAATGAGAAGGGTGATGGAATTATACAGATTCAAAAAACTACAACTACTGAATGGAGATTGTGCCCTACTACTCTAACTAGTCCTAAGGTAAATATTACTATATAAAGTGGTGCTCCTTCCCAGTCTATTTCAAATCCACCTACTAGCATGGTTCAATGAGAAGAGCCTCATACAAATTTATACATGGATGATTAGTAGTATAAATAATTATTATAGGAGACAATGACTTTGGCGTAGGAATTACAAGTTGAAATTCAATTCCTTAAAGATAGAGATGTTGCTATGCATGCTAAAATAAAGAAATTCTAGTTGATCTAAGACTTATCACTGATGATTTTCATGAATTGTGTAAATGGATTCCTAATGAAGACATCATCCCCATTTTGAGGAATTGGTTGATTCATCAAGAACCAAAGCCTACTAAATATTGTTTATTGAACCATGCACAATGATAAAAGGCTCATGTCCAACCTAGTATGGAGTGTGATAAATAAATCTTAGTAAGTATAGTATTTAATGGTTGGATAATTCAATATATATAAGTAAATACTATTTCATAGGTTAATGTAATAAAAAGGATGCTTGGAGGAAGATGGAGAGCCCTTTTTCAGTATTATCCACATGTATTTTTCATGGCCAATAATACTTGTGCATTTCCCATAGAAGTTCCTAAGGATGTCATTATTGACATTTTAGGTGTCACTTTAAAAGAAGACTTTGAATTAATTGAGTTGGATTATACTAATTATTTTTAGGATCTTATGGGGCTTCCATGGTGTTATGAAAACAACACTAATTTTAGCTTCAAAAAGTACTACACTAGTTTTGAAAATAATGATCAATGTGTCATGATTCCCCTCGACAATGCTCAAGGACCTCATTTTGTTGAACAAGTTAATGGAAATGAGGATATAAATCATATCTATAATGTCACAACTTGGGGAACTGAGCATCTTGATCTTAGTCTAGATGGTATATTACATGGGTGGATACATAGTTTATTTTTGACACTATCATCAATGCTTGTGACCATTGGGCTCATGGAGAATATGATCTTACTGGATGAATTTTTGGCATGGTTGGTAGCTAATATGATCTTACACATAAGCTACTTAATATACATAAATTTTTTCACCTTGTTGGTGGCCATTTGATGGTTTTACCGCCCTTGCATTTGGATCAAGCACCTAGGTTTCATAAATAAATAGAATTTTGAGAGTATGTGCATTAGTTGGAAATTTTTATGTGTTTTAAGATGAATGGATACACTCATTTAGGTATGTTATTCAAGGGACATATAATTTATGTTGGGAAACTCACCATCATAGATTACTCACTTAAGACTGAGTGCATGTTTTTTTACACTATCATTTCCATCATGATAATTACATTTGTGTCACTCTAAGTTATGATGGTGTTAATGATCTAGAAGCTCATCTCAAGGCATATGAAAACATTTAGAATGCTAATGAGACATAGTTTCCTTAATATATGTGGTTTCATGTATTTCATGTTACTCTATGCACCTATGCTAGACCTTAGTACATTGATCAAAAATGATACCTAGACATAACTTCTTGGAGTAATATTAAAAGTAATATGATTTTAGCATTATCTTACTCATCACCTCACATGGATTTATAAATATTCCTATAAGCCATCTCTTAATATATTATAGGTGATCCAACACTAGTTGAATACTGTATATGACATAGACATGGTACAATTCAGGATGAATTGTCTATTTTCTAGGAATATGATACTCTTGCCTCATCTTCTTCATAGATTGACTCTCAACTAGACCATGCATTAAGGGAACATATATGGAAGGGAAAATATAAGGTTGTCTAACAAGTTGTTGTAGGTACCAATTCTGACCCATAGGATCCATCCATTGATCACTTGGCTTTACATACTATATATGGATCATGCAATGTCTAAGACATCATACAAACTGATGTGTAATTGTATTTATAACCACTCTAGATGATTTAGTATAATGTCAAAATGGATAACTTGCCCAAGATGGCCATTCTTGTTTTGATACTAAGATCATCAAGGATTTTGAACTTCTATAGGAATATCAAGATGTTTTCCCACATAATTACATTGAGATGAAAAGAGTACATTTGTCATTGGGCAAGATACACATCAAGTTAGTTGAGATTGCTCAACCACTCAGGAATAGACCTTATTGAATGAATCCTAATTTTTCATGTTCAGATTAAAGAGGAGATTGATAGTATGTTGAATGCTAGTGTTATCACTCCTATTGATGAAGTTGAATGGGTGAGCCCAATAGTGATTAGTATCAAGAAGGATGGTCATATTTTCATTTATGTCAAATATAGGGTACTCAATGTTACTTGTGTAACTAACCCTTTTCAATTCCTTTCACTAAGGAAATTTTAGGATTTTTTTAGCTATCATTAGGTCTAGATTATAGAAGAAGATAAACCAAAGACCAAATTTTCAACTGAATGGGGTTCATTCACCTACAATGTGATGCCTTTCAGTTTGAAGAATGTTTTGGTTATGTTCTCACGTATTATAATAAAGGATTTTAATTATTTATCCATAAGCCATAACAAGTATACTTGGATGATTAGACCATCTATGGTTTAGTGTGTGAACATTGTTTTAATATTCACCTCATGCTTGTATGTTGTTGATAATTTCATATTTATGTAAATATAAAGAAGTGGGTTTTTACTACTTTGGAATTTTGTTGGCTCACATTATTTATTGTGATGGAATATTGGTAGATCCAGCTAAGATTATAGTGATTATTCACATTCTAGTGTTCAACACATAGCATGAGGTCCATGCCTTCCTAAGACACATTAGGTGTTATTAAAAATTCATTTAGGGTTATGCAAATATTACAACACCATTAAAGGAATTATTGAAATAGAATGGTCAATTCTTATGGATAAATGCTCACTAGAAGGCATTCATATCACTCAAGGACAAGCTAATCACTACCTCCATTCTTTTATTTTTAGAATAGTTAAAGCTCTTTCATGTACATGTTGATGCTTTAGGTATGGCAGTATGCACTATATCTTCACAACCTGGTGAAGGAAGTCTTGATCATCCCATCTAATTTTCTATTTAGAAGCTCACTCCAACTCAGCAAAATTACTCCACTATATAATGCAAATCCTTATACATGGTGTATGCACTCTAAAAAAATTATTAGTGTTTGTTGGCCACCCTATTCACTTTCTTTACAGACCATGAAACACTTAAATACCTTTTGAATAAGTTGGCATTACATGGATTCATTTGTCGATGGATTGTTCTCTTTTAAGAATTTTAATTTTTTATGATGGTGAAATTGAGTAAGGCTAATTTCTGACCAGATCACTTATTATGTGTTGACTCTAGTGAACTAATGTGCACCATCAAGGATGACTTACCTAATGTGTAGATTTTTCAATTCACATGTGTACCTGAGGAATTGAAATATATTGTAACTTTATTTAACACTAGTTCAGCACCAGCCCACCTTAGCACTCAAGATTAAAAGTAGTTGGTTGTGTATACTACTCCTTTCTAGTTAATTAGAGGTGACCTCTATAAACTTGGATAGGATGAAGTATTATGATGATGTGTGATGTAACACCAACATGCTAAATTTATTCAAGAGGTTTATAAAGGTGTCATCAAAGGACATTATACTAGTGATGCTACCACATAGAAGGCTCTACTAGTAGTATTTTGGTGACCCACTTTATTTAAGGATGTTAAAGCTTACGCATGATAGTGTGATATCTATCATCATGTGGGTAAACCAATCTAGAGGGATGGCATGCCCCTTCATTTGATACTTGCTCATTAACCCTTTGAGAAATGGATTGTTGATTTTGTTGAACCCATTAATCAAAAAGGGAGGTGTACTAGTGTTCACTATATCATTACCACCACTAACTACCTCACTTACTAGGCTAAAGTAGTACCAACCTAGGATTGTATTACTATAATTATTACTAGATTTGTTTGTGATAATATTATTACAAGGTACAGTTATCCCTTAATCTTGACTAATGACCATGGAACTCATTTCCTTAATGAGATAATACGCATCCTCTTTTTTGAATTCATGATTTTGAACTACAAGACTACACCATATCACCCTTAAGCCAATGGTATAGGTAAAGCTTCTAATAAAATATTAGGTCATACATTGACAAAGATTTTCAATATTATCCACAATGACTAGGATGATCATGTTTATGTGGTATTATGGACATATAAAACCACATATAAATGGTTGAATAAGAGTACACCTTTTAGCATTGTCTTTGGTGTTGAAGCCATTCTCCTAGTTGAGCTCTTTATAACTTATTTATGTATTTCATGCATTGGTTGGTTGGATGATGAGGAATATTTGAAACCACAACTAAATGATTTAATATAGTTATATGAAACATGTCATATTATATATATGAAATAAACATTAAAGAATCCAAGATGGCACATGAGTCAAAGAAGAAAATAGAAGCACCTCCCCCACCCCCTATATTAATAAAATAAATACAATACCTTGAGTTGGTGTTGTGCATGGAGAAATGGGAGTCTAATGTGTTGACCTACCAAATATTTGATTACAATCACCACCAATTAGGGAATGAAGTGGAATTATAACATGACTATAGGTTTGAGTAGTATAACACCATAAATGAACTCATCTATGATCTTATTATTTTTATTTGCCTCAATGATGTCAGATTTTTTCATCTTTTCAAGTTACCTTATTTCAGCAATCCCATGGACGTCATGAGGTTTCTTATCTCATTAATTCATGAATATTAATTTTATTTTATGGGAAATAGAATGAGGATCATTACCTAGAGAATTAGCAAATTTATAGGCCTACAATTCTTAGGTGCTAACCTCAATGGAGATTTGGAGGATCAAGAAGAAATTGAGAAAATGATGGTGGTGTTTGAGTATAAGAAGTAATGTATATAGCTAGCCTCTAATATCTTACCCTTAAAGTAGTTATTTACTTGGATATTACTAATATTGTAGGGATGGATAGATGGAAATAAGTAGATATGGTGCACTTGTGTATATCTAACTAGATGACCCAAAGGGTCAAGTATAATTATTCCCATTATTTTGTTGAGTAGATTGTTATAGATGTGGATAAGGCCCATTTCCTATGTAATAATAAGTTTGTTTGGGGTGAAATTATTTTATTATTGGTATTTTATGATATGAATTTACTAGAATACATTGGTATTGAGTTAAAGTGGGATTACCCACCAAAAATAATTCTCCAACTGAGTATTTTAAATCATTCACATGCCCTAGTGATATTACCCCCACTCATAACTAAAGAACGAAGGGATAGTATGATGGAATGAAATAATATTTTGAGAATAAGTGTAATATCCCCAAGTAATTATTCATGTAGATAGGGTATCAATCCTGATTTGTATTGAATCAACACTTTTATATAATGTGCATTCGAATGAGCCCTGCTATCATATGATTTCACTATTAGGTTTTTTATGAACTTTTTAAATATAATATATGATACATGCCCCATGAATATTGATGTTAATAAAATTTACATCAATACTCGCACTCTTCACTAATTATATGTATATCTAGGGAAGAATGCTTATAGAGAAAAAATGGAATAAGATAATATAGATATCGAAATCCATTAAATATTAGTCAATGACTCAATTAATTTATTATTTTATATGTTGAAACTAAGGAAGAAAACATCAGAGAGTGTCAAGGATATAAAATAAACCATTCTCCCCTCACTAGAGATTGGAAAGCACCATAAGGACAAGAGGTTAGGGAAAGATGACAACATGAGTGCTCAACAAGGATAACCCAAGTGGTAAAGGCATACCCCTTTGTAACCAAGAGATAGAGTACCTAGAGGATAACCATAAGGCCTTGATTTTACCATACAAACATTTGATCCTCTAGAACAAGATATTTTAGTACCTAAGGATGGGGAATCTAAGTAGAGAATAGTGAATCTAGAAGCACCAATAGAGACGAGACCTTTTCCTAAGGAAAAAATGGAAAAGGAAGCCACATCAAAGCCAAAAAAGGATCCCTCACCAACTTATCACAAAGAGGTCTCCCTTGATGACACACAAGTGGACATTAGGAGTCCCACTAGTGAAGATCGGGATAGAATAGACATAACTTTGGGTGTTAGTGACCTTGACACTAGTACAAGTCACTAAGAGGATGAGTCAGATGTTGAAATATGTGAGTACAACCCTGCTATAGGGAAGGAACTTATTGATGAATTTGTGTAATAGAGGCCACTGGCTATGATACAAATCCTTCCATTCACATCTTGTACCAATATAATGTGCCAAATAAGGACTTGTATATGTGGGAGTATTTTCCAAATGAATACTCAACTGGATAATCTCAATGAGAAATTTATTTTTATAATGATATATAATGAAGAATGTCATTGTGAGTTGCCTATAGATAGTATTATTTTATCACTATGAGAGGTAGAACTCCCTGATATATATTGGGTAGATCTCTAATAGTGCATGATGTCTTAGGAAAACATGTTCCTTTTTAAGTTTTCTCATGAAATGGAAAAATGCCTTGAAATATTATGATGTTAAACAACTTAAGAGGAAGCATCAAGAGATTGTTTCTCTATATCACAATGAGTGCACATATAAGAGCTCAAGTGCCAACTAGATATAAAAATTATGGATAGAGTGACTACTCTAACACTTTACGAGTCTATTTTAAATCAAGAGCTAGCCCTTATTGATGGTGTTACTCTCAATACTGAGACTATTGATAAATTGGGGACCCTAATGAAATGTTATTAGAAAACTGTAAAGACTAGGCAAACCCTCAGTATGAGTAAACTCATTAAATGGATCAGTTCACTAAGGGAATTAAATTTTGAAAGATATTTTTTATTATATTTGATGCTACAATTCCCATCATTGATGGGGTTTTTATCAAACTATATCGGCCTACCAAAATTTTAGAAGTAAGGCTTCGAGTGGAAGAACTTAAATGCTAATAATTAGCAAAGATCACATTAACAATAAAGGATAGATTCAACTGTGCTAAATCATTTCAATATGTGGAGTCCCTTGAAAATAAAATAAGTGCTCATCACTAGGAATTGAACACCAATTTTGCATCACTCCAAGGATAGGTTTTGATAGAGGTTACTTCGCTCAAGGATGTTCATAAGGATGTTTCTGCATCACTTAAGCATTTAACCATTCAATCATGTGACTGTAAATAACAACCTGGGAAGACTAAGTGGATTAAGGAAGAATTTGAAGAAATCACCTCCAAGATATAGACTTCATTGAATCATTAGAAAGAAGTGAAACATCAAGTTGAATAGATGAGACCTAAATTTTTGATAACAGAGGGACCTAATCATAATTCATAATAAAGTACAAATTATTATCTTAGTGTGGGGTGATGTTGGGCCCTCAATTTATAATATACTTTAGCTAAATTATTTTAGAAGCATAGGCATGGGAGAGACATAGTGTAAAAGATTATGGTGTAAAATATCACGGCATGGAAGAGGTAAGTCACATAGAACATAAGACTTGGATAATATTAAAGTACTTGATAAAATTCATGGAAATCATAGATGGTTATGGAATCGTTCACATGAACATCAAAGAAGATTAGTCAAGCATGAATCCTACACTAGTATACATGAAGATAGGTCCGTGTCAATGAGGATATAACATAGAGAGAACATTTAAGGTAGTTAGGCATGGGTCCTCAATAGTTTAATGCAATGTCTTACCATAAATTATTGCTATTAATGGTTATTGATGAGTCATTTTTTTATAATCACTTTTGTAACTAAATGGTCAGGGTAGAACCATGTATAAATACCCCTTAATTCTACTTAGTCTATGTTTTTTATCATTATAATATAAAGTTGTCATAATTATGGATATGACATATGAATTTAATTAGAGTAATATTTTGTGTTGATGTAATACTTATGTAATATGTTCATGAATATAATGGAATTATTACTATTTTATTATCAATTTGTACCCATCTTCTTTTCCTTTGATTATTTAAGTAGGAAATGAATAGCTAAGAGTTAGACATGGAACTAAGTATGAATTTAGAACAAATTACAATTTGAGTGCCTTAGATTAAGAAACTAGATGAATGCACTGTCATGTGATGAAACCAATGGGAATCGATCTTAAGCTAGATGCTTCAAGTGAGTGTGAGATAACCTTTTCTTGCATGATGTGTTGATGTGATAGCTCATTGTAACTCTTATTCTCTTAGGTGAAAAATATTTAAATACATGTTATACCAAATTAAAATATCCCAATAAATTTAAATATAAATCTTAGACATTTTTTATACATTGCAGTACATGAAAACTAAAGACTATGTTTAGCTTTGTATTATGGCTATGAGTATTAGGTAAAGCCTCTCATTCCATGATATATATAAATTATATATAAGGAAAATAAATATACTATTTCATATCCCTTTATGATATTATCTAAGTATTTTTAAAACTATTAGTACATAATTTCTAGGGAAATCAAGGCAAAATGAAAATAAAGGCAAAAATCAATTATAAAAAATTAATTTGTAGTTTTAGAAAGTAAATAAATAAGCATAAAACACTTTTAAAATAAAATGTGAGTTTAATTTATAATAAATTAAAGTAATTTTCCTTACTTATGCTAAAATTAAAAGACAGAATAGGATCAGCTAGGCTGGTCTCATCCAAAAAATAGAATAGAACACAATCAGGTAGATTGATCTAGTCAATTTTTAAAATAGGATGGAAATAAACATGGTAGTCAAGTAAACTTGGTTTATTTGGATAATAAAATAGACATATAACTAATTAATCCATGTCAACTTAGTTAATTATGTGATACAACTTTGTAAAACTAAAAAATTAGTAAAGATAGTCTAGAAATTGAAATGTTGACTAATTTTACTAAAAGATAAAAATAATAAATTGAAGTAATTGAAAAAAATGAAAGTATGAATCTTATTTATAGTGAAACTAAAAAATATAACTAGATTGACCAGGTTGACATTGTTTGTTGATTGAAAATGCTCAAAATCTAATTGTTAACTATATTTTTCAAAACCTAATTGAGTCTTACAAAGTTGAAAATATTAAAAACATAGAGATTAAACAAGATAGACCAAGTCAATTCAGTCTATTATAAAGATAAAAATTGAAAGTGGTAAAATAAAACTATATTGACCAATTCGATCTAGTTTTTTTAAGGATAAAAAGTAAAAATTGTTAAACTAGACTAGACCTATTACCCTGATCTAGTTGACTATAAGTGATAAATCCATAAAATAGTAAAAATAAATGATTTGACCAGTGTGAATTAGTATTTAAATGAAACCCTATAATACAAATAATAAAACTAAAAGGACTAGTGCAATATAGTTGAGTGGAAATCCTAGACCTGTAAATAATGAAAAAGACTAGATCAGCCTAGCTAATCTAGTTGATTACAAAAGGAAAACCTACAAATAGAGGGAAAATGCTAGATTAACTAGCTCAATCTTGTTGAATTTGAAAGAAGAAACTAAAAATAGAGCATAAAATGAGATTTACCAGCTTGATCTAATTAACTATAAATAAAAAATCTAAAATATGTACTGGTTAGATTCACATCAGGTTCACCAGATGTATGCAATAAATTAAGATAGATCTATAACTTATCTAAATTATAAAATCTAAGATTAGATAAGGTAATCAACTAATATTCATTACAATACAATTTTTTATCAATATCATGACCAAATTAGATCTATTAAACCTAACCAAGGGATCTCTTACCACTCAACACCAAAGGAGAGCATTCGAAATCCTCTATTAAAATTACACTATGTAATAACCCTAGTAAGGTCCAACCACATAAAATAAAACTAATCTAGTGCTCACCAAATTATGTGGCACAAAGGGGGATGGTTAAACATAAAACAATAATCAAGGGATCTTGGTATGAAAATTGGAGGGTAGATCACTTAAAATGAAAGATGGAAAACAAATAAAGCCCTATATCTACTAAGTTTAAGCATATAGGTAATCTAATCAAGGATTTATACATTCATAACACATACTACTTATATAATATCTATATTTCAAATAATATAGAAAGAGTTAGGAATACTTTCCTTGGGTGAACCTATTGAGTATCGATCTCTCCCTTGGCCAATGGTTCTTTGCAAGAGGTTGTTATGGCTTGGTAAGGATCAAACCATAGAAATTATCTATAGTGTAAAATACTTCTAATTTTCATATAATTCTTCCCACAAGACAAGTAATCTTATCTCCAATGAAAACCCTAAGTAATGGCTCCTTCAAATGCAAATTTAGTAGAACTATGAACTATAATGATATTAAAATGAATATACCTCATATTATATTGAAATTAGCCTTGTATTTATAGAAATGGATAAGCCTTAACCCTTCCACAATTTTAGAAAATAAGATCAGCTAGCTCAATCAAGTTAATTAGATAAAGTTACCATTGGGCCTTGAACTAAGTTAGCCAGGCCAACTTATTTCTAGAAAATGTGCTTAAGCCTTTCTAACAAGATCAATCTAGCTGATTTATTAGGAAAAGAGGGTACTTGCTTATTTAGGTGGCTATTTGAAAGGATAAATGCTTAGGTAAATGTGTAAATGAGGTTTGGATTACTTTGGTAGCTAGATAAGTAGTATTTATAATGGGTTTAGGTATTTATAAAGTTAACCATCAATATTATGAAGCATCAATTTTCTACCCATCCCTTTTCTTGGTGTACCCTTTAAGGCATGCACTTAGAGAGATAAAAACTCAATAACTTATTTCAAGAGATAAGAATAAATAAATGATAAAGTTTAAAAATATTGTGTGTATACATGTTATATATGATCACCTTGAATCTACTTGTTTCATGTTATATAATATAGATATACATATCAAAACATGTGTTATAATAAGATACCAACATCTTCCCTATGTGGCATATTATAGTAATAAATCATGTGAAAAATTAAGAGTTTGATGAATAAGAAATGAACACCCTCATTGATTAATTCCTAGAGATTATAAATCACCTCACTCAAAATGTATTATAAATAGTCAAAATTGATCTTTAGATTTGAATTTTAACCCTTAATACAAACCACTTATAGTGGTAGCATCATGAAATTACTTTCATAATAATTTCATAGTAATAATGAAACATGTTTTACTTCATGTAAAATTATTATCAATGATAACACCATAAATACCTCTCTAGATATCCACTAAATTGTGCATCAAATCAAATTTATAGCTCATGCATAGAGTGGTCACCAAATTTTAGAAAACTATCCTTAACATTATTTATAATGTTATGATCAATCCAAGTGGCTTATTTATTGTGTGTGGGATAACACATATGATGTTTCCTGCTTCCAAATATATCATTGTATTATGAAAATGTTTGTTAAAAAATAGTATAAGATTTTAGAATTTACTAAAATAATAAATACTTTCGAGTAGGAAGACATTGTTCCTTTTTATCTATACACCATTGAGTGTATACTTCCATCCTTTACATCCATCTAGAAGAATGGTATCCTCAGAGTTAGAAAAATAATAATTCTATAGAATATTCCCTCATAATAATTATTTTCAACAATGTTGAAATATTTCAATAGACTATAGAGGTCTTCTATGATCTTATACTCCTTTTACATGCCCATAAGCTTTAGGGTTAGTTTCAATCATCTTTGAACATAATCATGACCTAAAACCTGAAGAAATAATTTCATGAATTTCAAAACAAATCCACACTTTCATGTGAGTCATAAATCTCCATTAGGTGTAGTAAAACTTATTAATTTGTCCTCCCACTTGAAAATACTCTTCTCTTAAACACCATTCAAAAATATATACAACTCATTCAAGCGACACCATAACATAAAATAACTCACTCTTTGAGATATGTTAACACTTTGTCAATAGGACTCTCATAAAAATTATATACAATCCATGGTGAAAATAAATATCCCAAATGATATATTTTAAGTAAAAAATTTCAATAAATGCCTCAATTAATCCTTTTCACCATTTTATAACATATTATTCCTTCATTTCATGTCGGTTTCCCCACACTTTCTTTCAACCTCCTACATGTTTTATACCAGGTGAAAAAAATTTATAATTCACTCATTTAAAACATAAAACCATAGGTTACTATATATTTTTATTTGAAATGTTTTCACCTCATGTTAGAAACACAAATCTATAGTGCATAAAAATATCAACCTATGAAATTATCATTTCATTTCTTTGTACATGTTTTCCACACTATCCAAAAGTAAACCTTTCATCTATTGAATAGTTATGCATAGTAAATTTCTCATTTAAGAATACATGTTACATATTTGAACACACACTATCATATTTATGTTGCACATGAATATTTAATCCTTGAAATCCTTGATGATAATAAATTTTATTGGCAATTAGGAGAGATGTGGACCTTCAAGTCCCAAGTACTCCTAGACTTGGATAGGGAGGTTGAGGAAGAAGAAAGAAGGATCAGAGAGATTTGGTGTAGAAATAGTTGGAGATATAATTGCCTCCAAGAAAGGTGCTTTCTTAAGTAGTATGAAAAGGAATTGAAGGATAATGGTTGGTCCACAATAGTAATTATAGTCATATATTTTGGTTTTAGGGGAGAAAAGAATTATTGAAAGCTCCCATGTATAAGAATAGGTAGAGAGGTAGCTTCTTTAACATGAAGATAAAGAGGGAAGGAGGAGAAATTTTTGCATCCAATATAAATTTTAGTGGGGGAAAACTCATGAATTTTCTTCGGCTAAAGGGTTGGTGAAGATTTTAGTGTGGTTTGAACAAACTTACTAGTTTCTTGATTGGTTACCCCAATAAAAACTAGATTGATAATCCCAGGTTGGTCATATTAGTAGAGTAGAGGACCCTATCTTATGAAAATAGATCCTATCTTTTTGGATATTTTATCTCCAAAGACTAGGAACCAATGTTCATTATAAGGATTATGGCACTCTCAACCTTCAAGGGGGAAGCTCACATGGGACCCAGGCATCATATTGAATTAGAATAAGAACCTCTATAATTTTAGGGGGAAATGGTAGGTGGGATATCTTCTCTAATTCCTCCTAAATTAAGATCAAAAAGATCAGGAGAAAACAATCTACATCATTTTGAATTTAAATTTGAGTAGGAAAACTAGATCACCTTTATAGACATGGATGGGAGTAGAAGGAGCAGAAGGAAGATTGTTCCAACAGGACATGGGCAAGAATAAAATAAAGGGTAACGAGGAGATGAAGATTACCCAAGTCTAGTTGGATTAGGGGTTATCCATGCCATCAATGATATCCCCCATAATTTTGAATGGCATGTTGGGTGGGATAGATTCAAAGTGGAAGACTGGTGAGTGTTAAATAATGGAGAAGAAGATTCTAGATAGATGTCTATGGAAAA